>JASAOG010000028.1:1800000-2210000 GCA_030265305.1 Biomphalaria pfeifferi
AGTGTAATACAAACAACATGCCATTAAATTGTACTAAAAAAAAAATTAATGGGATAAGGGTAGTTTGAAAGGCTTAAATAAGTCATTATGTTGAGTATGAAGAGCATACAAGAAATAGAAAAAAGCTTAATTCAGTCATTGAGTGTATTAAATTGTTATGAACATAATGATAACAGAGTCAAAAACCATGTCCGCTTAGTATGACTTCAATACACTGAATGACTACACAACACACATTTCATGAACACATTCTTACAGGTGAGTTTCAAGCACATGTAAACATAAGAACGACATCCGATGCAGCATATAATTTTCATAACAGTATAAAATAAATATATAAGATAAAGACTAAGTACAGACATGCTATGGCAATCATTAAATATGACCTGTAAAATACTAAAAAACTCCATAATCCCATAAGGTAGGATTTATATATTGATTTTACTTCCTTTAAACAAAAGTTTATTTCTTTTTTTTTTAAATAGACATTGAACAACAGAGAAAATTTTTATTGATTTCACAGGCTAGCTTTGTTTTTTTAACATATCTTTTTGAATCAATTTAAGAAAATGACAGCGTTTGAAGGCTATGTCTGGTTCCTGCCATCTTGGTATGCACAAGACTGGAAAAATGTTGATTATTACAATGGGGAGCCCAACAATCATGAAATTTACCCCCACAGGGAGAATGTGCCTTGTAAAACCTCAGAAGTAGAGCATGCAGCAGAGGGTCACTTTGTTTTGTCCAAATCTTTCTTGGCTCCACCTGGCACAGTTGTTGCAGGGGGCATAACTGTTGATGAGTATAAAATGAAGTATGCCAAGAAATGTGGGACAGTAAGTTAAAAAGTATTTTAAAAAATTGTAATGATCAAGTGAATGTCATCTTAAAATATATTATGTATAAAGTTATACTTTTATAATTATATTCTCTTTTATATATGGTATCTAGTAATTAATTTATTAGTGCTTTAATTATTATTTAATGAAATTTTTTAAAAAAATCGAAAGAAATAAGATGTATCATTAAATATTTTTTCTATATTGATTCATCAGATCTAACCTTCGCTGGCAAACTTCATTTTTTGAAGTAATATCTCTTTGCCCCAAACCCTCTGGTTCATAAGTAAATATTGTTACAGTTGCTAGTTATTAGTAAAAAAGTAAAATTCCCCTTTGAGACCTTGTGATCTGTAGGGCAGATGATGTTAAGGTCATCTGTTTCTATGACAGAAGGTTAATAAAGGTGTCATTTGGTCACCACAATGACCAGCCACTTTTACTTTCCCTAACTAAATGTCAGGTACCCCTTAGAAATGGGGGGACTCAGCAGCATCCTAAAAATCCTGAAATTCAAAAATTGTCTTCACCATAATTTGAACCCGAGACTCCTTGGTTCAGAAACCAAGTACCTTACCATTCAATCACCACACCACCACAGCCCAGTGGTTAATCAGAGTGTTATTTGTCAAACCTGCTGACCAACAACTTTTATTTCATGCTGAATTCAGATATCCATTTAGAGTTGAGGGATTTTCATTGCAGACATCAAATAGTGGATACAAATTTTGGTGCTTTTTGACATTTAGTCAATTTCACTTAAAAGTTATAATAAATAATTTAAAAAAAAAAAAAAGAAACACTATATTTTAGAAAACATCAATATTTCAGACTTACTGACTCCACTTTGTCCTGAATAATTTTTCTTACAATGTATGTCATCTTAAATTACATCATTCTACAGGACTGAACATTTTTCTACAAATTTATACTGACCTATATATCTATTTAAAATTGAATCTCAAATCTTTTGCAGTCTGTTGAAGAAAGTAACTTTGCTAGTTTTGCCTATGATGCAGTGTGGGTTTATGCCAAAAGCTTGGATGCATTGCTGAGGGAGAATCGTGCAGCTCTGGAGACAATACATACCAAAAAAACAGCCAGGTTGGCAAAAAATATTTACTAGGCAACAACAATCTTTTTTATTTCAGCTAATGAAAAAACTGATCTCTTCAATTATTTTTAAAATGACAGTTTTCATGATAAATTCATATTTTTTATAAATATATTAAAGAAATCTAAAATTTTAACATTTTTTTATTAATTTGTTAGTGCTTTCAGACATGCCATAGCTAGCATTCATTTTAGTGGAGTATCTGGATTGGTCAAATTTGATGGCAGTGACCGTAATGGCGACATATTGATTTTACAAGAGTTCAGTAATGAAACTCGAACAGTTGGTAAATATTCATCTGGTGTGGAGTTTGATGCTATGCCTAATTTGATACTAGCCTTGAAAAACATCAGCCTCTTGTACACTTCACCCAAAGAAAGTCAAGGCGAGAGTAAGCTTAATTTATTGTTATTAGACCTATAATGTTTTTAGATGGGGCCTGGCTTTATTGGGGCATTCAATATTACACCCTGGTAGGAAATTTGTTTTTAGACATTTTTGGCTTTTTTTTACCCTTAAAGTATTTTGTTAAATGTGTCATATAGGTACATATGTTATGTTACTTAATTTATTTAGCACTGCTAACAGACATAATACTTTGAAAATATAAAAGCCTTATAACACAGCTAAAAAAGCAAATGAACTAATTTACTTTTTTTTTTCACTTTGCAGCCAAAGATGAATGTATGATAGAGAGCTTTAGAGAAAAGCTTGGCGTTTCCTGCACCATTGCTGTTATCATAATGACTGTGATAATTTTCTTTGGCTTTGTCATTATTGCTATCATTATCCCTATAGCCATGAAATACAGGTAGGCCTGATTTATTTTATGTATGCTGTGTAAAAAAAAATAATTAATAATTGTAATAATCAATTGACAATTTCAATAACAAAATTTAAATGGAGGCATATTTTAAAAATTGTGGATTTTATTGAAGGAAAAACTATTTCAAATATTTTATTCTTTTATTTACACTGCATAATGTGTTCTCTTTTCTACCTAATGAATCCCTTCAACATAGAAGACTTAAAAGTAAAGTAGCAATTATACATAAAACACTGAACCATAATCTTTAAATACAAAAACAAAATTTAATAAAATACTCAGAAAGACACAAAGATAAAGGCATATTTCTTGTTCTATATGCTAGGACAAATTTTTACAAATACTCCTTCTTTACTGGTGCTATTAATTAGAACTTGGAATGAGTTGCCTGAGCCAGCCAGGAAAATCAGTGGCTTGGCAGAGTTTAATTCATTGATTAACATGCATGACTAGATTGACCTAGGAACATGCGTAGGATGCTATCATCTTTTTTGAATCAACATCTGTATTTTATAAGATTAGAAGATATGATAATGCATTAATTCACTGTTGTGCAATATCATATTTTATTATTGTGCAAAATGACACAATACTTGACTGTTATTATAAAACATTTTTATTTATTCTTTGTACTTGTCATAAAATGCTATTCATTTTATCAAAGCACTTCATGTCATGCAATACTTTGCAGATGTGATGCTAAACTAAAGAAATTTAAGGCAACTCATGAAAGGATCAAAGAGTTAGGTCTCCTAAAGAAAGAGTTCTATCCCATCCTCTCTGTGGATGTTTGGGAACTTCCACGTAAAGATGTCGTTTTAAACAGAATATTAGGGGAGGGTGCATTCGGTGAGTTCAAGATTGTTTGACAAGGTTATTTTATTTTTTTTTAAATTCTCTCCTTGCTTGCTGATCAAAATATTTGCTGAAAATTACATTATAGTTTATTTTTACAAAATGTGACAAGATTTAAATTAATGTCTCCAATTCCAAAGAATAATGATTACATGATGACACAAACCCATTTGCAACCTGCATATTTTGCTACATCCAATTCAGACAAAGCCATGGTCAGTCATTGTCTTAGGCTGTCATTTTGTTGTCTATGCCTGTCTTTGACAAGGGGCTTCTTTGAGTCTCAAATGTGTGTCCTAATAATTAACCTCTCCAATAAAAATTGCATCTTTTGTGCAAATGTTTCATAACGTTGCCTTCATGTCTTATGAAATAGGAACTGTTATGGGTGGTGAATTAAAGAAGGGAAGAGACTGGGTTGCTGTGGCTGTTAAAACACTCAAACTAGACCACACGATAGAAGAAAAGGTAAAAGTAAAAAAAATGTTGAAAATTAATTGATCAGTAGATCACTAGAAAAATACATGATCAAATAACATACATTTTATAATAGGAAAAATTTTAATAATTTTCTTTCTCACCAGTTGGACTTCTTTCGAGAAGTAGATATGATGAAAAGTTTTAAACATGAAAATATTGTGCAACTGATGGGTGTGTGCACACGCAAGGAACCTATTTATGCTGTGATGGAATTTTTACTTCATGGTAGGTTTCTACAATTAAGAATAAGCTGCCTGCATTAGATTTTTATGAATGGATGATTAAAGTGTTGTGAATGCCTGACATAAGCTTTGTGGACAACCAATGCTATGACTATCAATGATGTATCACTACTTACTAGAAAACTGCATTCTTCCATATCTTCTAAAACTCTCAGGTCTCTAACAACAATAACCATGTCTCAAGGGTCGTAACTCCCCTTTAACCAATAGACCAATGAAATTGCAACTAAACATAGAATTTGTCAAACTTTACAACCCAGATTCCATCTCGTACTATTTGCAATTCTATGTGCCAGTACAATCATCACATACTGTTTTTGTTATTAGGTGATTTGAAGACCTACCTTCTGTCAAGAAGAGATCTGGTTGGTCAATGCATTAAAGAGGCAGAAGATGTCAAAGCAGAAAGGTTGACCCAGATGGCCGTAGATGTGGCAAAAGGTCTCAGTTTTCTGCACTCTCTTAAATATGTACACAGGTAATTACTTACACTTTTAAGGAAAGAGGATTACTTCATTTTTTCTTTGAGTTTAGTAGTAATATAAATTAACCAGTAAATAAAACCTTGGCATCTTACCCCATTAACTTTGCTTGCTATTACTAATTAATATTACTTTAATAAATTGTTTGATGTACTTGACAGGGATATAGCCTGCCGCAACTGCTTAGTACATGCCAAAAAAACTGTCAAAATAAGTGATTTTGGTATGACAAGGCACACATCAAGTACAGACTATTATCGATTTTGTCGCAAGGGTAAGTCTGTTAATGTAGTGAAGAATTTTCTTTTATTTCTGACATTTAGTTTCAAGAAATTTAATAATAATATAAATTATTGTCAAATTTCTATGGGGTTTTGGAGGAAAAGATAAATATAAAAACATTTCTTTAGCAGTTTAGCATAGAAAGCAGAAACATTTCATAAAAAGAAATCAACTGAAAGTGTAAAAAGTTTTTGTCTTTTCCTCCATGTATCTGATAAAATTTGAAATAATTTATTATTTTTGTATACTGTTGAATTTAGGTTAAGTTTTCCTTCTATAAATAGAAACCACATATTAACAATAATGTCTTGTTGCTCTAACTAGCCATGTTGCCTGTTCGGTGGACAGCTCCGGAGGCTTTGAAAGATGGTATTTATTCAGCCAAATCTGACATCTGGTCCTTTGGTGTATTAGTATTTGAGATAGTTACTTTTGGAAGTTTTCCATATCAAGGACTATCTAACAGTGAAGTCTTGGACTATGTCATCAAGGGAAACTTGCTCAGTTTGCCAGAGAAGTGTCCAGCTGAATTGTAAGTTTTTTTTTTGTTTTTTTTTAATGTTACATTCAATTATAAGTTAGTGGGTGTTAGTACATGTTTGTATAGTATGTTAAACTTGCTATTAGCAATTATCTATTAAAGAGAACTAATAAAATAAAAATAATAAAAAATAATAATAAAATAAAAAGTAAAGTTCCCCTTTAGACCTATTGATCTTTGGGGCATATGATGTAAAAGTCATATGTTTCTGTGGCCCATGGTTAACTAGGGTGTCATGTGGCCAGCAAAACGACCAACCACCTTTACTTTTCCCCAACTAATGTCAGGTACACATTAGAGCTTAGTGGACGCCCTAAAATCCTAACATAAAAAAATCCCAGTCTTCACCAGGATTTTAACCCCCAACCCTCAGTTCAGAAACCAAGCACTTTTAACCACTCCACTCCTCCCAATGAAATAAATGCTGTTTATATAATTAATGAATGGGTTGAATTGGAGTAAATATGACAATTTAAAAAAAAAATGTTTAGTTACTTTTTAAATGTAATTTTTCTATTTACATATATACTTTAAAAATGTCCACAAATTTGTTTCTGCTAGTTTATTTACAAAGAATTACAGCAATTACAAAATATATTTAACTGACTTACTTCCTTTCGTGTACAGGAAGTCCTTTATTCGGTGGTGTATGTCAAATGATCCAGGCTACAGACCTGACCTTGTAGACATCCTCAGTTACCTCAATTACAGTCCAGCCTTTCTTATACCATGTCTTGATGCACCAATGACTAGTATAATTCATGATGACAGTAACTCACTTGAGTTGCAGACAAGCAAAAGTGACAAAATCAAAGACAAAAAGAGAACCTTTTCAGTGCCTGGCCTCTCATCTTTGGCCAAAGTTGGCAAGTCTTCCTCCTCTGCCAAATCCCCCATATCATCATCCATGTCTTCATCTATCTGCTCAGGAATGCTGCACAATAGTAGCGTCTGCAGTTTAAACTCATTTGGTAATGTTGTTGGCCTTCTAGACATTAATGACCTGAAAGATGAGGACATCAGTTTTAAGAAGCACAGCGGGGATATTTACAGACATTCCTTAAAGTCCTATAGGGATGTCGAGACTGAAATCAGGAAAATGGAGGCAAGAAAATCAGTGTCATCAGACCGCAGATTTTCATCCACTGCTGGAAGTGACAGAGGCGACTTAAGCAGTGGTTACATCAGCCAGATTTCAAAAGGTGAATCCAAGCATATTTGCCAAACAGTGACTTCTTTATAACAAGGAATTTTGAGACTTCTATAAAAATAATAAAATACCATTATTATTTATGCACAATCAAGATATTACAAAATATGTTTTATTATATAAAATTAGTAGGTGAACAAATTTTAAGTAAGGGAAAATAATATTCATTAGTTAGAATCAGAAAAGATGAAAACAATAACTTTTTTATATAAACAAAATTAAAAATTATTATTTTTAGCAACCTGATATGGGAAACTACTGTTGGTTTAAATGCTGACTGTCAGCCCGTCCGTCCATCTGTCACACTTGGATCTCAAAACTAGAAGCGTTATTGAAAATCCAATTTCATTGCTGTCTGTATAATTCCAGAAATAGGTGCTATTGTTTTCTTCTCTTTTGTTTTTGTAATTAAATATGGAAATTGTTTTTACCTACAGATACACCATTTTTAACAAATTTCAAGCCTGTTTAGCTTTATGGATTTAGCTGCCATAATAAAACACAAATGTGCGAATTGAAAATGATGCAATCAAACTGTTTCATCAAACTAAGTTTAAATATTTAAATTTATGTTTGCTGGTGTTACATTTATTTAATAGTCTTCCAAAATATATACTTGTTTATTTAAAAATGAAGTATGCATTTTGCATTCCCATATCACATGACCTACTGCATTTCTCTTTAATCTTTGGACTCAAAACCAAGCCTTATCTTATAAACAATTTTTTTATACAAAATTTAAAGGGCATGTTAATCCTTAACCCTTTTCATTTTAAGTGCGTATAGTGTAATTTAGAAGTATGACTTATCCACAGAGGCTGCCTACGAGTTTTGTAATGTAAACTCATTTTATTATCTATCTTGTTTGAATCCTTTTTTTTCCTGCTTTTCTTTGTGCCTTTAGCAAATTTCAAGTCATTCCAGAAACTATATTTATTATTTTATCTGCTTTTTAAAAATTTATCTACAAAAATTTGGTTGTGTAAAATGAATAAAAAAAAAACTTATTTTATATATTATAAAATGTTTTTCATTGTTTTCATATTTTAGTAGGCTTAATTGCTCAAAAAAATAACTATGGTCATTTAATTGTTTTTATGTGAACTGCTGATTTTTATGTCCAGCAGGGTGTTGCTTTAGTGGTTATTAGGGTTCCTCCTTCTTATAGATGCTGCTTGACATGTAAATTTTAATATAGACAGCTCATTGTTCTTTTGTTAAAATACTCTCATTGTTAGAACCTTTGTGGAAGTTTATTCTATCCCCATTGTAACTGGTTTCTACAGGAAGAGATTATATATGAAATTAGATAATAGTAGAGGTGTGTTAACCAGAGTTAAAGACTCTGCCTTGCTGAAAAAATAACTGAGTTATTATATTAACATTCTGTTTAATCTGGCCAGTAATCTATATATATATCAATTGAGCTCCAAAGTTTTCTATCAAAATTTCTACCAATACAAATATTACAAAAATATATTAAGAACAAATCAGAATTGCAAAAGACAACCAAATCCAGCTTCATGCAGGTTACTTCAGTTTTATAATGCCACATAACAAATGCCGAAATTAAATAAAAAATGTTGACTTAAGATTGACATTATATCATTTTGCCTTTTAAAATTTAACTTACATACTGTAGACCTAATTTTATTTTTAAATATTTGTAATGATGATTCACAGAATAGTACAGAAATAGGATATGATGACTTAGAAAGCAGTAAAATAAAAATATGAAGCCAGAGAATTATTAATTTATAATATCTAGAATGTTGAATTTGTAGAAATTTGTATATTATATTTGACTAAACATGAGTGTTTGCATTTTGTGTGACATATAACTAGAGAGAGATTTTTCCAAAACATTTCTGTTGAAGCTCTAATATTTTCTAGCATTTTATAGGGGATATTAGATTTGTTGTAATTTTTACCTAAATAGTCTACCTTTTTTTAATCATGTAATTTAATTTTTTTCAAGTATTTTTACATTTTTTTTTGTTAAACCAATTTTTTAAAGTTGCTTTTAGTACTTTTTTTGTAGATCATATTTTTGTTTAATTAGTGTGAAATTAGTGATAGCCCATAGAAAGAAAAAAGAAATTCTAGCTACTTTTAATTGCTACTGATATATTTTCAGCTGTTAACATGTGATATTGCAATGTGCTGAAGATATTTCATACACATCTTTTGTTAATATGTCCTTATTAATTCTACAATATTAATTGCATAATATGTTATATGTTATGTACCAGCATCATTCAGTTCTTTATTGGTGCAAACATATATGGTACAAAACAATATGATGAATGATGAGTTTGTATATTTTTGTAATGCTTCAGGCTACCTCTAGACTATTAAATATGACTTATTCTATATACAATTCTTTTTGTTCTTCTGCTTGGCTCATCAGATTTGTTTTTTAAAAAGTAAAGTAACTATTTAAGACATTGCGACCTATAGGTCAGATGATGTTTAGGTCATTTGTTTCATGTGGCCAGCACAATGACCAAAGACCTTTACTTTCCCAAAGTCAGGTATCCATTACAGTTGGGTGGACTCACAGACATCCTAATAAACTCAATATTCAAAATTCTATCTCTTCTCTGAGATTCAAACCAGAAACCTGTTGGTTCCTTCCCGTTGAGGCAGGCTACATAGCAGTGCGCCAACCTGTTTCAACTCTGTCTTGTAAAAAATGTTGAACATGTTATTTCTCCCCCAAGTTGAACCTTCAAACAATTATTTATTGTGCCTAACAAAATATTTATCTATTTTAACAAATTAACCAATTAGTTAATTATGTTCTGTTTTCACAGATAAATAATTATTGTAGAAAACTAAACAAATAATTAATTAACAGAGATTTCATGTTGATAAAAGTTGTCATTGAAATCCATAATTTTTATTACGTCACATCCTTTCAAGTACTTTTCACACAAACCTTCACAACAAATGATGACCTAATAGGAACATATAAACACAACTTAATCATTGGTAATTACTATAGTGTAAGATATCGAAAAGGGAAATAGCTTCTACATTATTGGAGAAATATAGTTATAAAGTTAAAGTTCTTCCACTTTGGTAAGGTTTTTTTTTTAACGAGCTTGAAGTGGATTGGGTGTCACGAACGCCTCATTATCATTGCTTCTAACGTCGACTCATTTCTAGATATAGTAGATTAGGATTATGCCATGAAATCTTTTGTGACTAAGACAGAAAAGGGGAGATTTCTCTTTTTTTTTAGAAACATCTAACAGTAGATATTTTATGGATCGGACCGTGACCTTTGTACATTTTACGTGCGTTTCGTCTGACTCACATAGACGCCGGTAAAGGAGAGAATTTGTTACTTGATGTCTCAACATTTCAATAAAATTATCTTTTTGAGCAATGTTGCTGTGGTCTAACTAAGACTAAGTATAGTTCCAGCAGGCTTCATTTTAGTCAAATGTTTTTTTATTTTGGTCAACCTTATTTTACAGATTTTGGATTTTTAGAAGGTTATTACGTCATAGCCGAAAACTCCAACAGAACGGCATGGAATCGGGGAATCAATCGTCCCCCGCCATCCCCCTCCACGAAAACAAAATATTTGTATGTATGTATGTGTGTGTACATAATCTTTATTACATTCTGACCCTTCATTCTTTCGGAACACGTTTATTGTGCCCTCGAATAGGTTCTTCCTGAAGTTAGTGGAAAAATTGTTGACTCCCAGCCATTGCTAGCAAGGGGGGTTCCCCCCCCCCAGCGCCTGGCGAAGCCCCGCCGCCAAGAGCACTATTTCTGGTATTGAATGGCAACAAAATGCACATTCTGAGGTATCTACAGTGCATTTTTCTGCTATTAAAAAGTCTTATTTCAAACCCAGTGTGCTATTCTTACTGACTTAGACCCTCCCGCACCGTTCGACGCATTTACCGTCAAGCTGTTTCCACAAAAAACTGTCACTGGTAATGTCTGAAGCCTCTTACCACCTGCTCTGAGGACCTCCATGAATGTGTGGCGCCAAGTTGTACTAGGATGTCATCCCATTTCCTATTAAAAGTAATTCATTTTGTCGTAGACATTGTCCCGCAAACCTCATGCGACGCTCTGTCACAATCTTACAAGGGGTCAACTTCCAGTTCGGCATAGACGTTCCTTGATTTAGACCCGATCTCTATAACTGACTCCTAAAATCTGTCTTAGCCATCTTTGTTGAGCCACATTTAGTGTTTTTCAATTTCGGTAGATGACTATTCACTGCACTTTATTAATGGAACCCAGCCACTGGTAGAAATGTGTAACCTATCTTGAATACGCTCTTGGAATTAGGTGACTGTAGTTTGCTTTACATTTTTTATCGAAAAGGGAAGTTTTATCGTCAAAATCATCTGTTGGGGGTTTTAAACTAAAACATCTCAGGATTTACTTTGTTGTATTTTTTAATTCAAAACCCCATTTAGCTACGATCATAGAATTTGGTAACTGTAGTTTGCTTTAGAATAATATTGAAGATAGAGGTTTTCCACCTCAAAATGCTCTGTAGGGGGATTTTTAACTCAAAACCATCTGGAGGAGAGGAATTTAAACCCAAAACCCCCCATTGGCTTGGCTACGCTCAAATAATTTTAGTGTTTAATTTGCTTTTTTTTTATATTGAAGAGGTATTTTTTTAGCATCAAACCCTTCTGAAGAGGGATTTAAACTCAAAACCTCTTTTGGCAACGCTCATAGCATTTTGAGTGTGTAATTTGCTTTTTTTTTTACATTGAAGATGTATTTTTTAGCTTCAAATCCCGATGGCGGGGGGTTTAAACTCAAAACCCCTTAGGCTACGCTTATAGATTTTAGAGTGTGTAAATTGCTTTTTTTTTTTTATTGAAGATGTATTTTTTAGCTTCAAACTCCACTGGAGGGAAGTTTAAACTTAAAACTGAGTCAAAACCCATTTAGCTACGCTTATGACATTTTGAGTGCATAATTTGCTTTTTTTTCATATTGAAGAGGGGGTTTATCGTAAATTTTGAAGGGGGTTTTAAAATCAAAATCATCCTTAACTGCGCTCTTGGTATTTGGGGATTGTCGTTTGCATTTTTTTTTTTGGTTTTGTTTTTTTAGAAGAGAGGGATTTAACTGCAAAACCCCCTGGTAGGGGGTTTTAAACTCAAAACTCGCAGATCTTAAGGATGCAAAGTCCAATTAAGCCCACCATTGTCGCCTTATTAATCTGTAATCTGGATATTGAGGTGCTGAATTATTTTAGTTGTGATGATGAAAATTTAATTATCACATCGTGGCAATCTGTGTCATATTATTATGCTTTCGAAGCTTGAATGCTAATTAGATAGGAGAATGCTAGCATTAAAAAATATAGATAGATAGATAGATATAAGTAAGGCAGATATCCCTAACAGGGGCTCGATGGCGATTGGATCTCTCGATGACCTTTTGATCAGTTTCAGAAAAGGAAAACTAAGAGAATCACAAGGTCTTCAGCGAGGTCTGCAAAGACCTTACTCCAGGAAAAGAGATGGGAAGGCAACATTTAAGAATGAACAGGCTTGTCATTTAAAGACAGAGAGGAATAGACAAAGACGGCCGACAAATCATGAGTGGTGCCCCAGCTGTTCAATAGACTACGGGAGAGGTGAAGGTGGTCGTAGAATAAGGGACCGCATTGACCAAGCACGCACCAGTTGCCTTACGATACGACAATTCCTAGTAGTGCTGGTGAACTAACCACATCACCATCCAGACGTCCAAAATAAAACAACAAAAAAAAAAAAAACTTCTTTCTGATCTGCGGCATTTGCTGCTAGACGGAATGGTCGTATCGGATGGGCATTGGTTCGGGCCCTAGTCGTTGCGGTGCCGGGTATGCTACCCTGGCTCATGGGCAAATGGCTGTAAGAGGAAGCGATTAGGCCTAATGGGTAGCAACTAGAAAAAAAAACAAGACTTCCGTAGGAGTGTCTAAGTGGTGCCAAAGCATTCCCATTGCACTGGTTGGGGTTGCTGAGAGAACTCCAACAGCCTTGTCAACAATCCAAGCGCCATTCCTCAAGGGGCCGTTTATAAATGGCCA
The DNA here is from genome assembly GCA_030265305.1 of Biomphalaria pfeifferi. Lineage (NCBI taxonomy): Eukaryota > Metazoa > Mollusca > Gastropoda > Planorbidae > Biomphalaria > Biomphalaria pfeifferi. The sequence continues at coordinate 1,812,945 of JASAOG010000028.1, forward strand.
GTGAAAGGGAGCACTTGTTCGTTTCAAGAGCCTGGCTCAACACTACCTAACAGTTTTAAATGGTCTTTTTTTTTCGTTATATTTAATTCACTCACATTATAAAGTGTGTCCCCACTGTTGCCTTTAATATGTAAAATGTATTTATCATTCAATGTTTCAGCACTTAGATTCACATTTGTATTTACTATATTTAATCTAGATACGAAATTACATTTTGGAACAAAATATTTCGGTCCACAACGAAAAGAAAAAATTTCAACTTTCGCTTTCTTTTTTGTTACCCCTCCCCCCCATTTTAAGTACCGGATGTTATTGTATCACATGATTTGAATGGAGGAGGAAACTTTATGTCAACAAACACAGGGTGTTTACTGAACACCAATAACCTAATCTACTTTCTGATGGTTTTCATAAACATTTATTAATTTGATTAAGACGGGGTTTTTTTTGCTACACATAAAAATGTCAGGAATTAATGAAGATGGAACCTGCTACACGGGAGGACAAGTTGATGGTAAATCGAAAATTAAAACGCATAAGTCATAACAACTTATAATTATTAATATAATCTTATAATCATTATTATAATTATAAGATAAGATATTTTAGATATTATAAATTAATTATAGATCTACTAGGTCTATATCTAGATCTATAATAATTAAATAATATTTAGATCTAGAATCTATATCTCTAGATTGTAGTAGGCCCTACCTAGTACTAGAAATAGATTATAATTTATAAATTAGGACTAGGACTCAAAATCTAGATCTTTCATCTTATATTAATAATATTATATAATAAATAATAGTGTATAGATCTATATAATTATAATATCAAAGTATCTGAACTAGAGGTAGGCCCTATATACTAATATAGTTACTATAGACTTTCCAAACTTCATAATTAGTTAAATTAGCAGCCCAGTTTCTATTAGGCAGCTTAGCATGCAGTGTATGATGATAATAATGTATCATTGAGCATCAATGACTCTATAATATGATAGTGTTTGGCATTTTTCCTCTCATCAATCAATTTCCATGTTCTGTCTTGTATCCACCGTTCCTTGTATGAACCTCACCTCCTTCCGATGTCTTCTTCTGTGCACTCAATAGTGGTATCTCTGAAGTTGGCCCACTCTTCTTCAAGGGTCAGTATATCTGCAAGAGCCTCGAAATGGTTCTTTAGTTTTAATTGGAACTGTGCTGCAATGTTGCAGACTTTGAGTACATTAAATGGGCGAGGCCGTGTGGCTCATTTTGGTTAGCTTCTCAGTCGGAGCTTACATTTGCCACTGACAAGGTAGTGGTCTGAGCTAATACCCACTCCTCTGCGGCTAAGCACATGGATGACCTCCATCGTTTGGAGATGCAAATGTAATCTATCTCATTGAAGGTGGTGTAGGAATCATCATGTCTAAAATAGCAGCTTCAGCGCTAATTGCTTGGAAGCCGGTCAGTGACCGCATCATTACAGCTCGACTCCAAACAAAGCAAATCAAAGTCACTACCATCCAAGCATATGCCCCTACAGAGGATGCAGAAGATACCATCAAAGATAGTTTCTATAACCAACTACAAACCACTCTTGATGAAACACCTACTCACGACCTAATTCTAATGATGGGAGACTTTAACGCCAAAATCAATCCCAACCGAACTGGCTTTGAATATGTAATGGGACCGTATGGCTCTGCAGAAAACATCAGTGATAATGGCGAGTGCTTGATTTCTCTATGTGCATCCAACAGCCTTTCAATTGGTAACACATATTTTAAGCACAAAGAAATACACAAAAAAACATGTCGATCACCAAATGGAGAAACCTTCAACGAGATAGATTACATTTGCATCTCCAAACGATGGAGGTCATCTCTGTTAGACGTGCGCTCCCGCAGAGGAGCGGATATCGGCTCAGACCACTACCTTGTCGGTGGCAAATGTAAGCTCCGATTGAAACACCAACCAAAACGAGCCACACGACCCCGCCCATTTAATGTAGAGAAGCTTAAAGACTGCAATACTGCAGCAGTGTTCCAATTGAAACTTACGAACTGCTTTGAGGCTCTTGCAGATATATTGACCCTTGAAGAAGAGTGGGCCAACTTCAAAGATACCACTATTTGGTGCGCGGAAGAAGTTATTGGAAGGAGGCGAGGTTCATACAAGGAACGGTGGATACAAGACAGAACATGGAAATTGATAGATAAGAGGAAAGAGGCCAAACGTAGACGAGATCAGAAAAATGAAACACAGGATCGCAGCCTAGCGGAAGAAGCCTATAGGGAAGCAGATCTGAAAGTAAAGAGAAGTTGTCGGCGAGATAAACGGGACTGGATTGAACAGAAGGGACAAGAGGCACAAGCAGCTGCAAGCAGAAATGACACAAAAACCCTCCATCGTATTGTCCGAGATCTCACTGGAGCAAAAAGTGGACATGGGGCACCGATAAAGACAAGCAAGGCAAAACTTTGTTAACGAAAGAAGAACAGGATGCAAGATGGGTAGAGCACTTTAAAGAGACCCTTAACCAACTGTCGCCAGACCAAATTTACATATTCAAGGACCCCTCTCCAGACAATGATCTCAAGGTCAAGACAGACCCAATAACTGCTGAGTAGGTTACAATGGCCATTGCAGTGTTAAAGAATAACAAAGCACCAGGGCTAGACATGATATCAGCAGAAATGCTAAAATATGGGGGACAGTGCATTGTTAACAGAATGACAGATCTTTTAAATCTCTGTTGGCGAACTTCAAAGTCCCAGAGGACTGGCAAAAGGGAGTGATTGTAAAGCTTCCAAAAAAGGGCAACTTGGCAGACTGCAACAACTGGAGGGGCATTACTCTCCTCTCTGTCCCGGGCAAAGTTTTCAGCACTGTTTTGTTGAGACGGCTTCAACAGTCTGTAGATGAAAGGCTCAGAGAAGAACAAGCAGGTTTCCGAAGAGGCAGATCATGTACAGAGCAGATTTTCGTTCTACGAAATATCATAGAACAAAGTCTTGAGTACCAACAACGGCTAACGATCAGTTTCGTGGACTTCAAAAAAGCGTTTGATAGTAACCACCGAGAATCACTATGGAAAATAGTTAGAGAATACGCTATCCCAGAAAAATTCGTCCAGATCCTACGACACCTTTACAGTCAATCTAGTTGCTGCATTAAAACAGAAGAGGGAACAACAGAGTTTTTTACAATCGAGACAGGTGTGAGACAGGGGTGCATCTTATCTCCCTTCCTTTTCTTCCTAGCCATCGACTACATAATGAGGAGAGCAATGAACCAGACTGCCTTTGGTATTCCATGGCATGAACAGCTCCGATTGACGGACTTGGACTTTGCTGATGATGCTGCACTACTCGGGGCTACAAATAAATGCATTCAAGAAATGATGGAGAGCCTTGACAGAGAGGCACCCAAAATTGGCCTCCGCATAAACTTGGATAAGACTAAAATTATGCGAGTGGGATATAAGGCAAAGGGTGTCCCCGTCAGACTTGGGGAGTCAAAGCTTGAAGAGCTGGACAAGCTCACGTACCTTGGCAGCATCATAACAAATGATGGAGATACTTACCATGATGTAGAGTGCCGAATAGGAAAGGCAGGGAGCATTTTTCAAAGGCTGCAGCCTATTTGGACTAGCCAAGCCATTGGACTCGAGACAAAAATACACCTTCTCAACACAATCGTCATTCCAACTGCTACATATGCATGTGAGACGTGGAAGTCATTTGTCAAGATTGAGAAAAGACTAAATGTGGCTCAACAGAGATGGCTGAGACGGATTTTGGGAGTCAGTTACACAGATAGGGTCTCAAACAAGGAAATCCTATGCCGAACTGGGAGTCGAACACTTGGTGAGGTTGTGACTGAGCGTCGCATGAGGTTTGCGGGACATGTTCTACGTCAAAATGAATTACTCACACCAAGAGTTGCGATAACATGGAAGCCAAAACAAGGAAAGCGCAAACAGGGATGCCCTTGTATTACTTCGCGACACACCTTCATGGAGGACCTCAAAACAATGGACACCAGGTGGGAGGAGGCTTCAGACATTGCCAGTGACAGATCTTTATGGAGACAGCTTGCCGCCCAATGCGCCGAACGGCGCGGGAGGACCTAAGTCTAAGTAAGTCTAAGTCATTGCAGGTTTCTCCATTTGGTGATTGCCATGTTTTTTAGTGTATTTGTTTGTGCTTAAAATATGTGTTTCCAATTGAAAGGCTGTTGAATGCGCAGAGAGAAATCAAGTGCTCACCATTATCACTGATGTTTTCTGCAGAGCCATATGGTCCCATTACACATTCAAAGCCAGTTTGGTTGGGATTGATTTTGGCGTTAAAGTCTCCCATCAGTAGAATCAGGTCAGGTTAATGAGAGGTAAGAGGCCAAACGTAGACGAGACCAGAAAAATGAAACACATGATCGCAGCCTAGCGAAAGAAGCCCATAGGAAAGCAGATTTGAAAGTAAAGAGAAGCTGTCAGAGAGAAAAAAAAGGACTGGATTGAACAGAATGGTCAAGAGGCACAAGCAGCTGCATGCAGAAATGACACAAAGAATCTTTATCATATTGTCCGAGATCTCACTGGAGCAAAAAGTGGACATGGAGTACCGATAAAAGACAAGCAAGTCAAAACTTTGTCAACGAAAGAAGAACAGTTTTTATAATATATTTTTTCCCGGCGACAAATAGTTTTTATAATGTATTTTTTGATCATTTAATATCATATTACTGCTTATTGTTGATGTTATTGGAAATGTGTCAACAGTAGATAAATTCCTTTGCTTGACCTTTTAAAAAAATTTAGAAGTTAGGATTAGGGTAGTCTGCAATCTTTACATGAGTAAATATAAAAACACATAATCCAACATCATTTAATATTAAAGGAAGAGCAATCTGCTTATTGTGTAACGTTTTCAACAATACGTTGGCCAGTTCCTTCATCTGGGTACATACAAAGCAATATTTAGAAATCCTAAAATTGTAGCTTCAGGTCATAGTCTAATGATATGACATCTTTATATTATTTAAATTGAAAATAGTAATCTAGTTACATTGATCCAGTTGATCAAGTTCTTATGTATTTTGGACTACCATTCTGATGGTCCTGAGTTTGAACTAAAAAAAAAAATCCAGGTGTGCATCAATACCTGACTGAGGAAGATTGTTATGATCCGCTGGCTAGACAAAATCTTGATTGAGGAATTGTGCCAAAGAACAAAGCAGCAGCTCATTAAAGTAGACATCCTTCAGAGACACTGGAGATGGATAGGTCACACCCTTTGTAAGCCTGCATTCAACATAACTAGGCAAGCCCTAACCTGAAACCCCCAATGAAAGAGAAGAAAGGGATGGCCCAGGAATACATGGCACCCTTATTTGGAAGCAGCTGGGCAAGACGTGTGGACGATTGGGGAGACTCGAACAGAACTGAGACGCATGTAGGAAGCTGGTTGGTGGCCTATACCACAAAAGGGACCACAGGCTGAGAGGAGATGCTGAGTTTGAACTCTGCCCACCTTCATTCTCAGCCTGCCTGCAGGAGGTCTAGGTTAGGATGTAATAATATGAGGTAATTATCTTTTGGGAGGCGCGGTGGCTGAGCGGAAAAGTGCTTGGCTTCTGAACCGGGTGTCCTGGGTTCAAATCCTGGTGAAGACTGGTATTTTTATTTCGGGATCCTTGGGCGCCTCTGAGTCCACCCAGCTCTAATGGGTACCTGACATTAGTTAGGGAAAAGTAAAAGTGGTTGGTCATTGTGCTGGCCACATGACACCCTCATTTACCGTAGGCCACAGAATCATCTGCCCTGTAGACCACAAGGTCTGAAAGGGGAACTATATATAATAATCTTTTGTGGGAAAGGAACATCTGAAAAGTATATAAAACAAAAACAAGTTTCTTCGAAGAACTCCTCACTCTGGTCTGGAGGATAGAGGATAAAAATATTCTAATTAGAATCCTCATCCTGGAAGGCATATAACTTTGGGTACAATTGTCCATAGTATAGATTAACTCAAATTTTTAACATTTATTTATTTAAAAACATTTTAAAATTTTGATACATTATCATTTTTGTTTCTTGATTATGATAAACTTTTTTTTCCCTTTAGAAATAGCTTTAGCTTTGATTGATGCTGCTTATGATAATGATCACATGACAAGAGAGGTCATCGCCAATTCTCTTTTTGATCTGGGTAAAAATAAGCCAGCACTCATTCTGAGTTCTTGCCATTCTTATCTGAAGAAACATTCCAAGGTTTATACTTTATTATAGAATGTTTTTAGCTTCTGTATTTTAGTCAGATGCATAAATAATGTATACATATATGTGTGTGTGCGTGTGTGTGTTGAAGAATAATGCTTAACTATTCTATAAATATGAAAATAATAATAAATAAAATATCATTTTATACAGCTTTCTCTTGAACATCGTATCATCATTCTCAACACAGTAGAAAAAATTTTAAAGGAAAGACTTGAATTCGTCAACCCAGAGTTGGCAATCAGCCTTATCAAACAAGCATCTTCTGAGCTAACGCAAAATAAGGTATTTTAACTGATTTTTGCACATATTATTTTCTCATTTTTAAGCTATTTCTAAATTTTTAATAAGGTTCAGTTCTAGAAACTTTTCATGTAATGTAATCTTTGTTGTGTTAAATTATTTAAAAGATGAATAAATTTATGATTGTTTATCAATAAATATGTCTTAAACTTTTGTGTTCATTTTAAAAAACAACAACAATCAAACAGGAAGTGTCACCAGAATGGCAAACAGCTGCGAGCGGAGTATTGGTTGCTCTAGGAATGAATTTCTGTAATGATGTGATGGGAGAAATGCTTGAAAAGTTTCAACCTGGGATATTGCCACATTTTTTTGTTGTCCAAACGATAGGCAACCTGGCAGCTGCTAATGGTATCAACACAAATCTTTTTTTTTATAAAACTTTTTTATAGACAGTAACTTTATTTGCTAAAGTTTGCAAATAGGTGTATTGATATTATTCTACTAAAATAACAAAGTTTCTCATTTAAACACACAATTATTCTTTTAAAGTATACTTTTGTTATCTCTATAGACATAGCTCTTTATGGCAAATTTGAAGCTAAAAGCTTTTCATGTTACCATAAAGACAAATTGTGTTTACTACTCTGAGTTTTTTTAATAAAAATTTTCTTATGATTCAATACCATCTAACATCGATTTCTTTGTCATTTATTCAAAAAATTTTTTTTGTTTTAACTCTTTCTCTCTGTAATTATTTTCCATGTTCCATTTTACTCATTTGTATTTCGATACCATGATTAAAATTCAAAAACTTTTTTGTTTGTTAACAGAAAATGTTTTATTAGGTATAAAATTAAAGTAGAATGCATGCCTTTTTAATATAAAACAAATTGCACTATTATTTAATTTTGGATCATGGAATTTAAAAATGAAAACTTACAGACCGTTGACAAGTCTCATTAGAACTAGATGACCCTTAGTTCTGAAGCCAAGCACTTGACCACTCAGCCACCATGCCCTCTATGTAATATTTAAGTTTTTGTTGATATGTTAACCATTAATAATTTTGCTACCTAAAGTTATTGTTAAAAAAAAAATCAAAACTTCATGTGTACCTAAAAATATTAATTAGTTTTACCTTTTTTTTAGTTTATGATATGGTTCCTCACCTGACCGCTGTTCTGGGAACAATGTTACCAATGCTGGGATTAGCCAAGTATGACAATATGCGTTGGGTTTTTGCATCTGGTAATTATTTAATTTCTTACTTAATCTACTTATTGATAAACATATTTTATACCTAGCAGTGGGTCAACAGAATGCATAAGTAAGCTTGTCAAAGAAAAACAGAGAAAATACTTTAAAAAAACAACAATGCTTATATTAAGTGTAATTGTTTCAATTAATTGAGATCTGTAATGTGATTAAATTTATTATAGATCTAGATTAAAAATAATAAATCTGATTAGAAATATTTTTACAATTGCTTTTAACTTCTTAGTGTGCTTTGATTTCATCACTTGTCTAGACCAGTTAAAAAGGGAGAAGGGGGTATCTGGGCAAATGTTACAGCGATTGCTTTTTAAATGCAAAAAAAACAACAAGATTGGGTGTAGGAGAAATAAAGTGTACAAACTTTTTACCTGACAGACAAGAGTTGATATTTAAGCTTTGTAAAAAAGAACCGATGCATTATAGCTAATGCTAGTACATGCTAATGTTGTCATCTCTGATTGATTATGACTATCAAATAATTATTTATTGAAATTTGCAGCTCTGTCAAAGTTTAGTGAAGCCATCTTAGAATACTGTGCTAACTTGGATCAAGCTCCAGACAAAACAGTTTCCATTGACAGATTTTCTAATGAAATTTTCTCTGCTTATGATATTTTATTTAATGTTTGGCTTCAGTCAAAAGAAGCAAAGGTTTGTATTCAAGCAAAAAAAAAATTCTAAACACTTGCATCTTATAAATCTAGCTAGTAAAACATTTGAAAATATATTTGTGAAGTTTATAATTTTAACATTAATCTGCTTTTTTCTCTCTTTTTACTTTAGGTTGTTTCAAATATTTTTTAAGTGTTTCAATTGTAAATGTTTTATGATTGAATGTATTTAATTTTATGTCAAAATTCAATTCTTTTGAAATTATAATAATGACATTCTATCCAAGAGAAAATGTTTGCTGGTCATTAAATTATTTTATGATATGAGACTGAAAAAATGTATAACATATCCAATCCAGCTGAGGTTGGCAATCATTGAAGCAGTTGGTCACATGACCCACATCATTAGCAAAGAGAAACTTCAAGAGCAACTGCCAAAGATCTTGCAAGGAATTTTCTCACTGTACAAACGTCATCCAGAGCCATATCATATCACTCAGGTAAGTCATCCAGAGTCATATCATATCACTCAGGCAAGTCATCCAGAGCCATATCATATCACTCAGGCAAGTCATCCAGAGCCATAGCGTATCACTCAGGCAAGTCATCCAGAGCCATATCATATCACTCTCATCTCCTTCTGTTTATTAAATAGGAAAAACCTATCCTGAATAAAGGTTATGTTTGTCAGATTGATATAAATGTCTCTCAAGTATAACAAGTACAAGAGTTCATTGTTTCTAAGGTCACAGAATGTATGGGTTTCTGTTTAGGACACATTAATTGTTAGTTCACTGATTCTCTGGTAGGTCACATTAGTTGTTAGTTCACTGATTCTCTGGTGACTAGATAGGATTTGAATAATGTTTAATTGAGATATGGTTATTAGTTTTAAGAAATATATTTTTGAAATTGATATGAAGTTTCCCTTCTTAACCCATAATTCTCTGAGACAGAAATTTGTAGATCACTCATTTCTGTACATGGCTTATGAGAGTTAAGTGGCTAACCTAACGTCCCTCTCCCAGCCATGCCTTCCCCTAGTCCCAGAATGTGGATCATCATTATTTAACTTTATGTGAATCCATATGACCATTCCAGACTATGAATGATAGGCATGTCTGCAATACATAGCTTTTAATACTGTGCAAATACCATTTGGGAAAACATTTTAATGTAGTTTAAATTTTTAACACAAAAGAGATAGAATATTTATAGAAGCAAAAGTTACTTACAATAAACTTTCTATGTTTCCACCTTCTCTTTTATGGTCAAGAATTTACAAATATCATTTTATTTATTTATTTTTTTTTTTTTAAATTTGTCTGTAATAGTTCTGAATAGGTGTTCCACAAACTACTGGAGCAATTAATCTCTCTGTGCTAAGTGTTCCACTAAGGAAAAAGTTTGGGAAACACTGGACTAGATGATCACATGAATCATATTGAGTTATTTTGTATGTCAATTATAAACTGTCTTGTTTTAACAGGGTCTTTGCATGGTGCTAGACACAGTCTGTGTGGAGGGAAGTCTAATTCTAGAACCTTATCTTGACAACCTATTGAATATCCTCTTCTCCCAGGTGAGAGCAGTATTTTTTCTGAGGAAGATACATGTATATATTTACAGTTCAAATTCAGTATGTTTAACTGAAAGATATGGAGTAATTGACTACTTAATATATTGACCTTGATGAATGAGTAGAGTTGCATCTGATATTTTGTTTTTTTCCTTCTTTCTTTGTATTTTTCATAATATTGTTTCTTTAGGCTAGAGATTTACAATCGGCTTTTAGTACAAAGCATTTTTTTTTAAATATCTAAGTTGTGAATCAAGAAATATGATGAAATATATCTTTGGATTGAACATTCTTAACCACTGTTATTAGCCAACAGGTCAAAGTCTCCTGATATTTACACAGGCACATTGTAAAGTTGAATTGTTGACCAACAGGTTCCAGATAAAGAACTATAAAGAACAAATCAAGTGATATATCTTCAAACAGTTCTTTTATATTTTCAGATATTTCAACCAGTGGACTATTCTAATCCTTTGAGTATGAAGAACCACAATGAACTTCTAAGATCTTATGCAATTATAGGTCAGACTCCTATTTGTTTTTCATTTTATATGAAACAGTTTGAATTTATTGTTTTTATTTACTGTGTTTTGTTTTTTTTTACTATTATAAATTATATTTATTATTATTTTTTTTTTATTTAAGCTCGGGCATTTTCTGGAAAACTGGTTGGCATTCTCCTGGGAAAACTCGAAACAAAAGATGAAAAAATCAAAATTGGAATTTTGTCTATTTTTAAGCATGTGATCAATGCTGCAGGTAAATAAATTAACATTGAAATGTCTGTGATAAATATAAGAGAAGTAATATATATATATATATTTATAGCTTTTATATAGCGCTACTTTCATGCTTATAGCATGCTCAGAGCGCTTTGGTCCAATCTCATTTGTGGACCAGTGGGGGGGAGGGGGTATCTAGGAGTTGGTCTTCCGTGCTGCCTTTAGGCGCTCAGTAAACACAACTCTGCCCGAGTCGGGTGTCGAACCTCGAGCCCCCTTCTAGGTAGTCAAGCCAAGCCAAGTTCAAGCGCACTTAGCCTCTCGACCACGCTTCCCAAAGTAATTTGGGAATTGAATCTGCTAAGCATATTAATCTAATTGTGTTTTGTGTTTCTGATGTACCACACATTTAAACATGCTAATATCTAATTTGTCAACAGTATCTGCCATGGAGGATAAGAAGGAAGTCATTGTATCTGGGTTGAGAGGTTTGTGCAATGAAACCAATAATAAGGTGAGAATCATATTTATATTTTAAGCTTATAAGATCATTGTACTGCAGTTATAACTTTAGAGATATATTTAGTAAATAACAATAATTTTTCAAATAAATTACACTGCTTAGGAAAAGCAATTACTTCTAAGAGATTCTAATTTACTTCTCTTATTACTAGGTCAAAAAAGTCTTTGCTCAAGTCATCATTGCCATGGCCCATCATGGCTACTTGGAGTTGGAGGGAGGTCACCACATGATGGAGTTTATTGTCAGGCAGTGTTCTCTGGAGGATGATCCCAAGGTAAATGAATTTTGAAAAACTAGGTCAATTTTGAGCCTTGATAGACTTCCTTCTGTGGCAAAAACTGTCTTAGGGTGTTTAAAACATCTTTTAATTTAGTTGACCTTCATGACTAATGGATTTAACCTTTAAAAGGAATGTAATGTTGCCTGCATATCAAACATCTTGTACTCTCCCTAGACAAACATGTCTATTTGAATAGTATGAATACATGGCTTATTAAAAAGCATTATCACTTTGCTCATTAGCAGCATTACCTTTACTTTTAAAACACTGCTTATAAAATTATAATAAACATTCTTGGGTGTCAAACTGAGGACCAGATAAAAATGAGAACTTTGTATATTTAACTGAAGCCTAGATATCTTTGCTGATTGCTGAATGGAAGGTGGGAAACCTTCTTCGAGATATCCCTTCTTTCACATGTCCACAAATCAGATTGGAGATTGGAGCATAGCACATTGCGATTGCTGTAGTTGTGATGAGATCACCTCCACCTACTTCTTAGTCTGTTGGACTGTTGGGGCACCACACAAGATATGTTGATAGTCTTTTTCCATTCCTCTCTCTCTTTTGCCTTGGATAGAATTTCATTTAATGACAAGCCTGTCCTTTCTTTATGTTGTCTTCTCATCACTTTCTCTGCCTCTTCTTTTTCTGGTACTGTTCCCTGAAGGAAGGTCTTTGCGAGCCCTGAGGACCTTGTGATGTGGCCATAAACTTTCAGTTTGCGTTTTTTTGAAGAGATACATCCTATAAATAATAAAGTTATTTATTTAGCCCCTGTAGAAATACTTCAAAATAAATTAATGTAAGTTAACCATTAAAAGAGAACTCTTACTGTATCCATAGGGCAAGAAGTCCCCAGATCCTGAGCATGTCAATAATCAGTCCTTAAGGAGTATGTGTGACAACATCTTGCAGTTGGTGACTACAACTATAGACAAAATGGAAAGTGTGAGTAACCTTTAACACTATTTTAAAACTTATATTAAACTGAAGTACTTATACTCTGTGGTGATCTGCTAAATCTGTATAGAATGAATATCTTTAACTTGGTTACTGAAATTTTCTGTGTACCATATTTAGAAAAAAAACTTCAATATAGTAACAGTAATTGATTTTGAAATATTTTATTTATTTACATGTCAAAGTAAAGTGTGAAAAGTAAAATAATTTTTCCATTAAGAGTGTTGTATGTTCTAAAATAATGTATGTATTTCCAACAGAAATAGTCTTGTCATTTTACTTTGTACATATAAGAGAAAACATCTTTTAACATTTTTATTTTTTCGTCTAAGGAGGTTTTCATGCTAGAAAATAAGCACAGCATATGATGCTTTTCCACTAGATTCAACTGTTTAATTTTTTTGGTGGACTCCAAACTGTGTTACTTCTCTATGACAGGTTTTGTGGCCCTACCTTTTAGAGCTGATTGTCCCTGAACAGTACACTTCTGCTGTTGGACCTGTTTGTAAATCATTAGCGTATCTGGCACACAAGAAAAGGGATGAAAGTGCTCAAGATTTCTGGATTGATTTTGAAACACAGCGTGGGTTTTTAATCAGTTTTGTTACCACAAAAAATTAATGTCCTATTTTTACATGCACTTCCCTTGTCAATCTAATTTTATAATGAGAATATAGATCAGAATGGAGGAAAATTTTGCATCATCTGTATGCTGTTAAAGCACACAAAAATTACTTTATTTAAAAGAACAAACAAAGACATTTGTTGTCATTTTCCTAATTTTGTTTACTTAATTTTTTCCCCTAAGTCTCATTTTGAATTTAATACATTTTGAACTGCTACAAAATTTAATTGTGTTAAAAAGTTGTATATAATATAGTTTCTTTGTTATTAGTTCGTGTAACTTGATTTAAAGTTTTGTCTTTTATTTATATTTTTTTTCCATTTGTTTAATGCCTTAACTGAAGTTTCTAAAGCTTACAAATATTTTTTTTTAGCCAACATTCCCAAGCCATCCCAGATTCTGGCAAGGCTAATGGTAAAATTGTTCTTCCTATGTTTTAATGTCAACTTTATTTCAATACTTTAAAAAAAATGTTTTGACTAAATTATTATTATTTTTTTCAATAAACTTTCTATAGTTTCATGCAATACAGTTTTTTCTCCTGTTTACTAGCAGCATTAATATTTTTTTAGTCAATTTAATTCTAAATGTTGTAATAGATGTCATAGTGTTTAAAACAAACTTTTATTCCACTCTCCAGGTACTTGTAGGCCATCCCAAAAATGGTCGTGACAGAGGCATCCATTTATTGAACCTGATGAAAAGTATTTCTCCCAATCTTGATGACAGTATCGTGGGGTTGTGGGATGCTGTCATTCCTAAATTAATAAGTTATCTTGGAGGTAAGATTTCAAGAGAATAATATAGTTACAGCTAATCACATTTAGTGCTAAATGTGGCACAAAGCAAACTTTGCCTTTTTGTAGTTTACCTTCAGCTTAAACTTTCAAGATCAATTAATCTGTGAGTTTAAATAATTATATTTATAGTTATATATTTTTGAAATGTATACATCATTTAACTTTCTAATTCCTTGCTTTCAGCTGGGTCAGAGAGTGGTGATGAGGAAGAAGAAAAGTCGGCTGAAGCTGAAAAATGGTCACAGAAAAACTGGGAGGATCTGTTGCTGAAGGTAATGGAATGTGTATTTGTTACGGCTTTTAAACACCTGCTAAATAAATACTACATTTTTTGTTTTTCTTTTATCTTGAGAAAATGTGTGTGTGTGTGTGCATATTTTGCATTGCTCAAAAATAGAAAGTTAAGAATTTAGTGTAAAATAAATATATTAATTGTATGACTTTTATATTTTATTGATTTAATAATTATGAGCAAAAAGTCTCAAAGAGTGCTTTGACAAAGAAAGGTATTGAAATAAATTCTTTCTTTTTTTTAGATGCTTTCCAAAAGTCTTGATGTTGTGGATAAAGAAGAGTGGATTGCAGATTTAGGAGTAGCCATTGGTCAACAAATACCACTGTATGCTAATTATGTTGAAGAAAGGGTAAGCAAATAAATGATTATACATTTTTAATATTAAAGCTAAATATTTATCAGCTGAGTTAATGTCTGCACCATTGTGATCAATACTTTATATTTTTTCTTTATAAATTTTTCCATAGTTTATATATATTCTATGTTAACTTAATGTAAATAGGCCATGCCACCACTGAATTAGATAAATTTTATTTTTAAAAAGTTATATTTTCTTAACTATTGATTTTCAAATGCATTTGAAATTGTTTCTGTTCTCATGGCCACCATCTGTCTTTCTAACACAAACACATTCTTTTTTGGAACAGAAATATTTTTTTAAAGTTTTATTATAATGGTTAGGTCATTTTATTGATACAGTTATTTTACTGATACAAATATTTGACTATCATTTTCCCTACAGAACTTTGCCTTCAAGTGTTTGGGCATTATCATGAGGAAGTCCTCCAAGAAAGACTTTGTGGAGAAACATCTGGAGCTCATTTTCAACACAGTGAAACATGTGGATCAGATTGAGAGAGAGGTTGGCATGTGATATGATTTCAGTATTGTGTCAAACAGATCTTTGTTTCATTTATACTCTTTGTTACAAATAGCACATCTGTTAAAATTTAGTTGATTTTACCAGATTTTGATGAGGGTATGCCAGCTAAGCAGTAAAGATCTTTGTTTCCGAGTTGAGGGGGTTTCAGGCTCGGAATCACTTGAAGACAGTCATTTTGAATTTCTAAATTTTAGAATGCCCTGTTCTGGCTAGTATCTTCTGCATCTTCACTGCTATTTCATCAACTATTCTACACTAGCCAAAGAACATTAGAGTTAACAATATTAACTTGATCAAGACTTTCTACTACTGTAAAAGATACATTTATTCATAACTGGGAAGTCTGTCTTGTCTACTTATCCATCATTACTTATCTATCTCTAATACGAATCAAGATTCTTCTAAGCTATCGCCATATTGTTCTTCTTGTTCCCCCATCCTGCTACGTCATTTGTCTATGTCACTACTTTTACTGGCGCTAAAAAAAAATACACAATATATTTATCTATCTAAACTAACATACTTTCTAACTAAACTAGTAAGCAACAGCCTCTTAGTCCACTCAACTCTGATACCTGACTCTAGTTAGGGAAACGTAAAGATGGTTGGTTGTTGTGCTGACACACATAGCACCTTAGTTAACCCTATGCCACTGAAACAGATCATCTGCCACATAGAGGGCTTTTACCAGATTCTGTGCTCATTATTTTTTAGCTCTGCAATATTTTGAAATACATAAGAAATAAAAAGCCTTGAAGTCTTTGAGTGATTTCACAAAGATTTCTAACACACAGTCCCTTGCATATCATTGTGTGTTATAGTTAATGTCAATTAAGTATAGAATTTTATTTCAGTATGTTTTTATTTCTTCTGTTGTATTTTTTTTTTTTAATTAAATTTAAATGTAAACTGTGTTTTCTTGGAAGGGATGTGCTATTGCTGTTGGCTATGTGGCTTCATCACATCTAGACACTGTCCTTGCCAGACTTGAGAAAGTAGCAAAAAATGACATGACCAAAAAATCATCTGGAATTCTGGGTATTCTAAAGGTAATTATTTTTAAACATACTCATAGAAACTGTTTCCTAATGGCTGTTACTAAAGAAATTTTATCTCTTGAAAATGCAAACATTTCTAAATACTCATTTGTTGACAACTATGTACATCAAGCTTTAAAGACATTGTCTTGTTATTATTACATGCAATGTAGGAAAGTAGGAAATGGAAAAAAAAATGTGCACATTACTAGGGGGCATAGAGTTGATATTTGCAACTTTTTAATCAATGTATATCAATTAGTATCATCTCTTTGGTGGAATTTAAAATAAACATATCAGTGAAATTTTTTTTTAAGAGTTTGAATTTTGCTATCACCTACTATTGTCTTCAGCTTTCTGTTCATCTTCCTTATTTTTGTTGCATACAATTTAAGCAATAGACAAATGTAGCTTCATGATGTGATAAACTGTCTGGATCTGGATAAATCTTTTGTTATGAACATAATAATAAAAGAGTCGAAAACTATGTCCGCTTAGTATGACTTTAATACACTGAATGACTACACAACACACATTTTGTGAACACATTCTTATGGACGAGTTACAAACACATGTAAACAAAAGAACCACAACCGATACTAAATATAATTTTCATAACATCCTTTAAATGTGTTGAATAATTGAAGAAACTTACAGGATGGAAGCTTCACTTTTAATTATCCAAATCTAATCCTTCTCACATGGGAAGACCACAATGTCCTGACAGACTAATACAAGTGTTCTAGCTAAATAGACATTATATGCAAAATAGTATTTTTTAAGAATTAAAATGTCTCTGAGTTAAAGTACTCTAGAAAAGTTCATATTCACACTCAAGTGTATGCACTTCCTGTTCCCCCCCAAACATGTTCCAATTCTCTTGCATTTGTAAAACAACATCTTCATATTAGCATTTCTTCATTATTTGCAGGATAAGTCAGAGGTGAATGTTGAGCAGGTCAAGGCCACTCTTATGTTGTGCTATGGATTTGTTGCCCTCTATTCCCCACCCTCCCTTATCATATCCAGGATGGAGGCAACAATTCTCAGGTCCATATCTCCATACTACCCTACTGTCAAGGTAAATATAATATTTAAACTGTTCAGCCACTGCACCAATGAAGGTCAATGCCATGTGATTTGATCACAAAATCTTGGTAGTAGTAATGTAAGAAAGGAATAGTGCACTAAATACTTAAATGGAACCAATTGGTGATGTTTTTCAGCTTCTAATGTTTGTAACTATTTTCAATCAATTTTTGGGCAGGAAACAAATGTGAAACAAAACCTTATTCGTTGTACAGACCTTATTGCTCAAGCTTTGAACCCCAGCCATCTGGAGCAAGAATATAGATTTACAACTAGAGGAGAGTTTCTTTCACACATGGAGGTGACTATTTTATTTTTTATTTTTTGTTTATGCTTACTTTGTGTGCATGTTAGTATCTATAGAAAATATATCTTAACAAAAAAATATAAGTATGATGGTAGATAAAATAAGCAAATGCAACTGTATTCCATTGTTTATTTTTTATTAAAATAATTTTGTTTTAAAAATTCAAAGAAAAAACATGTTTCTGTGAAACCAGAAAAAAAACAACTTATTGATGAAAAGATACTAAAATATCATCAAGTTTTTTTAGAAGCAAAAATATTTTAATTTAAAAAAAATATTTTACAATTATATGCCCTATATTTATCTAGAATTATATAAAGGCAGAGCCAACTACACATTTGGGAACAGAGACTCGAACCCTGGCCATGAATACATGTGCAAATCTTGTGTATCCTTTAACACTGTTGTGGTTATGTTAGCTAAGCTATTTCATTTATTACACAACAGAACACACACACAGAAAAAAAAGACGAATTGATTACGAAAATCGCTTTTAAGAATAAAAGCTAATAAAAATACTACTAAAGAACATGCTAAATATTAATAGATCAAGGAAAAAAGTGAAAATGTTCTTCATAATATCTCCATTTTTCTTCCAAAACATTCTTTTACAATTAGTAGAATGATTAATCTTTATACCCAGCTCTTTGAAAACAAGACAAATACAATATTTTTTCAATTCATAGTGACATTTTATGCTTATTTATTGTTCTATCAGTAACAGTCATAATCTTGGTAGACATACAGAAAATTGATATGCACAATTCAAATTAAATTCAGTTAGAAGTTTTATCTATCAATTCATTGAACATTGTTTCAATAATTCTTGTAAAAATTAAATATTACATTATATCACTTTTCATCCAACAATTGCAATAGCACTAACATTATCATTTGTCAGATGCTTTTTAAAAAAAAATGAAAAAGAAACTTCTCTAGGAATACCTGGTAAACGTTTTCAGAGTACTTTATGAATTCTCCTTAACGTGTTCAAGTAAACTTGAGCCAAAACTTTCAGAAGCAGAAGTGTTTGACCTGGTTCAAGTCTGTACAGACAGTCTCTTTTCACTCTCTCCAACTGGGCTGCCAAACAGGAAAGGGAAAGAAGAAAGTCCTACAGAAATCTTGGAGGTAGAAGCCATGATGACTGCAGCGTTCTCAGCCATGTTTGAGATCTTTAAAGAGTTGATCAACAAAGACTGTACACCGACTGGTCTGGAGAATATTTTCAAAGTAACTTGACTTATTTAAAATATAAAAATTTTACTGACTATTTCATTTGCTACAAAAGAAAATTATCATCTTTCTTCTATTTTTTCTATGCATTATCTCATCTTATAGCACATAAAAACTTTGCTATCATTTTTGTTTTTGGTTAAGTCAGTTTCCTTTGAGGCAGTGATCTGTGGAGCACATGTTTTAAGATTTGCCTGTCTCTGGTGGCTAAGCGTTAATAAAATTGGGCTGGGCTGGTCCTGTAACCAGCACACAACCAACTGTTTTGGATTTCCATATAAAGCATCAGTTAACCATTAGAGCAGAATAATCTAAAAATTGACTTGATTTGAAATCTAAGTTGGGCACCACTTGGCCGTCACATATTTGGTGACCCCCACATTATTCTTGTTCACATGTTAGGTACATTTTTATTAACTTCAAATTCAGTGAATTCAGTATTGTAGCAGTTTATCTGTTTATGTATTGCAGCATTTGGTTCCTTGGATTCTATCTCAAGAAGAACATGAGAGAGAAAGAGCCTTAAACACATGGCTTGTGGTCCAAAGATTTTATTTGGAAACTCTTAAAGTCAAGGTAAACAATACTTGCTATTTGTTCTAGCAATTGTTCACAATTAGCTTGTTAAAAATTACAAGCTTTGAAAAAGTGGATGTTTATTTAAAAAATTTTTTTTTTTCAAATTTTCAAGAACCCTCAAATTCTGGAAAATGAAGGCATTTTATTGGGCAGGATGGTGCCCAGATGTTCAGATCCTGTTACTTCTATTAGACAACTGGCTATTGACAATATTCATGTAACTCTGCAGATAGCCTTGAGACATGAAGGTTAGTTATATTTTTTTAAAATAATTGATTTGGTCTTAAGCTTTTAATTGTTTCATTGTAGAGAACATAAAATGAAAATTTTGGTAGCTGAGGAGTAGAGTATAATTATAAGACTGAAGGTTCTGGGTTTGAATCATGTTAGTATAGTGAAATAGTTATTAATTTTCAAGAGGCGTCATCATAGTCTCTACTGGCATCTGACAGCATTATAGAAATATAGTACCCTTATAAACTATGGGTCATAAATATAAATCCTATTTACTTTAACATATATATTAATATAATGTAGGGCCTTTTGATTAAAAATCCGATATTTTTAGCTTTTTAAAGCAATAAAACATCCCTTTTTCCTTAGGAAGCTTTTTTCATTTACATTCAATGTTTTTTAACTTCTTTAGTAAGTGTCATATACCAGTTTTAGAACCCTTGTAATATTTGGTGACTAGTAGTCACTGAACTATTCTGTGCAGTTAGCACGAGATTTTGCTTGGTCAAGTAACTGACCACGAGGTGGACACCTCAGTTGATCTTGGACTCTTGTAGAGAGAGGAGCGCTGTTATCTCCTCGAATATAATATAAAAGTTATTACTATGGTGCATGCTATTATTATTTCATTGGATTAATTAAGTGAGAAACTGGATGTACAACTTCTAATGGCTGAAGTTGCCAATATCTTTTGTGAATTATATTTCATATATTATGTGAATAAAACCATGTCTGCTAACCTGGAGTCTATTAATAATTCTAAATGTTGTGGTTGGAGAGTTCAATATGTTAGTGTTCTCACGCACCTGCAAATCTAGTGCGTGTGAGAAAGCATTTAGTTAAGAAGACAAAGAACATTATAGTAGTACCAGAAGAGGTATCTACAACACACAGAGACATTCGCGTCATCACGCCTACAACAAAAACCAGGCTGTGAAAGTAAGATTTAAAACCAACAATAATTGTTTCTTTGTGCCATTGCACATTAATCAGAATGGAAGTTTCTATAACAGATTTTTTAAATAAGTGTTTTTTTTATTGTTGTTATGTTATTCTATATGTTGTTTAATTTAAGGTAATCCACCAGAACATAAAGACCAGATGGTTGATGCTCTCCCCACCCTGAAAGAAAGGTTGAAGAAAAGTGATCCAAATCTTCTATTCAGTGTTGTCAATGATCTTTCAAAGGCAAGACCTGTGTTCTTATTGAAATCATGTTTTATTATTTTTTTTTGCACCATGTGAAAGGTTTTGTCAGTGAAAAAAACTCATTAAATCTCAATGCTAATAGTATATGGTGTATAACTACATGTTTGCAGGTCATAGCTAAAAAACTTCCTGCAGATTGCCTGATTCCCTTCATAGAGACACTACAACAGGGTTTACTGGACCTGCAGTCCCATAGTTCATCTGGTGCTTGTGTAGTCCTAAATGGCATCATGAAGATAAGAGGAGGGGACATCAGACCAAAGGTAATGGTTTTGATTCAATTCATTGTGTCCAAAATAAATGCTATCTCTATTAGCATCTAATATGTTATTGTTATTTTTACATTTCGCTGTCAATCACCATTATCTAAGCATACATTTCTGCCTGCCTGAACAATAACTTACTTTCATTTTGTAGGTGGAGATATTTTTAGAAAATTTGTATGAGAAACTTTGCCAGATCCAGTGCCCTCAGACCAAAACTGGGACATTGCGCACTATTCGAACAATGGCAGCCCACCATTTGCTACCAACAGTGACCTCTCTACTTACATATCCCTTGCCTTATGATGAGTAAGTTTTATTTGCACCATGTGCTTGGAAAAGAACATTGGTTTATTTTATAGTGGTTGGGTTTTTACGCCAATGTTTTTAATTTGAATTGCGTGGAGTACTTCTTACTTTGTATTCATTTATCATGTTTAATGGGTAAAAGAAGCCAATTTATTTCCACATTTATTTTTGCACCAATGCACTTCAAAAATGGGATTATCCTAATGTTAAGAGTTAAATATGTTATCCTTTCTTAAACCTCATTTCCCTGTGAGTGGATCATGGGATAGGTTAGCTATCTGTCTGTCATCTAAAAAAATGTTCAGTCCATTCTTCTAAGTCTCTTTTTCTTTAGTGTCTTTAAAGCATAGAATGAATTGCCTGAATCAGCCAGGAAAACCAGTGACTTTAGCAGAGCTTAAGTTTCTAATTAACATACATGACTAGATTAATACAATCATAGAATACAATTATCTTGTTTTTTTTTAATGTAATTTAAAATAAGATATGTTCTAGGATAAATCAGTCCATTACTTTATGCCCCTAAATTATCTTATTATCTCATTTTTGCCTCATGAATCCATCATACTTTCTGTCTTTAATTTTACTTGTTTAATATTATCTTTTCTATCAATAAAAAGTAATGTTGTTGAGATTTGGAAAATCCTGGCACAAGATCCAAGTCTGACTGCTCAGACTTTAGAACATTTCCTGGAACTTTTGCTCAAGTCTCTTCCTTATGAAGAGAAACCAGATCCCAGAGACAAGGAGAAGAAAATAAAAACAGCAACTACAGTCCCACTGGGTGTAAGTATTATTACAGAGAATGATTTTTCTTCAAAGAAACATGTAATTTCTTTACATTTCAAGTTTGTAAATTAATGAATTAATAGTAGTTTTAAGTATGACTGATAGCATTAATGTTCTCCTTTGATTAATCTGCATTAGAACTGAACTGTGTGAATGCAGATACAGTCTTTCAATTGCAATAGCTGGTACATTGTATTTTAGGTGTACATAAAGCTTAAATGCTGCTATCACAAAATTGTTGAATACATTGGGCTAGAACAGTTCAATGTTGATAGGAACTTTTTAAAATATCAGAATGAAGAAGTGTGGATTTTTTAACATTTCTGCTCAGATGTCAACCTCACTACCCAAATTTGAGTGTCTTAGTTTAGCAATTTTTATTTGCCCATTCAATCTTGTTTTGTGATAACGAATCAATCATATTTTTTTTTTTGCTATTTCCATTAATAGACAGTGACAACATAATAATTTTATAGTATCATTCTGTTTGATGAAATATTTCAGGTGACTTATGCTTTCACTGAAATATTCAAAGTGGAAGAAACTAGAGACAATGTTTTGAAACTTTTCCCTCGTCTGTTTGCGGCACTGATTGTTAGAATTGGTTCATCTGTTGCTGCTAAAGCACCCAAAGAAAAGGTAGGCAATTTTTGTTGTTACAGAAATATTAAGAAAAGATTATTGCTTCTAAAGCAGTTATGAAGTTGCACAATGGAATAATGTGAACACTTTCTTCATGTTTTTTGTTCAATTTTTGTAGAAAACTGAAGTGCAAGATGTGAAGGTGGACAAAAAAAAGAAAGGTGTTGTGGAAAAAAAATCCAGCAAAGTTGTTCCTATTGAGTAAGTCCTTCATATAGTAAAGTTGTTCCTATTGAGTAAGTCCTTCATATAGTAAAGTTGTTCCTATTGAGTAAGTCCTTCATCCAGTAAAATAAACTGTTGGAATATATTTTACCTCAAGTTGGTAGTTTTGCCAGACACAAAATGAAAAGAAGCTTAAAAATGGAGTCCCTGTTTCATGAAAAATGAAACTTAATATCAGGCTTAAATAAAAATAATTGAACAAGTATAATAACTTAAAAATTTAAAACACTAGTCTTACAATATTAAGCACTTTTGAAGATTTGTTTTATTCATATGGTCACTATAATCTTTATTTGTTATCATCTCTGGTTAAAAAAATAATTTCTTATTTCTAAAGCTGCAACAGCTATTTGTTAGTGAAATAATCTTTTAGATTACTTCCTTGTTGTTGTATTAGTTTTATTATTATAACTTTATTTTTGTATCGTCATTTAGGGATGAACCATATTAACACATGATGGAGTGAACTGCACTAACTGTTATATTTAACACCTTTTGATTTGTTCATTCCTTATAGAGTTGCTATCAATGCCATGAGAACATTTTTGGAACACACTCAAATGACAGACATGTTGGAGCAACTTGAAACTACTGGAGCCTGGTCTTTGATGGAAGATGAAGAGCAGTATCCAGAGGCAATAACTTTATTGGCTCGGTGTGTAACATGTCTTTATATCTTCATTTGTGTTGTATGTGCAATTTTAACTGTAAATTATCTATGCTAAATCTGTTTACTGTGTTTAATATATATATATAAAATCTAGACAAACATCGACAAGAGAATCTAAATCTACCACCAGCGTAAAATTGTTATCTCTGCCCTAGCTGTGGCAAAATATGTAGAACGCAGCTGATGCTGTATAGCCACGTGAATCTTTGGACTTGAAGACAACCTTTATATTATATATATGTATAATGTAATTGATTCAAGAACATCACTATGTATCTTTTTAAATTTTAAATATTTCTATGTAGAGCTTTGATAACTGAAGAGAAACAAACTCATATTGGAGATATTGTCAATTCCCTGACCTCAGTTCTGTCAAGTCTGTATGAATCACAAAGGATTACTGTAGCAGCATTTTTTGCTGAGGTAATATTGGTTCAAATAGAATGTGTTTGCATTCAAAATGACATTTTTTAATGTGATAACATTAATTGTCTTTTATTAAGATTTTTTTTAAAGTGCACATTTTTACAGATCTGAATTAATTACATTGTATAGAATTTTATTATGGTAAAAGCAGCCTTAAAAATATTAATGATTAATTAAATGAGAATGTTTATAAATTTCCATAATATCCTGTAGCTAATCAACCAAAAATGTAAAGGTGATGAGGATCTGGTTCAACTCATTATGAACAGCCTGTTGGGTCGACTGGTGGATGAGTCTCACATTGTGAGAATGTTGTGTGTCAGAGGGCTTGGCAACATTGCCAGTGTGGGCAAAGAACAGGTGAGCCAAATGTTAGCTTGGCATAATCTCCACACCATATCACAAGGGCTAGACTGATTGCAATTGAGTACATTTATTCTAAGTTTAAATGCAAACACCTCTGTTAGGAATGAATTCTTGTATGTACAGTTATACACAGTGAACAGACTGCTGCAAAAAAAAAAAAAAAAACTTGCATTGAAAAAGACTCTTCTAACAAACTCATTACCCACTATTTATGGAGAATTTGGTCTATGAATGATATTTTAAGAAAGAAAATATTGTTTTATGTAAATTCAAAGAAGCTAACTAGACTTCTCCCATTGTGGTGCCCTAAACAAAAAAAATAAACTAAATAAATATAATAGAAATATCTGGTTAAAAAGAAAGAAATTCTATTCAATATTAAACAATATATGGGATGACTCAACCATGACCTGTCTCACCGCTCTACACCTGTTTTATATCATATATATTTGTAAAGAACCTAAAGTACATTCATGTATTCATAAGCCCAACACAGTCATTCTTTTTTTTTTTTAAATCAATATTTTTAAAGTTTTGCAATAAGTATTATACAGGCTTTACTAAACATGTTTCTATGGTAAAAAAAAGTCTTATCATCATTTGTAACATAAGCTTGTTAAATAAATTTTCCACATTTCATAGTATCTAGTGCAGGCTAGCTTAACATTTGAAATTAACTTTGAATGCCACTTTTAGCTTGTATAATTTGTATTTGTAAACCTAGGTGCAGACCTATGCCACAACTATTTTATCTGCCATGATGGCTGGCATGGATGACAAGGAGGACCCTGAAGACTTTATCACCATTGAAGCCATGCGAGGTTTGTCTCGTATCTTAGGAGAAATACAGGAGGAACATATCCGTGCCATTCTCATCAATGTCTCTCTCAAGATAAGACCCTGTTTAGAAAAGGTCAGTGAATGACAAGTTACAGTTGAATTATTATTGACTTTTTATTAACTGCTGGGTGTTACCTAAATTTCAATTCTTATATATCTTATCTTATATGATGCAGACGTTACTTCAACATGATTTGTCCTACGCGTCATATGTCAGGGAATGCTGAAAAGGAAAGAGTTAACATTTGAAACTATTTAAAATTTATAGATTGTTAATTTGAAAAAGTATTTAATGGATAATTTCACATGTAATGTTCAAGAGAAACTGGGGTATGAATATAGATTTTGTGTGCTATCATACTAATTGATTGCTCTAATTAAGTACCAGTATTGTTATTTGTAATGCACAATTGTAAAAAAAATAAATTTCCTCACTGGTAATAAAAGATTATTATTAGTAGTAGTAGTGAGATGAAATGAATGCATCTATTCCAACTGTTGCTCCCTGATATTTGATTAAAATGCACAAGAGCATATTTAGTAAATCAAACTGTTGACACAATGAAATAAAAACACTGGATGGGCATAGGAAACAGTTGAATGACAGTCACAAAACATCATTGAAAGCATTCAGTAGTGAGGATGCCACATGAGAGACTGCATTTTAAAAGAGATTTCCAATGCTTTGCTGTACACATTTGTTCAACTCTTAGTGAAAGTAACTCAATGCAGTAGCACTATAGAGATTTGCATAGGTCTTTACACAAGTGACTCAAACTACCCTTCCCTTCTTCTGTGTGTTGAAACAGTAATTTAACTTTCTTACTAGTAAGAATGAAACTTGCTAGATATACTTTTTTATGATTTAATACAATCTACTATAATGAATGTTACTTTTATGAAAAGTAGCCTCAGGTCCTTTTGCAATTGTATAATATAAGAACAAATTATTTTATTTTCTTAGGATAAATGTGCTGTACGAGCTCAAGCATTTAGACTTTTTGGCAACCTGTCACGGTTTGGTGATGGACCTTCTAAGGCCCCGTTTCTGGAACAAATTCATAGTAATTTTATAAGTCTACTTTTGCATTTGAATGACAAGGAAGATGAAGTCAGACAGGTATGTAGCACTACAGAATGTCTAATGAGGCTACTGAAATATGAGGTTATCTTTTGTTTCATGTAGGAAAAAGGCCTTGAATAAAATCATGATAATTTATCCACCAGCTGTTTTTTCTTTTTTTTTTATGTCGTTAAAACACATTAATGTGTCTTCAGTCTTAACTTTTACTAGTCACTTCCTAGCATTTAAAAACAAATATTTATATCTTCACACTAATTTAATACCCTTTTAAACTGCATTTAATCATGATCCTACAGGCCTGTAAATTTGCCCTACGTAGTCTTGGTACATTGATGAAATCAGAAGTGATCAATGACAAATTCCAGCGTCACCTCATAGAAGATGGTCATCTTCATTATGGCGAGTTTATGAATGACTTATCGAAATTGATAGTAAGTCATAGTTGCAAAATTATATTATTACTAGCCATATATTACCCGCGGGTCTTTATTTGCGTATCACTGATATAGTGTATTAGAAACAATTAAACAAAATAATAATAAGTAAAGCAAATGTGAATGTAAAAATAGTATGAATGGGGCTATTAAAATAGCTAATTGACCTAAATCCATTTTTCTAATAAAAACATTTGCTTGTAGGTCTAAATATATTTAAGTCTAGATACTATTATAATGGATGTAGATCTATATATTATATAAGAGTAAATTCAAGGGCTCAGTAAGCTTATTAATTATTGTATGTTAGTATAATTAATATTCCCCATATTGGGCCTCATCTTGCCTGTCCTATCATAGTTGTTTACAAAGCGCATTTTAGATGCCTATAACACTTGAAGTATTAAAATGTACGTCAACGCTGCGCTAAAGACATATTTCGCAGGAATAGTGAAGGAATTTTTGTAAAAATGTTTTTGGAACACAAATTTGAAGGTTAATTTTATTAAATAATGATATGGATAGACTATATTTTATATGTGTTAAAGTAAAAAATAAACTAGTAGATTTAGGGTTCGAGAAATTTTAAGTTCTGCACATGCGTAACCTTTCCGTCTTGCCTAATAAAAGAAGCGCATGATTAATTGTATTATTAAGTATGTCAGGACGTCCAAATTCTCAGATATAAGAAATGAATTTATGTAAAAATGCTCTTGAAACACAAATTTGAAGGTTAATTTTATTAAGTAATGACAATATGGACAATATTTTGTATTTTCATGTGTCGAAGAAAAAAACTCTTTGCAAAGTGTAGTTCGGTATTGTCTCATGTAAACATTGCTATAATACCTAGATCCATGAAATAATAATACTTTCATAGAGTTGGGCAACTTTTTTTTTTGAGGGTCTTAAGCTTGCTTGTTTTAGGGCTACATTTCATATGTTACTGTTCCAGTTAGTACCCAAGGAACATTTATGCCAAGTTTTTTCAAGATTGATGAAGCGGTTTTGATTTCTATTCGGGACATACATACATACACCTTACTTTATAGATTTAAATCAATTTCACTTTAAAGATCTATTGTTAATTACTAAAAAAAAAAAAACTTTTTTGGACGTACAGATTCAAGAGTTAAGTGAGAAAATAAATTTCTATGTGATGGGTTGTGTATCATTCTTTAAGAGTCCATGGCCTGAAATAAAAAGCAATGCTGCAATGTTTGTTGGTGAGTTGAATATTTATCTGAATTGTTAAACTTATAGTAGTTTGATCAATGCTAAACAGCTTCAATTAAGTAGGCTTAGAATTATGAGGAGCACATTTTTCCAATATCAATTCAACTGTGTAAAATGTTGCTATAATGCCATTACATAAGAGAAAACTTTGTAGAATCCACAAACTAATTGGTTTGTCATTGATTTAAACTTCTTAACCTTTGTAGCTCATCTCCTCTTATTCAATGTAGCTTGTCTGTCTCTTATCCTATGTAGATTGTCTACTTCTCTTATCCTATGTAGCGTAGATTGTCTACTTCTCTTATCCTTATGTAACTTGTCTACTACTTCTCTTATCCTTATGTAGCTTGTATACTTCTCTTATCCTATGTAACTTGTCTACTTCTCTTATCCTTATGTAGCTTGTCTACTTCTCTTATCCTTATTTAGCTTGTCTACATCTCTTATCCTTATGTATCTTGTCTACTTCTCTTATCCTATGTAACTTGTCTACTTCTCTTATCGTATGTAGATTGTCTACTTCTTTTATCCTATGTAACTTGTCTATTTCTCTTATCCTATGTAACTTGTCTACTTCTTTTATCCTATGTAGACTGTCTACTTCTCTAATCCTATGTAGATTGTCTACTTCCCTTATTATCGTATGTAGCTGATCACATCAAAATCAAATTGTTTTTCTTTCACTCAGACCTAACATTAATTAGCATTATTTTGATTATTGTTATAAAGATATTTTTGTTTTAAGTTATTAGATGACAAATAGATTGAATTCTGTTTTTCAATACATAGGTTTTTTGCTTGGCAATTTGCCAAAAGATATGCAGACTAATATTACTAAAGAACACATTTGTTCAGGTAAGACATTTCATTCAAGACTCTATTACTTTCTTATGACTTCTCTGAAATGAAGAAATTTTGTAAAAATGTTTTATTGAAATGTAAATGAAACATTAATACACAGAGAAATAAAATGATTTCTGATAAACATCTTTCAATGAACGAAGTTTAAAAATTTACTTTTTTTTTTCTCTCCAGCATTGATACTGTTGTTAAAAGATTCCTCACCTATTGTGAGGGCTAAGGCTGCTGAAGCTATGAGTTTGTTGTATGATTACTAGCAATATGAACTGTTGAAGTAACAACTTTAATGCATGCTAGCCTACCTTTCCTAATCAGTCAACAACATTCTTTCTGCTTGTGTTTGACTTGGACACATCCACAGCTCAGAAACTGAAAACATTATCAAATATCTCTGAAACAAACTTGTTGAATGGTGGTGCGGAAAGAAAGATTATTGTTCAGTGATTCATGACAAAGTAAAAAAAAAACAACACTCTGGAGAAAAGAAATTATCATTTTTAAATCCTTAAAATTAAAAAGAAAAGATAAATTTCAATCTGTGAATACTAAATGCAGTACATATCTGAACCTTGAAGAGTAAGCTTTGATGATGTATATGCTTGTCAAATGAATTATTTGTGTGCATACTTTTTTTATAAAGTGTTATGAATTGAATAACTTTATAACTTAATAATTTGTTACTGTATTTAAGTAATCAATTGTTGGCTTAGTGATTTCAAAGTTTCATAGTTGCCAGATTTTATCGGCAAGTTCTTTGTTAATGTTATAATTGCAATATATTAATTTTTCATACTAAAACAGTTATGAAACTACTTTGCTTTAAATTGTCTATGTATGCTTATTCAATGTGATATTGTTATTAGAAACTACCATTTCAAAATGTGACATTTACATTTTTTTGTTGACAGTATTCCTTTTTCTAAACAATGAACTGTCATATAATAATACTCCTATTTTATGTTTTTTTCTTTGATCTTAGGAATATTTTTTTTTTACTTATTTTGTGTGATTTTTTTTACCATGTCATTTTTTTCTATATTAATACAAATGTAAAAATGCTTTTTTTAAATTGCTTTTTTTTTTTTTTTTTTTTTTTATAAATTGCTTTTTAAATCAGTTCAATTTTCAATGTGGGTGAAACAGTTGAAATCAACTTTCTTTTTTAATTGCATTATCAGGTATAACAGGTTTAGAGGTTACTAATGAATTTTTCAATATCATAACATATTGACCAATGTATAATAGTGTAAGTGTATTCAAAATTCGTTGGCCTCACTCCATCTCTGGTTTTATTTAGGTTTAATCAATTACTGAAAGAAGAGATTTTCAAACATCTTAATCTACTTATAGTGTGGTAGGCCTGCCATTATTTGTGAAAGGAATATAAATTCCAAATATATATATATATTGTTTTGAAACACCAGGGTGACATTTTTTTGCTTATGTAATGATTATCCTTTGGAAGGAATATCTATAAATTGAAACTAACATTCTTGTCACAGTAACCAGTTGTACATTAGAAAATGTTTTAACCAGAACAAAATTTTACAAGATTTTTTTGTTTATTACTTGTAAGCTTTTTCTTGGGTGGGTTAGAATTTTTTGATTAAATAGATCTATACTAGTTTGTTATAAGCAGATTTCTTTTAAAAAAGCTTATCAAAATCCCAGCTAATTCATGTGTTTTAGTCTTTTCATTCATTTTTAGGATTAAAACTGTTTTGTGGGTTGATGATATCTGCTTTGTCTCAATTTGTCAACTACATAGAAATAGCTAAGTCTTTCAGTATTATTCATTAAGAGCAATCTCATATAGTATTGTGATCCATATGTTTCATTTTAGAATGTACCCATCTGCATATTGATAAGTTTATACTGATTAGTCTCTGGTCGCTAGGCAATCAATAAAAAGATGAAATATCATGACTTTAAATTTTTTTGTTTTTAAATAAACAAAAGAAAACATGATAATACATCAGCTGATACAGAGAACATAACAATGACTATTCTACATGCTGAAAACTTCTACATAAGGCCAGCAAACTTTTGTGTGTTTACTCCTCTGAGGTGGCAATGTTGAGATATGTATTAGCTTTCTTCACCAAGTCACTCTTTTTATCTTTAGATTTACAAGTGATGCCTCTCTCTTTGAGCCAAGCTGTAAGTGTTACTGTGTTCACTTTACTCAACTGTAATTAAAGACACAAAGTACTTCAGAGAAAATCACTTGAGAACGATGAGAAAAAAAAGGCCAGCTGTCTATTACTCTTAAATCTGATTTCACAACACTGAAGTAATCTAAGATCACACTAGCATGGGCAGAGTAATAATTTAATGAAAGAAAAATACTGTATGTTATTGTAGCCACAGTTACCTGATTGACTCTGGCTAATGATTCCACATTTACACTCTGAATTTCAGATTTTTTTCTTGGCTTTTTACTTGGAGTTTCACCCTAAGGTAATGTAAACATGCAAAAACATTTTTTTTTTCATAAGTACCATTTTTCAACAGTTATTGAATGTAATGAAATAAAAATTACAATACTAAGAATATTTTAAACAAAAAATATATATATATTGTTCACATTTAAGCAAATACAAAGCTTTAAAATCATGACAGCAAAGCAATTGAGGATGCATAAACTTACCTCTGAAATTTTTTGTTTGTTTGACTCATCAATAGATGATTTTATACTGCTGACATATCTAGGGCTGGCTTTTGAAATTAGTAAGATTTTATTGGTTTCTTCTTCTGATGTCACTTGTTCATGTTTTGAGGCAAATATTTTCTTGCTATTGACATCTGGGTCAATGTGTTCATGTCTGGGAAACAATGAGTTCTTTCCATTACCCTCTGAGTTTACTAATTCATGTTGGACACCATTACATGATGGCATCTTGCTTGTGATTTTCTTAGCTAATAATTTGCTTGGCACTGCAGGAGATTTCAGAGATAAGGAAACATTTTTGTTCATAGTGTTTTTTTTATCTTTACAACCGGTTTGCTGTTTCAACTCTGTTGGTAAAGAATGAGTGACTGGTGTGTTGCGTTTTACTTTTGGTCTAAATATTGGTAACAATCTGGCTACTGGAGCTTTTAAGGAAGGTGAACATTTTTCAGATGTAGATAAATCTGAATTGTTGGGGCCAGCTTGGGTGTTGAACAGTCTGTCTGTTGAATAAGGCTGACTATTAAAATGTGTATTTTTTATAGGAGAAGGCTGACTATTGAAAAGTGTATTTCTTTTAAGAGAAGGCTGACTATTGAAATGTTTTTCTTTTAAATTAGGTTGTTTGTTAGTATCTTGCTCTTTGTCATGTGTATCTATTGGAGTAGGATGAATGTTGAAATAAGGAGAAGGTTTCACCATTTTGTCTAAAACTTTTTTCTCCTCAGCTTCTTTGTTGCATTGAGCTTCATTATTTTTTACTAAGTCCTTTTGAAATCCAGACTTAGAGAAATATAATTTATTAATGGGTCGAACAGCAACTACAACTTGAGGTTTTTTTGACAAGTTGGCATGATCAGTAAACTGAGAAAACAAACAATTAAAATATATTTACAATCATTCTTGGATAAGATTTCTTTAGAAAAATCAATTAAAGTAAATAAAGTAAGAAACCTTATATTTGACCCCTCTGTATTAAGGTTGACCAATGATATTTTTAAAGCAATTTTTTCTACCTTCATCTTATGCCTTTGTTACAATGTAAATGCAACTTGGGTCTAGAACTCTAACAGGGTTACATATGATGATGATAGAAAAAGTTTAAAACCTAAACCCAAAGACCAACCAACATCAAAATATACATGGTTTTAATTGTTCAAAATGATGTCAATACGTTGTTTTTTTCAGACTTTTAAATATAATGACCACCTTAAACTAGCACTATATTATCTGAA
The DNA here is from genome assembly GCA_030265305.1 of Biomphalaria pfeifferi. Classification (NCBI taxonomy): domain Eukaryota; kingdom Metazoa; phylum Mollusca; class Gastropoda; family Planorbidae; genus Biomphalaria; species Biomphalaria pfeifferi. The sequence continues at coordinate 1,845,759 of JASAOG010000028.1, forward strand.
AATTGTATTGTCATCAACATCTGCTGTAGATTCAAACTGTTACTAAACAAACATGCTGAGCTAATGTCTCTGATTCACAGATTAGAAAATGAGTTCTTACCTCTGTTGCATTTTGCAATGCTGGTGATGGATAGTAAATTTTTGGTTGAAACCTGAAAGTAACTCCACAAACTGTGGAAATCTTAGAATGAATGTCTTGAAGAAAACTGGTGAGTATAGGTTTGGGATCAGATCTTGCAATGATCTGAACTGTTGAAAGCCTCAGGCATATGTTAGGATAATTACGGAAAAGTTAAGAAAAATACATGTTCAATGCAACGTAAGTTAACTGAATAATTAAAATAGCTAAAAACATTAATATGATTGTCATGAACCCCCTCACTTCATTATGTTGGTTCTTTCATCTAGCAATGATTCTCACATTTGGTGCGAGTAGTTAATTTGAATAATACCTCATTACTTTAAACTAATATTACTTTACAGTGTCACTTATTCACAACATCAAAATGACAACATATATATAAAACTCGTGAAGTCAACTCTTAACTAAAACTAATATTTAATATTCTATTTAAGGCATCCATTGCCTCTTTAAAATCAAGTACTAATATAAACACATGTAGAATGAATAGCATAAAACAACAAGAGAAATAGTCTTTCACCCATGCTCAGCCAGACCAACCAGTTCCCTCCTCAATGCACGCTCCAGGATCCAACATCACAAGGCTACATGAGTTAAACTTTTGTTGTCTTTCTGTCATTTGTGTAGACTATCGTCTGTCGCTCATTTTCTAACTTCTACCTTCTGTCGTCAATGATTTACATCTTAAACTACTCAGGCTATCTCTACTGACTTCACGGACTCTCAAGACTGTCACTGACTCAAAGACTGTCACCGAGTCAGACTGTCGCCAAGACTGTCACTCTAAATAAAGAAATAACCAGGATATTGCTAACAACTAGCTAAAGCACAAATTCTATTTATTCTTAATCAACTACCTTCCAATGCAATAACTAATGCAAATCATGTTCTTACCCTGGTCCTTTAGAACTACTCCCTACATGTTACAGCATCTCTGGCACATGACACACGCCCCTGCTAACACCAAATGGCACCGTGTCCCGGTCTGCCCCAAACGTCTCTCTATATAGGCTGAGTATCTAGCCCACGCCTAAACTAACATTAATAATTGTCTGTGTCTGTCCCGACCCACATATCAGTCTCTCTACAAGACAAACACCCAACTGATATTGCCCTAACCTTTGTCTGGTCTCTGTCAAGTCTATCGGTGAGCCTTGATAACACCTATGAAACTAATTTAATAACTCTCACACACTCAACACTGTGAAAATGATGACAATTGAACTGAAATATACAGTACAACTTTTTAATGCTTATTTTATAATAATAACAGTGCTTTTCTAGAGGTCCTAATATTAAGAGGAAATGAAATAATTAAACATATGCAAAGTTTTGGGTGTGACGTACATAATTTGCCACATCCATGTCAGGCATAACTGTTGTCTGCATATGATTGTTTTAAGAGAAGCCTAATTTATAAGAATTTTTTTTCTTTCTTTAAAATGGTTAAAGTAAAAAGATATCAAGATAAAGTAAGGATATGTAAAATGCTTTCCAGTGCCAGAAATTAGAAACCCTATTTGGCAGTAGAGAATTTCATCATCTGTATCAGGCAGTCTATAACCATACTAGCCAAGAAAATGTTCCAAAACAAGTACATTAAAAAATAGGTAGGAAGTGAGTAATTCAACTCAACCATTTTAATAAACCCAGAATGTATATTTACCACATTCTTCCAATATCTTTTAAGGTCTTGATATGTGGAGAAAGGACCGTTAGCTGGAAGTGTAATTGACAATGATGAAATTCTCCCACGTTTCATGCTAGTTGTGCAAGATTAAGGTTAAAAAATATAATTGGGTAAGGTAAATTAAAAATGTTTATGATAGCAATTTATTTAGGACCTCCTGTTAAATGGACAAGAGGCCACAGGAAATCTGTTATAAGATATAAAATGGTTTACTTAAATAATATTATACACCTAAAATTAGCGCGGGTCCTATAAAAGTGCTGGGCCCAATGCGGTCGCATAGGTTGCAGTGGCCTAAAGTTGGCCCTGCAAAATAGCGGCATATGCTACACCACCGGTCGACTAGTACTATTTATTTTCCTCCTATAATAATTGAGTATTCTTTAGATGTTTTACATAAAGCACTTTATTTGGCACAAAAGCCTTGTTACGTGCGCATCTTAGTGTAAATGTGAAATGGTGCAATTGCGTGTTGAAAGTGGAAGAGAACCAAAATGGAGGATTATGAACAAGAAAGGGTTTTCAGTGTTAATAAAGATTTAAGTATTTATAAACTGTGATTTGTCGTTTTCATGTCTAAAGAGTCTCATCAAATAGAAAGGAACGTAACAAGTGGCGCCCAACATAAAGGTAAAACCTACATAGTCCTTTATACACAGTGGATCTCCTGTCAACAGACAGTAGAGATATTAAAGTCTAGATCTAGTGACAGGATACTATTCAATTTGATTAGTAGTAATAGAAAATGTCGGACAAGGCTGAGGTAGCAGCGTTGAAAAAAGAAGGGAGGTTATTGGAGCTTGAAGGGGCAGAACTAAGAAAATACGTACAAGAAAGGTTGATGGAGAGGGAGAGATTAGCAATGGAAAGAGACAAAGAAAAGGAGAGATTAGATAAGGAGGACAAAAGAGAAAGAGAAAAGTTAGCCATTGAAAGGGAAAAGAAAAACGAATTAGTAGCCATTGAAAGAGAGAGATTGATGTTTGAAAAAGAGACGGCGGAGAAAAAGTTGAAAACAGACCTAGGAAAAGATAGTGATAAAAGAAAGAGTGACACTACAGGGAATAAACTGGCAAAATATAAAGGTTTGATATTCAACGAAGACAAAATAGACATTGACATTTTCCTGAAAAGGTTTGAAATAGAAATGAGAGAACTGGAATACCCTGAAGACAAATGGACATTCTTATTGTCTAGATCATTTACAGCGGAGGTGCCGTCAAAAATATGTATGAACCAGGGTAATTATAGTGTTGTGAAAGAACAACTACTTCGAACTTTCGGGAAAACAGAGGCTTTCTATTGCCAACAGTTTGTTAATTGTGAATTAGAACCAGAGGATGACCCGCAGACATTCCTGGACAGAATGAGCAGCCATTTCGATAACTGAATAGAAACCGCTGAGGTAGAAAAAACCTTTGACAGTCTAATGACATTTCTCATGCTGGACAAAGTGATTTACGAGTGTCAGGAGGAATTAAAAATATTTCTGTTGGAGAGGAAACCAAAATTCATAGAAGACATGGTAAGACTGATAAGGGCTCATAAAGGGGCACATCCACAGAAGAAATTATCTAGAGGCAGTGATATAGAAGAAATAGTTGCCTTTAACAGAACATGTGAGACACAGAATAACTCTCACAGAATAAGGGAGACACAGGATAGACATTATAGACGTGGTACATATGAAAGACAATATGATAGCCGCAACGGAAAATATCAAGGAAACAGACAGGAAAGAAAGGACTGGGAGAAAGGTAGAAAAGAACAAGGCTTATCATTATCATCTGTTACTGGAACATTGGAGGTTTTTCGGACATTCGTAGGAAACAAGGCAGCCAAGACCATCAGGGATACAGGGTACACTATTATTGGAGTGAATAATAATTTAGTGGAAGACCATGAATATACAGGCGAATCTAGGAAGTGTGTTATGTTTAATGGGAATATTGTACAATTACCGATAGCTAAAGTTAGTATAGACACACCATATGTTAAGGGGACAGTAGAAGCTTGTGTTGTAGAGCAGGGTAAGATAGATTTAATTATTGGGAACATTCATGGGGTGAAAATATGTTCAGAAATGGAGCTTGAGAATTGGAAGAGATATTATGAGATAAAGTCTACTCGATGTAGAAATGGGGATGTGGAAGAAGACATAAGATCACATACATCAGATGACATGGGTAGCAGAGAGCACGAGAAGAAAGAATTAACAGATAAGGTAGAAAGCAATGCAATTGGAATGGGTCCAAATCAAAGTAAAGTAAAGCAATCAGTGGTACAGGGAAAGCGATTTAAACCCACATACAGACGTACAAGTCCATACATCTTATACTCTAATTGTGGGAGAAGGGGGCATATTAAAAGACAGTGTCAACAGTTAATCAGAGTTAAGGAATTAAGGTACAATAGTGGAGAGGCATATACGAGAAAAGAGAGGGATAGTAGCAGGCTAGAAAACAGTACAGTTAGATCATTCGGTAGTGGGATCACAATGGGACAATATTGCAAAGGAGGGAAGCGGAAAGGATGGCATGTCAATATGTTAAAATTATATAGATAAGATTAGAAAAGGTGGGAATGCTGGATACTAATTATTGTTCTATTCTACAATGAATAAATATATGTGTAATGAATTGGATATTGTTGTTACATATGCATATAGGTTAAGGATACTACATTATAGAAGTTTAGTAAAGGCTACACAGGAAATGTAAAAGAGTATAAGTAGTGGAAAGTAGATACATAGATTTTGCACAAGGTATTTAATTTTGTGTGGTTCTGTTTCATTATAATTATTCTATTAAAATTACATCTGTAAGAAAATTATTGAAATGGTGTGGTAGAAATATATAAAAAGAAACGTCAAGACTGGAATTATTATATTGGCCTGATGATACTAAGAAGTAAATAGTATTGGATTAAATCTATGGTATTAGGAGTGTTGTAAGTTAGTTATATGCTGGGTCATGTTGGGGGTACAATATGCATGGAGCAAGATAGACTTTGTTAGCTATTTGATTGCGGCTAGAATGAGGGTGTTTTGTACAGGCATAAAATTATGAGTGAGGAGTTGTATTAATGAAATGTGATACAATGCTATTTAGCAAGTCATTAATAGAAATATGATTACTTATAAATATATGTTAACAGAAGTTGTTTCAATTGCTTATAATAACAGTTATTATTGTGATGGATATAATTGCTATTAAGTGTTTGAATTGTATTGGTATTAACATGACATTGTGTGTGATTTTGTTTGGTTATTAAATTAAGGTTCTAAATGTTACAGAAAATTTAGATTTTTTAAAATTTGGAATAGTCTGATAATATATTCAGTGATTTGTATTTTGGAAGTTCGATGTACATCGAACTTGTTAAACAGGGGGGTGTTACGTGCGCATCTTAGTGTAAATGTGAAATGGTGCGATTGCGTGTTGAAAGGGGAAGAGAACCAAAATGGAGGAATATGAACAAGAAAGTGTTTTCAGTGTTAATAAAGATTAAAGTATTTATAAACTGTGATTTGTCGTTTTCATGTCTAAAGAGTCTCATCAAATAGAAAGGAACGTAACAAGCCTCCAGATATTCAGTGAAAGTCAAATCCTGTAGCATGGCAACAAATGAAAGGATCCACAAAGACTGGCATCTTAACCAAATTTTAACACAACTTTTCAGAAAGCTTTAAGTAGCACCACTTGTCCCAGATGGTTTTATGAAAACTCAACCAAAAAGAAAAAAAAAACCTGAGTGAAATCTAAACTATACCAGTACACAGACATGATTTTTGTTTTGTGAAAGAATATCTAAATTTAAAGATAGCTTAACACAGAGGTCCTCTTGCCCAAGTTATTGATGAGTTGAAATACTTAACCCATTTTTTTAAATATCTTGGAATTCAAGATTAGAAGATTCTGACATTCTTAGGAAAAGATTAGGCCTGTACACTACAGTGTTAATAACATTACAACTTTAGGCATAGGATTATTTATAAGAAAAACATGTTGTAGTATGTGTATAGTTATTAGATTGATCAATTTGATTAAAAAGGAAAATGTTTAACACTATTCATTGATGTACCTGCCTCCACCTAGACAAGGTTATGAAAAGACATTATATATGTAAAATATAGAGCTCTATAAAGTCACATGAAAAGTGCTCCACAAGATGAACCATAGTTGTTTCAGGACAGAAGGAGGCCAATCAACAGAGCTTAACATTAACATATTACAGAGTGATTTTGATATGAAAATAGTTAGCTCTCAGAATGACCAGTTAGCAGTGAAGAAAGAAGCAATAAACCAACCTACAATAATGTTATACCAATAATTGGCGTAGTAGCTTTATTAAATGAACTGAATACTAAGAAAACTAAGTTTGAACTCAAATTGAATCCAAAGTTAAAAAAGCGAAGGATTTTTGATGATGACAGCCCATACTATTTTATTGAATAAGACACAAACAAGTCACCTTGGTAAAACATGGCACCACCTATCAGCTATTGTAATTTCTTGTATGTCTTCTTCAGTGGACTTGACTAGAGCTTGGTGTTCCTCTTGTGTTAGATCCAAGTCCCTAATCTGGCAATGAGACAAAAGAAGATTGAAAGCTCATTTAATCATTAAGTGTGATCCATCATTTCATAACTGCATTGCAATTGTTTTGTTTTTTTTAATATTTAGAAACTGAAGAGTAAAACAGATCAATTTCTTGTACAAAAAGTTAACAGTGAAATAAAAAAAAAATTCTCATTGACATGGGACAGAAAGGAAATAAATATTCTAACAAAAAAAATCAAGGAAAGATAATGAAAAAAAATCCAACATTCTTGCTTAAAAAAAGAAAAGAAGGAAGATGACAGGCCAGGATGCTTAGCTGTGACTTTGACAGTCTCCTGATGAGGGCATAAACAATTTTTTACTTTATCCTTCCCTCCAAGCTAAGGCTAAGATTAAGATTGCATTATTGATCCTTATTGGAAATAAATATTAAGATGATATGGACTCTTTTCACAATTGGTCTAATTAGCTTGCAAGCTCTTCATGGGTTCAACATGGAAACAGGAACCTGAACAAAGATCTAAAAAAAAAAAAGGCTCAAACAATTTTCCTAGAAATTTGACAATTTATGTATACCTTTTGGGAAAAAAATTATTAGCTAATCTTAAATACAGGGAATAATTTGATTTGACCATTATAATTTTTCAAAATATAATCATTATAAAATTAAATTTGGTCAGCAGAATCTTGAACACGTCAGTGAAAATTTCTGCTTACATTCATCTAAAGTTAAATAAACAAATAGACCTTCAGAAACATTTTGCAAACTGTCTTATGTAGAATTTAGTCTAGACTACTGTCTTTTTATGTTTGTAAATCTAGATCTATATCACCAAACTAGAATTTTATATAGTCAAGAGTAGAATTAAACAAAAGCGCAACCACGATTTAGAAATAGAGGCTGGTTAATAAATCTTTCTTTTTTTATCTATCATTCACTAGTTATTAAATGCAAAGTAATCCCTATTACAAAAAGTCATCAGCTTCATAAAGAAGGAATCGTCTTTAAAAAAAACACTTTTTTTTTCGTTGCATGTTCAATTCAAAACAACAACCACGACAATCCACCAAAGAAAAGAGGCACAACACACTGGGAAGTTTGTTGATCTTTTTCGCATTCCCTAGTAAAAAGTAGCACTTATACAGCCTCACAGAGTAAGGAACAAAGGAGTATATGTAGCAGTCAGTTCTTGCCTTTATGGACACAGATTACTGTTGTAGTTGTATTTACTGTTCTATAAGGACTTTTTTTGCTGCTGTTGAACAGCTCATTCTAATAATGATCACTGGCCTGAAGGCCTGAACACAGAGGTGGCTGTCATAGAACAAAAGCTTACTTATTTCATTGTTTAAAACTATTATTCATTTCTAAAGATAGTACAAATGCCTATTCTGATACCTACAGTCAGTGGAGGAAATCTAATTGCTGTGGCATAGAGAGACACAAATACTTCATCCTTTGTAACAAACAGTTCTGTCTCTGAGAATGGATAATTACTTTTTGAATAGAAAAATATACTATAAAAGATTTTTTTAAAAGAAATTTTACATTTTATGTTATATATTTAACAAACATAATTCAATGCATTAGGATATACAGTATGAATATTTATCTGATCTTGGGATCAAATAAACTAAACAAATCTCAGGCAATCTTGACTTTTAAAAAAAAAGTTTTTCTTAATAAAACATGATACAGTGTCTCTAAGGAAGCATTTTACCAGTTCATAATTTAAAAATTCTCTGTTTAAAAATATATACAAGCAGCAAAAAAATGCCAATGTCTAACTAAATATATTTTTTATATGGTCAATTTTAGTTATGAATTTCAACAAATAAAAAGCAGCAATTAAAGAAAATGTTATTCTATTTATATTAATAATTCTTCATTCAAGTTATATTTAACTCTTATCTGCTGGCCTCAGGATAAGATGTATAATTAGTGCACCAATGGTTTTAGAATTGGACATTGCATATATATAAGTAGTCTTGTTTATTCCAAATCACAGACAAAACTTACTAACTGCATTGCTGTAGCCTTCATGTGATAAAAAATCTCGACCTGTTCAGATTTGGAATAGTTCAGAAGAGCATCAATGTATTTTAAATCTTATCTAATCTTATATAATACAGACGTTACTTCAAGAAAGAAGATGATTACGTCCTACGCGTCATGCATTTAGTCATGCATATTAACTAATGACTTAAATTCTGCCAAGTCACTGGTTTTTCTGGCTAGCTCAGGCAACCCATTCCATGCTCTAATAGCACTAGGGAAGAAGGAGTATTTGTACAAATTTGTCATAGCATATGGGACGAGGAATGTGCCTTTATTTTTGTGTCTTTCAGAGTATTTTATTAAATTTTGTTTTTGTATTTGAAGATTATGGTTTAGTGTTTTATGTATAATTGCTACTTTACTTTTGAGTCTTCTGTCCTGAAGGCTTTCTAAATTTAGTGATTTTACTAATGGTGTTACTCTAGTCAAATGTGAATATTCATTTGTTATGAACCTCACTGCTCTATTTTGTGTTTGTTCCAGTTTCTTAATGTTTTCTTGAGTTGAGGGGTCCCAAACAGTGGATGCATATTCTATTATTGGCCTAACCAAGGTTAAATAACATTTTAGTTTTATGTTCTTATTTGATTTATAGAAATTTCTTTTAATAAACCCTAATGCTTTGTTGGATTTTTTTATAGTTTCATCAATATGTGGATTCCATGACAGTTTTTCATTTATTATAACACCTAGGTATTTTGCGTTTTTAGTCTGTGTTACTGGTTTGCCATGAATAAGATAAGTTGAATTAATTTGTTTTAGTTTTTTTTGTTACTCTTAACAACTGACATTTTTATGGGTGGAAAGACATGCTCCAATTTGATTCCCATTTCTGTAATTCATCTAATTCTCTTTGTAAAATATCTGTGTCCTGTGTTGTTTTTATTGTTCTATATATTATGCAATCGTCTGCAAATAATCGGACTTTTGTTCCTGAACTAATGCAATTTGGTAAATCATTTATGTCAATTAAAAATAGTAGTGGACCCAAGTTTCAAGAGTGTGGGGGGTGTAAGATGTGAGATTGTGTATGTGTTTGTTTATTTTGTTGGTTGGTGTGTGAATTGTTTTTATCACGGGATTTTCAAAGGGGGACAATTAAGGTTCTAGCGGTCAGTCAAGCAGTTGGAGAGCTGACCTGGTCTGAGTAGGGTGCTTGTGTTTTGTTTACCAGTTTTATGCCTATCGTAAGGAGATAATATAACTTATATTTCTATTCATTGTTATGTATGAGAACTGACTATCTGTTGGTAATATTATGTATGGCATTGATAGCCTTTTGTTAAATGAATCTAGTCTAAGCGCCCTGTAGTATGTCAGTTGGGCACATTTTAGTATTTCAGTATTGATGATTTATGCATACAATGTACTTGCTGTTGGCTGTAAATAAATACTAATTTTATACTCCTTCGTTGAGTGATACTTTGTAATAGTTACACATGTTAAGGTCTGCATGTGGGAATCATAACCTAGATTATCAACCCATATGTATGTAGTAAAGGACTCAACCCCAGAGTTCCCTTACAGTTGGGGGCTCTTGTGAAAGAAAACCAGGACCTCTCGTCGCAGTGATTTTATAAATAGAGCAGTTATAAATTGTTATTGATGTACTTAAACTTACAAATATTGTTGTACATGTTATATTGTTGTTAATTTGACACTCATTCTATTTTAAAACATTTTTCCTCATGTGTTATGCCCCTTGATTTGGCCTGAGGAACGGCGGTGGTTTGAAGTACCAGTACAGAGAGGACAGCGACAGCCCAAAGTTGCATCACAAGGACAGGTTGGATCACGTGCAGAGAGTGAAAGTTAAGTGATTTGTGTTACTTCTCGTGTAGCTGAACCCTCTACTTTTTAGCCTCTATTTTCTTGCCTCTATTATAATTTGTTTCAATTTGACTATCATATATATTCCTGCTTTTTTTTTTTCTTTGCTGTCATACTAGCCTCTCAATTTAAGGCTTCAATATTTCATTCTGATTTTATCGTTGCCAATTTTTGCAAGAGTCTTCAAATCAAAGTATTCTAACTTCCTATCTGAATCTAATATTCTGATCATTATTTCAATTTGTATTTTTCTGTCTTGATCATTTACTTGCCTAACTATTGTATAACTAAATATATTCTGCAAAATTAGGATTGATTTTATTTTCTTATTGTATGTATAATAGAGCACTATAATTATTCTTAAGGTAGTAATTTAAGGTAAAAGAAATAGTAGGACTGTTATTTAAAAATTTTTCTGTAAACTTAGTGTAGCAAACGTACTGAGTGCTGTGTAATATAAAGATTTACAAAGTAAAACATGGACAAAGAAAGTGAGGCAGAGAAACAAAGAAGAGAAAGATCTGAGAGGGTGGAAGAAAGAGAAATGTCCAAGCTGCAACAGATGATAAGATTAAAAGAACTGGAATTGGAGGAAAAAGAGAAAGATAGACAGGAAAAAGAGAAAGAAAGTCAAGAGAAAGAAAGGGAACACGAAAGAGAAATGAAGAAACTTGAACACGAAAGAGAAATGAAGAAACTTGATTTACAGATTGCCCAGGAAAGAAATAAAACGCCAAGCGCGACAACCGGAGTCACGGCCCAAAGACCAAGACTGAGCAAAGGTTTCCCTGCCATGACAACCGAAGATCTACCCTGTTACCTCGACATGTTCGAAATGGCAGCTAGGAGAGACAAGGTTTTAGAAGAAGACTGGGTGGCACAGTTGCAGGAGAAAATAACACCTAAACTAAGGCAATTCCTGACACAGAGAAGATTAGTGGACTGCACTGACTACGAGAAGATAAAAAAAGAGCTCTTAGACTATGTGGGAATGACGGAGGAAGCCTGCAGAAAACGATGGCGATGAGACAAAGGCTACAAAAAGAAATTGAGTCGATGATTAACATGGATATTATTGAAGAGAGTGAATCGCCGTATGCATCTCCTATGATCTTAATCAAAAAGAAAGATGGAACTTTGAGACCAGTTGTTGATTATAGGCAATTAAATTCTATAACAAAATTTGATGCAGAAGTCATACCAGATCAAGAGGAACTATTTATCACACTAAGAAAAGCCAAATATTTTAGTAAATTAGACCTAACGAAAGGTTACTGGCAGGTGCCATTAGAAGAGAGTAGTAAGCAGTACACCGCGTTCAAAGTACCTAATGCACACTATCAATTCAAATATCTTCCCTTTGGTTTAAAAAACAGTCCTAGTTTCTTTAATAGAACAATGCGTAGAGTGCTAAAAGGTTTAGAACAAGTAGTTTGTTATTTTGATGATCTTTGTGTATACAACACTGATTGGCAGAGTCACATGTTCTTGTTGAGACAGGTGCTTGAGAGGTTAGGAGAATTCAATATTACTGTTAAGACTTAAGTTACTAATTTGGTTCCAAACTATTACATTCCTAGGCCATAAGATAGGCCTGAAAATTCTAATGTCAGTAAGATTCTGCAGCTACGGTACCCTAAATCAAAGAAGGAAACCCGATCATTATTGGGTCTGCTCAATTATTATCGCTCTTTCATTCCAAACTTTTCAAGCTTGTTGTCTCCCTTTACTGAAATTCTTAAAAAAGAGCACCCTTCTAAAGTTGCTAAGACTGTGGAGGGAGCGGTTGCATTGAAGCGTATACAAAGATACATGACTTCTCACCCCATTTTAATGTTGCCTGATCCAGATAAATGTTTTTATCTACAGTGTGATGCTTCGGACAAGGCTGTTGCAGTTGCTGCTCTACAGTACGTCGGAAACAAATTGCATCCTGTCCGTTTCCTCAGCAGAAAATTACTCCCACGTGAATGTAAATACAGCATAATGGAGCGGGAGTTGTTAGCATTAACATGGGGGATTAAGAAGTTGGAACACTTCTTGTATTCACGTAAGTTCATTGTTTGGACTGATCACCTGAATCTCAAGTCTGCAACCACGAATGCTCGTATTGCTAGATGGATATTATACCTTATGGACTTTGACTTTGAAATTCAGCACATAAAAGGTACAGACAACTTTTGGGCTGACCCATTGTCTAGGCTGACAGTTTGAACTTACATTATTGCCTCTGTCAGAAGCATACCTGGCATTGTAACGTTTTCAGACAGTGCACGTCTCAGCAATCCAGTGTGTACGTTCAACTTTTTCAACTATGATCGTCTCGTCAGAGAAGTTACTACTATTACTACTACTACTATTATTATTATAGCTAAATGACATGGACTGAACTGTTCATCTCATTGTGTTTTAATTGTACTTTGCACAAGACACGTCGTCTCATTCAGTATTGAGAAGCATCGGAAGTCAAGTCTTAAGCTCAATATTTACAAACAATAAACAGTACAATGTAATCTGACATCACAAGGGAAGGAACTGGACAAGTGGAACAGATGAAGATTAGTTTAGTTATATTATTAGTTTAATTATTTCATATGCATTATTATTGAACTTGTTTTGTTTGGTAATGGAAAGATAATTCATGTATATTATTAATGTTGATGAATGGAAACAGAGTATTCATAATTTTATACGTAAACTCATGGGTGTAATTTGTTGAATTGCAAATAAGTACTTATGTAAACATAATAAGATGTACTGTGTATTTTTAAGTAGTATTTTTTTTAACCATGTGGTACTTCAATAATCAATGTCATTAATTATTTTTTTCAGTGTACATAATATATACTTGGATTTTTAGGGAACATCTAGGGGAAGTAAGGGGGAGATGTCAAGAGTGGGGGGGGGGGGGGGGGGGGGGGGGTGTAAGATGTGAGATTGTGTGTGTGTTTGTTTATTTTGTTGGTTGGTGTGTGAATTGTTTTTATCACGGGATTTTCAAAGGGGGACAATTAGGGTTCTAGCGGTCAGTCAAGCAGTTGGAGAGCTGACCTGGTCTGAGTAGGGTGCTTGTGTTTTGTTTACCAGTTTTATGCCTATCGTAAGGAGATAATATAACTTATATTTCTATTCATTGTTATGTATGAGAACTGACTATCTGTTGGTAATATTATGTATGGCATTAATAGCCTTTTGTTCAATGAATCTAGTCTAAGCGCCCTGTAGTATGTCAGTTGGGCACATTTTAGTATTTCAGTATTGATGATTTATGCATACAATATTATATGTGTACTTGCTGTTGGCTGTAAATAAATACTAATTTTATACTCCTTCGTTGAGTGATACTTTGTAATAGTTACACATGTTAACGTCTGCATGTGGGAATCATACCCTAGACTATCGACCCATATGTATGTAGTAAAGGACTCAACCCCAGAGTTCCCTTACACCAAGACTGTTCCTTGAGGTACACCTGATTTTACTGTTATTGGTGTTGATTTAGAGCCATTTATTATTACAGTTTGTTCTCTCCCTATCAGAAAATCTTTAATCCACTGATGCAGTGGACCATTAATGCCGAAAATTTTAATTTTTTAAGCAAACTATGGTGGTGAACTTTGTCAAAAGCCTTGGAAAAATCTAGTAAGATAGCATCTATTTGTTCACTATTATCTAAGCCTTTTGAAAAATCATCAATTAGTCCTATTAGTTGTGTTTCACATGATCTATATTTCCTAAAGCCATGTTGGTATGGGGTAAGGACATTGTGTTTGTCTAAGTGGTTTGTGATGTTGCTACATATTGTGTACATGTGATGCTGGTAAGTGATAATGGTCTGTAGTTACAGTTACATTTTTACAGTTAGGATTTTTCTTTATATCTTCTATAATTTAACAAGCAGTTAACCAATTTTATTGAACTTAGTTGAAACATTCCTTGCATGGTTACAAATTAACAAGTTACTTTCATACTGTTTAGTGAGTTATGATTAAATTTGTTATAGCAGAAAAAAAAAAGTTCACATTTCATTTTTTAATTATTTTTGTCTTGTCTAAAATCCAATACCTTGAATATACCAATCTGCAACTTTGTTCCATGCAGGAGCTAGCCTGGCTGTCAAAGTATATCTCAAACATTCTTGATATACTGCAAGGACAACTCTGTAAGGTTTGCTAAACTAGAATACATACAAATAGTAGCCTAATCTTATCTTTTTAGTAAGATGCTATTATTGTGTGTAATCAATGCTACTCAAAATTATATTTTAATAATATTCATTTGGTGTAAAAAGAAAAAAGTAAATTGGGGGACAGAAAAGAGGAAATAATCATACATAGAGTAGAAGAGATAACAAAAATTTTTTAACAAGCTACGTTTTTTTTTTTTCAATGTTTTATTCATAAGAATTTTCTAAGCTTCCTACTCCTTTGTCTTTCAAAAATATTGTGCTTTTTCTCTTGATTTCCCCCCATTCTCTGCTGAAGGAAATATATAAAGTAATAAGCTAATACATAACTTAAACACAAATGTGAAAAAATGGCTTGCAATAAAACAGTGAAAACTAAACCTATGCATATACAATCTACTTGACATACATTCCCTTTACCTTCATCCCTTGTTTCTGTAGTCTGGCCTGAAGTTTTCCTGTTTTAAAAAGTGTTTGCTGAAGAAAACATTATAGAACATATAGTTATGTTAAGACTACAAAATGACACACATAGGCAAACCAAAAAAGGTATGATCCAATCCTGGTTAATTGAAGAAAGATTGAAACATGATTTTCACTCATTTTATTTCTTTAACGTACTGCTGATCATTATAATTTTGGTTAGTTATAAATTGTATTGCTTTAAAACAAATACAAAGATAATTACTTGTAAAATGACATTGAAAGTATTCTCTAATCCAAATACAGGACTGGCAATGACATCAGGTTCAGTAAAGATTATTTCCCTTAAAAAAACAACATACAAGTCAATATTTAAGACTGAAAAAAAAAATTAAATGATTATACAAAAATATATGAGAAAACATTAATTTTTTTTCTTTGTTTCCAAAATTTATCTTAACCTCCCATAAATCTATGGATATTGATAATCATAAATAATCTTTATAATAATAACAATTTTTATTATCCATGAGGAATTTTTTTTTACAAGTAACTATCCATTATAAGACCAAACAATTTATATGATAGCACACCAAATATACATTCATATCAAAGTTTCTCTTTAACATTAGATGTGAAATTTACAACAGCAAGTTACATTTCGTTGAACTAGTTATATTTAATAGCCAAAGAAACAAAAGAGTTATTTGGGTGATCTTTGTGATTGGTGTCTTATATTTCTTTAGTGATAGTAAAATGTTGAAATCTTGAACAACAGGGTGTTGTTTATGCTTAAAATCTTCTTGAATAGGTGTCCAAGTGGGATTTGGGTGTTGCCTATGACCTTACAGCAGTATTTAATATTTTATTAAGTTTTTATCTTTATTTTTAATATTGAGATATCCAAACCAGGCAGATATGTTGAAATTTAAAATACTGCAGATGTGAGCATGGTAAAACAGTGACAAGGCTTTTTTGCTAACACTAAAAGAGGACAATTATTTTAGTAGTCTTGATCTATGTTGTCTTTTTTTGGTGATATAATATGTTTAATAATAATTTAATATCTAAGACATTTCTGAGGTACTTAAAGGTTTGAATATTTCAATGCGCTGGCCAGCCATTGATAAAATATCATTTTCTTTCTGACTGAAAATCATTAGTATACTTAATGTACCACAATGGGAATGTCACAGCTCCTGGGAGTACTCCTGTGTTAACTAAACAACAATTCCAAAATACAAAAGTTTGAAACATTTAAAAAAAAAAAAAAAAAAAAAACAGTAATGAACAAGAAAAAGGCTAATGTAATAATGAAAGAGACTAAAAGAGGTTTTGTTATGCACCGATATAACTAAGGTTATGTAAGAATATAAATGAGGATTTAAGTCATAGAAAATTACCATAAGATGTTGGAAATACACACCACAAAAGCTTACCTGCATTTAACAATATGTAGTTGCAATACTGATGAGGTAGCAATAAATTTATTAGTTGAGTACAGTTCAACAGTAATGCAGCACAGATCATTGATATTTGGTGGAGGTCCAAAGAAAATTGCTGGCTCTGCCATAATGTTTACATATAGTCCTATAATTATATGGCCTACTGTGTTAGTAACACTAAGTGACTGAGTGACACAGTGTGAGTGTCAATCTGTGGAGTTAAGTCTTATATAACATTTGAGACCAAAAGAAAATCCGCTGCCGAGGACAAACGCACACAGCGAAAAGAAAATTTAAATCAACCACCTGCGGACAATGGTTATGCTTGCCCTGGATGTGGCAAAATAATAAATATGTAGGTCACAGACGGGGCTGCGCATCCCCAGATCTAGATACTAAGATAGTAGATCAATTGTCAATGACACTATCTTAGTATCTAATCTATCTATAGATTAGAATAGAATAGATTGTACTACTGATTGTAGGTACAAACACAAACAACAATCACTTGATTCACACACAAAACATTTTATACATGATAATATCATGATGATTTATTGATTCTATTCTAGTCTACCGTGATATAATAGTTAATACTTATACACGCACACAACCAGTCAGACGAGTGCGGCAGTGCTTTAATCCTTTACTTTATCATTTTATGATCATTTATGATGACCTAAACAACCTGAATGAGAAAAGTAGACTAAAAGTTAGTAAAAGAGTTTTAAAATCTTTATATTCTATCCAGTATGAGTATAGATAGCCTTTATGGAGAGAGGGGTTAGAGGAGGTTTGTCCAAAACTGATGTAAAGTTGTTAACTTTCCCTTTCAGATCTAACTATACATAGAGTCTAGATAGATTAGAAAATGATAAAATATCATTCCAAGTTAGCCTCTATTGAAGTGTGTAGCAGACAACTTTTACTATTTTCACGAATAATTATAGAAAAAGAGAGATTAATATAAAATGTCTTAATAGCAAGCGACTGCTAAAATGATGCGTTGCCAAACTATAATATTTTCCACACAAAGTCTAGAGAACGAATTTTCTTTAAGATTTTGCTTAAATTTTATTCCAGAATATTTAAAAGATTAAACACTTAAAATGAATTGTATAAAGACTATTAATATTACGAATAATTTCCTGTGAAATATAGTAGAGATAATATGAAAAAGTAGCCTCTAATAGACTACTATTAATTTTGTTGCTATTTTAAAAAATAATTTACAACACAGCTTTCTATTGTAAGGCATAAAAGAATGGTAAAGATATGTACGGTTAAATTAAAAAATGAATTGAAAAGCAAAATAACAGGGTTATCTTAAGAAAGCATCGTGAGGTATGCTTTTTACTGTCGTCAAGTTTTAATATTTTAATTTAGTTTAATTTGATCTTCTAGTTGGCAATACTGTTTTGTACCTTACTCGTGGTTATGTCCCGACTCCACTGTTTACATTTTGATTCTAAGTCTGTCTAGAATAGAATTGTGTAGATCTGGATCTAGACTAGATCTAATTTACATTTGATTTAGAGTATATTCTCTAGGATTCCCCTAGCTGTTAATTACTTTAAGCCATCTAGATCTAAATCAATAGAGTCTATAAATGATTTAAAATCTAAAGATTTTATAATTTTTATATCTATTCTAATTCTGCTATTCCCTCAAGTCAAGATTCAAATCCTTACCCTGGCACTGGCAGGCCCTGGCATGAAATTTAAAAAAAATGGGCAAAAGTAAAACAAAACGTTTCGGATCAATAAAACCAAATCCAATCGGTCTTGTTAATGGGAAAATTATTAATGAACAAGAAGCTCAAATAAATGATGATCAAGCAGCCAATATTCCAGCGGCATTGACTAACATAATTGAAAAGGTAATCTGAAGTTAAAAGGCTTAAAAATTGTGTTAACCTCAGACCCTATTTGTTACATTCGATTCTGTATCTCGTTCTTCCCTTTGGGAAAAAAAAGTCAGTTTTACAGTAGTCTACTTTGACCCCAGATAAAATTACTTTCTCAAAATGAGAAAGGGAGTTTTACATGTCAGAAGTGTGACAAAATGGTGCATGCACAATATTTATGAGGAAGTCAAGTTGGGTAGTAAACAATAAAACATTCAAATAAAGAAGATTTAATAATACAGTGAGGTGACTGATATGCAAGACGAAACCCAGGTGGCTGACAAACATCCTTTACTCTAGATTCATCTAGATTTTTCTTATTCTTCTGTTTTTCCAGTACCATTTTTATTATGAAAATTGCTTTTTATCTGATAGCACATACATATTATCTTTCATACTTATGGCAGGCTCAGTGCGCTATTATCCACTCTTTTGGTGGAGGAGGTATCTGGTGCTTAGCAAACACATCTCAGCTCGAGTTGGGATTAGAACTTGAACCCCCTATCCAGGTGGTTTGTGCCACTCAACCACATATCCCCCATTTATACAGCATGGGATGAAACTGTTGTGTCCAGCAATCTTGGAGGGATATCAATTAAAAGTTCTAAGTATGGTTGTTGGTTGAAGACAAGCAATGAGTTGAATGAGAAAAAATTGTTATCAAGATGAGACTTAGACAACCTATCACTGGCAGGGACAGGGTTGCGTACAACCCCTTGATGTGACATCAGTCACAATTTAAAGAAATGCACAGACAAGGAAAACAACCCCTGGCAGGCACAGGATGTGTCAGATGTGACAAAGTTTGCTGGCTCTTCTTACAGTACACATTCTTAAACCTCAATCATAATGCTTTATTATAAATTGTTTTTCTTCAGACTCTTCTGCGCAGGTACAAAAAAGATTAGCTAAAGATTTTTTAAAACTATATGTATATATTATATGATACTTCCCCACTACTTAAAACCTAATAAGAATTAAAAATCATATAGCTGCCACTTTTTGGACATATTATATTTTAACTCTAGAATATTCTAGAGACTTGTTAGACGTTATCATGTTTTTAAACCATTCACATACACTGATGTTAATGATAGACTGACTTGTACTTTGTATAATTTTTTCTTGATTGTGGTCCAGCTCCAGGCACCTACTAGTGAAGAAAGAGCATGTGGCTGTCAACTAATGGCAAGCATTGTGTCACAACCAAAGGCCATTGGGTACTTGCTAAGAGAAAATGTTGTTAAAATGACTGCACCACTTTTCTTAGACAAATGTTTAGACGTCAGGAAGAGTGCTCTTGGTGCTTTAAGGTACATACTATCTTAATATGTCTTTGTAGGAAAGAAAATTGTTCACATATGTTAATTGAGATAAATTGTGTTGATATGCCTACCAATACGATTAGGTGGTAGATCTATAAATGATTAAAATGAAAGGATTTGGCTTGCAAACTAGATTCAATGCTTTGAGCAGAGTTGCCTACAAGTACGCATCTTGTATATTGAAAATATGCGAGCACGGTTTATCATCTGAAAATATGCATTTCCCCATTTAAAGCACCCCCCCCCCCCCCCCCCCCCCCAAAAAAAAAAGTTATTCTTTCCTTGCTAATCATATATAGATCGGTGTGTCAATGCCTGGAAGTGGACTATTCTTAATTAAACTACCGCAAGATTTTTTTAAATTTTTTTTTCCGCACTGACGCGCAAAGATTTAAATGTTTACTAGTCTAGATCTTACTGATCTAAATAAAGCTGAGTTCCTTTCGATGTGTCAGGTTATATGAAGTCTTCAAACTGATTGAGAATTAAATGATTGACTGGTTCTAATTAATCTAGACTGGATCTAGAACTAGAGATATTTTACGATGCCAGGCACCAATAATAGAATTTACGTAAATCTAGATTTAGAATTAAGATCTAGACTATAGATTATTCTAGATTCAGATAAAGATTATAGATCCAAATCTAATTCTAGTCTAGATCTAGATTTGACCATGTGTAGGTGTGTAGGCCTACTAGATTTAGATCTAGATCTAGAACTAATCTAGATGAAATTACATCTACTTATAGATTTAGACTAGACTAGATCTTGGTCTAGTTCAAGGCTCTGGATATCTGTAAGTAGATATAGATCTAGATTAGATCTAGAATCTACTCAAAAGCATCAATTTCAGCCATCTTATAAAGAGATTTATTGATCTCCTTATCATTTATAATCTATAATAACGAAAGGGGCAAAATTGGTTGTTGTAACTTTGTATATGTCCAGAGTGTAGAACTAGACTAGTATTTCTCAATAGAGCCTACAATGCAAAAGGATTATTAAAATACATTTAAAAAGCCTTATGCACATTAAAAACCAATCAACTGTTAATGAAACTGCCTACAGATCTAGATCTACTCTGGGGAAAACATAGAAAAAACAACTAAATGTTACATTTTCCATGAATATCAAATATTTGGTATAAAATATTTTACCGTACATGATAATTTTGTATTTAATATTTTCATGTAGAAACATGAGTGTTTATGGTCAAGCTGATGTAAGTGAAGTCATGATTGACCATGATGTGCTCACACCATTGACAGCGCTTTTACAAACGGTACATTGTTTTTTCTTCTATTTTTTTTCTCAGTTTCAAGATACAAGATAATCATTTAAAATGACTGAATCTTTCAAGATAATTAAGTCTTTCTAATTTACATTATCATAAACAAATAGAAACAGTTATCAGTAAAATCTCATTATGTTTAGCTGCGTGATTAGCTTTACAGTTTCAGGAAGGATGATAATGTCCTTATTTTCTGGAACTAAATATTTGAACACTGTATGTTTTATATCATACTGCTGAAACAGAATTGAGGTTTTTCTGTGTAGTTTAAAAAATTATTATGTTTTTAAAATGTCTTACAGCACAATGAGAATAACAGGTGTATTTTCTGTTTGAAACTTAGTATAATAATGGCTGGCTGCCGGAGAAAGAAGCTTCAAAATATGACACCAATGTTGATGTGTTAATTGAATCTTTGGAACTGCTCTCTAATCTTTGGTAATAAACTGAAACACATTCTAGATACTCCTAAACAAATCATTAAAGCTTGAATAACCACAATGTAAACATACATTTATTGAAACGAAACAAAAGACTGCACTTTTTTCCCTTTTGTTTGTAATTATTCTTTTTAAAAAATATTTTTAGATCTTTGTTGTTAAAAAAGATATTATATCATGTTGAAATATATTCTTATATCCAACATTTGTTTGTTCTCCCCAGTGAAAGCAATAATTCTGCTGTGAAAAGGTTTAACAAAGAAAACTTACTGACTACAATTCTTCCTTTATTGAATGTAGAAGTCTATGGCTATCAGTTATGTAATTCAGCTGGTAAGCTAATTTTTTTTTTTTTTTAAATTAATACCACTACATCTACTGCCAGTTTAATAATTGTTCAAAGTAGTTTGAAGGTTTTTTAGCAATTTTGTTATGTGATTATGAACTACTCAAATTTGTGTTGCTACAACTTAGTTCTAGATTGAAGAATATATCACTGTTTTTTTTTAATGTAAATTGCAATATGAGACCAATATTTTTTTTGTTTTTACTACCATTAAAAACAATTGATAATTTGGTGACATATAAACATACTAAGTAGAAAAGACAAGCCTTAAACACAGAGAGAATTTTACATGCTGTGTGGCTAGCCAATCTCTGATAACTGTGTTGATTTTTTTCTCAACATGTCATTTATGAAATTAAATATAATCATATTGTCTCTGTTGAACTACAATCTGTGATGATTGCCATTAATGTCTATTAAACCAGATTCTTTTTTTTTTTATCAGCCAGGTGTCTTCTGGTTGTTAGTGAGAATAATATTGAAGCTACTACTGTCTGCCAGAAGCCAGATGTTGTGTCCAGTTTTCTCAAAATAATTGAATCAGATCCACATGGTATAGATGCAGTGTTGTTGAGAACACTCATCACAGGTGTGTAGTCTTTTAAAACATTTGTCTTCAAACTGAATCAAAAACTTTCCCCATCAAAACTTGTGGATCTATATGAGCAGTTGAAAGTAGAATCTGACTTTTATGTTACATGTATAAGTTTATTAAAAATGGTCTTTATCCTATGAATTGATTTAAAAAAAAAAAAAAGTATAAGACATACTTGAAGAGAGAGTTAAAAAAAAAAATTCTGTCTTTGGCTAACTGCTTATAACATTTTACCTTTACATTATCTGCCCTATAGACCCCATGGTCTGAAAGGGGAACTTTTTTTTTACTTGATTTATTGATTGATTAATCAACATACTCTATGCAAAAACAAGTATTGCAAACTCTTGTGATATACATTAAGATAATTAAAGAATTTAAATAATTGAAATTTTCTGTACCCATTTAATAGATAGTTCCCTTTACTCTTATTTAAGATACTGTATAGAATAAGGAGACAAATAATCTTGTTCTAAGTAATCAGGTGGAAGAATCTTCTTCTCTCACCCAGGAATTTTGTTGAATCTGCCTGAAGTCGATTTGTCTCTGCATTATAAAGGAATAATAAAAGCAATCTTACAAGTCCTAGGCATGGACAGTTTTAGTATGATTGATGCAGCTTTACAAAGTAGCCACTTGGACTCAGGGGTAACTACTGGGCTTAAATCATCCCTCTATTATTAGTTAAATTCATGCTCATTAGCTTTTTAAAATTGCTTCATTCTACAATTGTGTCATTTAGGAGAACACGTTGGAGAATGAACTGACCTGGCCTGAGGTGGACAAACTCTTGACAGCACAAGGTGTTAGTTTAGAACTGCTGGCCAACATGTGCTGCTCTGATGGTAAGGGTGACAGTTAAAAACAAGTCAAGTAGTGTTAACACTTTTAACATTGAATACATGTTCTTCTTTAACCTTTTGGGTCTGTTACAGAGGAGTGGGAGGATGTGGAAAATTCAGAGTTGTCTTCTGATGACCAGACTATGGATATGGAAGAAGACAGTGCTGAGAGCGCTTCGGTAAAAAAAAAATTGCTTCTTTGTTTAATATAAACTAATAGTGCAATATGCAAAATAATGTTAAATATATATTATAATAATATATATAAAAATACCCAATTAGTTTATTATTTTTTGTTGTTGATTTTTTTTCTGTCTTAATACAATAGTAAAATTACAAGCTCCCCTTTCAGACCTTGCGATCAAAAGAGAAGATGATATTAAGGTCATCTTTTTTTATTTGGCCAACGGTTAACAAGGGTGTCATATGGCCAGCACAACGACCAACTTCTTTTACTTTCCCCAATTTAAGTCAGGTACCCATTAGAGTTGGGTGGACTCAGATGTGCCCTTAAATCTAAAATCCCAGTCTTCACCGAGATTCTAACGCCAGGTTCAGAAGCCAAGCACTTAAACACACAGCCACCGTACCCCTCCATTATAATCAGTGAACTATAAATTCTATATATTACAGGAAGTGCTGTGTCTACCAAGTGAGATAGCATCAGCATTTTTAGAGGAAAACATTTTATCCAAGGTATAGTGTCTCTGTTATATCTCTAGTCATTTCTCTAATAACAATGATGTATTCTTAAACATCTAAGCTTTTAATGATATCTTTAAATTACCTCCTAAAAGAAACTTGTGCAGATTTGTGCTATGAAAAATACTTATGACTTATTGATAAACTTAACATTGAATTGTTAAATTAACATAGTTGTCTGCACATAAGCTATAATAATGTTTTTGTCTATGTGACCTAGATACTCCTGAAAGTTTCTCCTTTGACAGAAGATCAAACTAGTAAACTTCAAGAGTCACATTGTGGAAAAAATACTTTGAAAAAGTGAGTTGTTGTTGTATAGATACCATTGTCAGACCTGATTCAGGTTTTAACATTTCATTTTGCATACTTTGCTCAAATAATTATCTAAAATATTAAATGGAGCCATTATTAATATTACTATAGTGTACCTTTAATATAAATCAATCAAAACTTACACAAAGAGATTATATTTGACACTATTGTGCTGCATAATTATCATCGATTTCTTTTTTGAACTGTTTCCCAATTGTTCAATTTTTTTTATCTTTACCTTGTCCTATTGGTTTTGATCATTTTGTTTAAAAATGCCTGACAATAAATGTTATTGAAATTGTATTAATTGTTGATATATTGTTTGTAGGCTTCGTGATCTACAGACTAGATGCCTACTATGTATTAGTAACATTGTGGGTGCAGTTGATGAATCTCTCCTCTCTCAATCCACACCCCTGTCTACCATGTGGACTGGACTTTATCAACTGCTTCAAATCTCTAGTGGTATGTTGGACACAATATATGTTCGTTATATACAGTTTGAATGTAATTATCTCTCACAGAGATCTTGTGCTGTCTAAACCAATTAGTCTTATCTAAAATGTTTGATCTTAAAAGTTTTCTACATTCTGAGCATCATATCTTCTCTTTAAATATTTTGTAAACATTTTTGTTGTTTGGGCCAAAACAATTCTGTAAATAGAAAAGGAAAACTATTTACACAGAAAAATAAATAAATTATAGCTGTCTACATTATTTTTGTTTAATTAGTATACCATCAAATTTATTTTTCACTATGTTTTAACTGGTTATAAGGTTATTTTTCTAATAAATTTATCTTTAAAATTGCTATTGCAAGTTCAATTTACTTGTAATTAATGAGAAATAAAAATGGAATCAAGGAAAGTGATGATATGATGATGTTTCAACTTTCAGCGACAGAGGATGAAGACTTGAGGTGGGCACTTACTAGTGCTCTCAGGGCTGTGATTCAACGTATGACTGACTTGCAGCAGACTGAAAGTGTGAGAACAATTTGTTTTTTGGCTTAGATAAAATTTTGAACCAGTCAAACTGTATTAACAATCAATTACACTGAGCAGATCTTTGTTTTTAAACTTTAGCCATTTTTTGATGGCACATCTTATTGTCTTAAGCTAATTACATTCTCTTCCATCCTGTTAGTAAAATTTTTAAAAAAAAGGTAAAGATGCTGTTAGGGTTAGGGGCATATGATGTAAAGCTCATGTGTTTCTATTGCCATTTGTTAACGAGTGGCCAGCACATCAACCTTTATTTAGGAATTTGTTAGGAACCTATTAGTTTTGGGTGGACACAAGGCTGTTAAAAGTCCCAAAGTTAAAAATCCTGATCTTCATCAGGATTTGAACCTGACCTTTGGTTTGGAAGTTAGGTTCTTTAACATTTGGCCTCATGCCATCTAAAAGTTTTTCCTTTTCTTGAACTTAAAAAAAAATAATATTTTTATCACAGAAATAACAGGGAAAAGAAAAATTGTAACTAATTAAACCTTCTAGTTTTGATTGGATAATTAGAGTCAGATTAAAAATCAATTGTATCTTGAGTTGGGTCATGTGTTGCCTACTGTACTTAAACTCTTTATTTGTCCTGTGCTCAGGTAAGCAGCATACAAGCTTCAGATATTGATTTCATGGTGGGCGTGGCTAAAGCCACTAACAATAGAGAAACTCAGATCAATGTCATCAAGATCTTATCAACAATTGGATGCATGAGTTCTGTCACACTTAGTTCTTTACTTCAGGTGAACAAAGCTTAGCAATTTTGTTTTAAATTGTTATAGTTATACAAAGTTGTGTGTGCATTCTGAGATTAGTTTTTTTGTGATGAGAATAGGAATAAACTTTTTTTATTCCAAGTATACAAACAATCTTTTAGACTAGTATTAGTAGTAACAGACTAGTATTACTGTGGTCAGCATAATGAAACAGAACAGAAGTTATGAAAATTATAATACCGGTATTTAGACTTTTACTGCTGAGTTATCTTATTGATGATCTAGCCAGCCTATTACTGCTGAGCTGTAAGCTCTTTTGCAGGCTGTCCCTAGGAAAAGTAGACTGATGCTTTTCTCAGCTGTTCCACACGCCATACGAAGTGTTGGTTATGATAGGTTTATGTGGTGATAAGATATGTCAGAGGTGAATTAACTAGGGGCATTCAAAGAGGGCATAGTTGACAGCATCATATAAATGACGGGGGGAAAATGTCTTACTACACAATCTGCTAAGACTCTGCCATTATGAAAGATTGTAGATTGCATTTTGCAGAGGAGTAAATTGATACTGTCCAATTTGTCTGGCATGGTCATTTCTCTATTCATTCATCAGTCTGTTACCCATTAATCTGTTTACTAAATATTTATCTGTTGTTTTTTTTAAAGAATTTTAGTCAATAAGAAATAATTTTTTCCAAATATGTTACCATGTGATTAATTTTAATTTCTTTGTCTTTTAGAAAATTGGTGCTATACTTCTAGAAGTGGCTTGTCATAATGAAGACATTATTGTAGTCTCTGAGTCCCTGGACTCTCTGTTTGATGTCTTTAAAGAAGATAATACAGATGGCGTAGCCAAAGAGATTGGTCTAGTGGACCAGCTTGTAGATCTACAAGCTTCCTTTAAACTCAGGGTAATTGAGACTTATTTACATGTTAACGTGTGCTACTCATTACTTCAGGGTTCATTTATCAAAGACTTTCAGAACTTTCCAAAAAAACATGTTACATATTTATGGCAGTACTTTTCCTGTTCAACAGGTTTTTGAGGTGCTCCCACTAATGTATTTTTGCAAATGCTTATTACGTATTGTACAGTAATGGTAAGATTTTGCGGATGTTGCTTAAAAATCACATAAATTAAAAAATATATTGAAAATATTATTTCTAACATTTAAAGATTATAATGTATAGGTAATGTATAACACCTAAAATTACATTCCTACTTCAAGGAATTCATTCATGGTGGGTGAGCCAGAACACTAATACTAAACATGGAACACTGTATGGCCATGCTGCAAACTACAACCTTGTTAGATATACAGACATGCCTACATTCCTGCATTATGCGGAACCATCCCTCAAAAATCATCAATGGAGCTTACATGTTCCACATTCATGATTTTTTTGTTCCACCAAATATTTATAGGTCTGTGTTTATTGTTTACATTTCATCTCCTCCCAGACCCAGTGTGTCCTAAATTTACGAAGATATGGTTGAGCTAGATCTAGATCTATACGTAGATCTAGTAGTCTAGATACCTGATCTATTCTTTGAATCCAGTAAGCGCTAATAAGCCAAATGCGCCATTCAAATCCCTTTCTTTTCCCGACAATGGATCTAGACTAGATTGTCACTAGATGTAACTGGTTTCTAAGAAAAGGATTTTAAAAAATAGTAATACGTTATTAAGATCTAGATAGATCTAGATATAGATTCTATATTGTAAATTATAGACCTAAATGTAATTAATTAACTTAGGTGTAGTAAGGCCAAGGCCTAAATAAGCCATAAGGCTATAGATCTACTTATTACAATCTAAATTAGTTTCTAGATCTAGATTAATCTAGAATCCAGAAGTAGGACTAAATTAGATTACTAGAAATAGAGTCAAATAGTCTTAGAAGGTGATAGATCTAGATGTAATAAATTTAGATCTCAATAAGTCTGTAGATTGGTGTAGATTTAGAGATAAATATTTAGATCTATGATAGGTACATTTATTATAATCCGTGTTCTTAGACTTATTGGACTTATTAGATGTAGATCTAGATCTAGTAGACAGTAAATTATTCTAGACCTAGAACTAGAGACAACATCTAGAGTGACTAGAGTAGAGCCCTAGAAATGAATAGATAATCAAGTACATCTAGAATAATCTAGAAATATACTTGATTAGATTTAGATCAAGTAGCAAATAAAAATAGATAGTAACATTTGAGTCTTTGGTCATTAGAATACATTTTGGTTAGAATTCATCATATAGAGTAAAGAACTATTGATTTCAAACAAAGGACATAATTATATATTACAGGTTTTCTTACTTTTAATTATACTATTTATGTCTAATGTACAAAAGTAAACTATCATTGTTATTTAAGTAATAATTGAAGTCTTTATTTATTGTGCACAGTATGGCTGCCGAACGTAACCGCGTTTATGTTTCACATTGGGGCCCAAAATTCCACATTTTCAACTTGAGTGTTCCACATTCTGGGTATTGGGGTAGACATGTCTGGATATATTTCTTACTTTGAAAACTGCATCATCAGTCAATTAATGGCTAAATTAAATATTTATCTAGACATACTAACCTTGGCATCTTTGGTAGATAATTATGATTACATTCAGCAAAAATTATAGCATCTTTATTTCTTCCTTTGTACAGCATCTTTATTTCTTCTGTTGTTATAGCATCTTTATTTCTTCCTTTGTTACATCTTCTTTATTTCTTCCTTTGTAACAGCATCTTTATTTCTTCCTTTGTAACAGCATCTTTATTTCTTCCTTTGTAACAGCATCTTTATTTCTTCTATTGTTATAGCATCTTTATTTCTTCCTTTGTTACATCTTCTTTATTTCTTCCTTTGTACAGCATCTTTATTTCTTCTGTTGTTATAGCATCTTTATTTCTTCCTTTGTTACATCTTCTTTATTTCTTCCTTTGTAACAGCATCTTTATTTCTTCCTTTGTAACAGCATCTTTATTTCTTCCTTTGTAACAGCATCTTTATTTCTTCCTTTGTTACAGCATCTTTATTTCTTCCTTTGTTACAACTTCTTTATTTCTTCCTTTGTAACAGCATCTTTATTTCTTCCTTTGTTACAACTTTTTTATTTCTTCCTTTGTAACAGCATCTTTATTTCTTCCTTTGTTACAGCTTCTTTATTTCTTCCTTTGTAACAGCATCTTTATTTCTTCCTTTGTAACAGCATCTTTATTTCTTCCTTTGTTACAGCTTCTTTATTTCTTCCTTTGTAACAGCATCTTTATTTCTTCCTTTGTAACAGCATCTTTATTTCTTCCTTTGTAACAGCATCTTTATTTCTTCCTTTGTAACAGCATCTTTATTTCTTTCCTTGTTACAACTTCTTTATTTCTTCCTTTGTAACAGCATCTTTATTTCTTCCTTTGTTTTCCCAGATAAAAGAAAAGAGGGGAGAGTTGGGAGAGAACTTTTCCATTGTGATGATGGCCAAGTCCAATCTGGCAGGTTTTATCAAGTACAAACTAAGCAAAAGATAAATCAGCTGTTCAAAAGTGTTCTTACTCTTGTCCTGGAATATGCAACATTTGTTTGTGATTTTACTTTGGAAGTAAAGGAAAGATCTTCTTGTCAAATTTGATTTGATTGGTAATTAATTTCATCATGTGTTTGATATGTAGGTAAGAGACCTATAGGACATTAATTTATGTAATGAAAAAAAAAGGTAGTTATAATACACTGTATATGTTGAGAGTGATAAGGGATAAATATTGGGTTGTATGATACAGAAATGATAAGCATGTTGTGACATGACAATTGTGACTTGAGATCTGATTGAATGTGTGTTGAAATATGGCTGATAGTGTTGTAAGTGTGCTGAAACCTGGTAGTGAGGTATTAGCGTACAAAGATTGTTTTTTATGCAATGTTCTAACATGAAATCTTGTTTGGCTATAGACTTGTGGTTGCTAACTAACCAGCCAATAAACGTTATACAACTTTTTTTTTTTTTTTTTTTATGCCCTTACTTAATACATTAGTTTATTTGTTTCCTGGTCTTTCATTGTCAACTTTGATGTTAAGCTGTGTGAAGTTTGAAATAATAATGTTGAATATTTGCCTGTATAATATGTGAGTAACAGAGGGCATTTATCAGTCAATAAGATTCTAGTGTAAATAAATTGATTCAGAGGGTCTCTTTAATATTTGACTGGCACTTAAAAGTTTTCTAAATTTCTGAGAGTTAAAAAGATCATCCATTTCATTAGTCCAATGCCTTGAAAACATTTTGACAATAAGATTTGTATCAACTATTTAGCGTTTGTTTTGACCTAAATTAAATAATAAAATGTATAAACCACATTACTGATTTATGGAATGAATTTTTTTTTTGTTCTTGGAGTCAAAAAAATTTTTTAGAATAAAAATAAAGAAGTGTTATTGAAACTTATTAGTTTCATATTATAATTATTTTTATTATTGTTTTTACATGAATTCTACTTAGGTTCTAGGTGTAATAACATTGCAGCTTATTTGATATTTAGGAATTAATGCTGGTGTAATTTTTAAAGAGAAAGTTTTTAGATACATTTATTTCTTAACAATTCTTTGTGAAGCTACACTATAGAAACATCTAAACCAATTAAATCATAAATGCTATTTACAAGTAGTTTTGTTGTTGTTGTTGTTGATGCATTAAATTGTTGTTTGTTTGTTGTTGTTTTTTTTTAAAGTTTTCCTGACAAAATATTTGCTTGACTATATCAGAATATTACATTCTGTGGTGATGGCATAAATATCTACTGCATGAATGTCACCTTTTTATTTTTATATGGAGTATTTAGGCAGGTTATTCCGTTTGAGAATATGTAGACTGAACGAATCATTCTGACATTCATGTAATCAAATACTCAAAATAATTAAATTGTCATTCCGATATCAATCAGGTTTGCAAATGTCAAAATATAAAGTCCAAATATCATACCACTTCATACCTAGCATTCTCTTATCTGATATAATCTGCTCAATTCAGATTACAAAGATTCTATTTCAAAAGTCAGGCCATCTTTTACTGTTAAGTAAGCTCAAATCAAAATAAACCAGTCAGATTATTCTTTTATAACAGATTTACTTACATAGAGCAAGCATAACATGCAATATGCCATATATATATTTAACCAAGGGAGATAATATTTAAGATATCTTCAAATTTCATGTTATTTCCCTTGCCATAAATTTAGAAACACTATTTACCATTCGACAGCTTTGCTGGGTAGGACATCATACCGTATTGGGTGATGATCGCTGGCAGGGCCGGCCCTAACAATTGCGGGGCCCTATGCAAAACAGTTTGGGTAGGGATAAGCATACAGTCAAAATTAAGATTTTGTGTTAGAAAATACATTCTTCTTTGCAATATATCTTTATTAAATGAAGCTGTCAATGCCGTTTTTATTTAATGCCACCCCAAAATGACAATTTTATCTATTTTTCAGTAAATGTTTATGAGTTTTCAGTAAGTTATAATAATTTCAGGAGATTTCCATGAGGTCCTAGAAATTCACGAGGCCGAGGGGTCCCTGTTATTTCAAATAAGTTAGAATGGTTTCATTTATTAATGTACATTTAGAATTAGCGCGGGGCCCATTGCGACCGCATAGATTGCAGTAGCCTAAGGTCGGAACTGATCGCGGGCGATCTTTTTTTTTTTTGAGAGCTTAGAGGATGACGGCGTAACAGAGGTCCCCCAGAAGCGCTATAAAAGATCAACTTCGGCGCCAATGGCATAGAGGAAAACTGACAACAGATGGTCTATTAATGAGGCAACTGAAGAGCTTTAACACATTAGAGACTCAAAAAAGAGAGCTTTAACACATTAGAGACTCAAAGAAGGGAGCTTTAACGCATTAGAGACTCAAAGAAGAGAGCTTTCGAAGAAAGACGCAGAGGACTAAAAGAACACTTCACTTGACTTCCGGTGGACGACGGCTTTATGTGCATCAGGCATGGCATAATATGTAGGTCGCAGTTGGTTTTGCGTGGTCAATCATCCTTAGTCTTTGGAATGAAGACAATACCTTGTTATTATATATGAGATATTTTAACGTGTATTCTAAATGAATGAATAATTACTAAATTGCGCTTTGAGAATGACAAAGATGGTCTGGCAGGGACAGATAAAGAACTAGCTGACCTGGTGATGTTCATAGACAAGACTTTCGCAGCATGTAGTATGCAAATCAATGTCGAAAAAACACATGATCAATAGCCAACCGGGCTTAAAGGCGAAAAGCTGGCAAGTGTCATTAGTTTTAAATACCTCCGAGCTATCGGAGCTATCGAAGGAACCAATCCTGAACTTTTGGGCCAGAATTACACAGTCCACAGCAGCACATGCATAGCTATAAACATTTATTGTAAGATAAAGGCTTAGACACTAAACTCAGACTGATGCGCTCTTGGTCATGGACTCATTCTTATTTGCTTGCGAATCTTTGACGCTAACAGCAGAAATAAAGAAAATGATTCTAACAATAAAAGGATCCTTGGTATCCCTTACACAGACCGCAACACAAATGAGGAGATTAGAAACAGAATCCAAAGACCATTGGGCCTCACGATGACCACAGTATAAAAAACGCAAACTTTATGGTTATATCACCAAATTCTTGCAAAGATCCCTCGTCAGGGAACAGTAGCAGGAAAAAAAAAAAAGAAGAGGCAGACAGAGAAAGCGACGGGCCTGTCATTGAAAGATATTCCATTCAAGGCAAAAGACAGAGGAATGGAGAAAGATCATGTGTGGTGCCCCAATTATAGGATAGGTCACGGTCAATTTCCTAGTGAATAAATAACTAAACCAAAATGCACTGGATAAATTGGATCAATTAAAGACGGTAACGTTAAAAATAATAGTAATTAGTTTGAACAGATCGGACAGGAAGAAACAATTAATATGTCTACCGTTTACAAGGCTCAAGGAAATAAATATTTTACTTTCATTGAACTAACGTACTTGTAATTTTTTTTTTCACAAACATTCGGATTGGATCTCTCTCCCCACCCCCTGGAAACATCTCCCTATCCAGTCTGCTCTTATTTCGGCAAGTGTTAAAATTTCGATAAATCCCCCCCCCCCCAAAAAAAAAAAACAACCTTTCACCTCCCCGCTAAACTGAGTTGAAAACTGGACTATCAAATGTTCTAACGTACAACAAAGGTTTGGACATTCACATTTTGTTGATTATTTCTACGTGAAACGCGAAGAGAAAATTTGTGTGGTAAGTGTCAGTCTCCTTATGGCTCGGGAAGAAACAAATCGATATCTCTAATCAGTTTAGTGCTCAGGGATTTGTACGGTGAACACACAATAAAGTTTTCCTGTGTTTCTCTCTCTCTCTCTCTCTCTCTCTCTCTCTCTCTCTCTCTCTCAATTGATGAATGCACTCATTAGCTGAACACCTATCTGCTGTCTTCACGTTACAGCCGGAGAAAATGTTCTTCAGCTGAACTGTTTTTTAACTTCTTTCTTTTCCCAGAAACTTGTTTCCACCCCTCCCCATTTTGTTCTCTTTCCACAACCTAAATCATTTTTGAAATACTGAATATTTGACGAAGAAAATTCATGCTTGGCAGTACATGCTACACTGCTCTAGTGGCTACATGACATTTGTCCGTATGGGCCACATGACATCTTTCTGTTGGGCTACGTGACATTTTGTCTATTTGGGCCACATGACATCGTTCTGTTGGGCTACATGGCATCTGTGTATCTAGGTAATGTGACATCAGTCTATTGGGTTACTTGACATCATTTTATTAAACAATGTTGATGTATGTGAAGCAGGGCCGTTTTTAGACCTTTAATGGTCACAGGCATAGAGTGTACTGGAAAAGGGTGGGAGGAGGCTTCAGAAGCGAAAATCTGGCAATGTGGAATGTTTTAATTTATCCTAATGCTCCACAACTTCATCTCCTTCTGTTTCTATCATTAGCAACTGGGCCGATTTTAATGACAGGATCGTAAAAGATTTTATATACTCTTATTAAAGGGGCCCACGGATGGCAGTGACTGACCCTCGCATGTTATAGAAGATCTTTCCCACACCTTATACTGCTAATAATGTACATCTAGACTAACACGTTTTCAGTAATATTGTTATAGCCTACACTCGTAGACCGCGCTTCAGGGCTTCAGTCACACAGTATGATTAACAAATAATCATTTAAACCGTTTGGTTGTCAAAAGAGCTGAGCCGATGCTCTTCGAGCTCTAGACGTGTACGCCTGATTGAACAACCGTTCTGTCTGGAAGAGATTCAAGTGAATGCCTATGTAAAGCATTACTATTTCCGATGTATCTGGCACTCCGGGCACATGGACTAGAATGCATGGCCGAAGGCCGAGTACATCGGCAACCTCCGCCATTTTTCTAGCTAACCGTGCAGGACTCGCCATTTGTGTAACGGTCCATTGAGGAACAGCATGGATTATCGACAGGCACGTGGGAGCTCTCTTTCAACCCCGCACCATGCAATGGGAAAGCTCTCGCATTCCCTTGGACACTCCCAGAGGAATTTTGTTTTGCTATTCATTTAGCCTAATCACTTCTCAAATGACCGTTTTCGCCCAAGTGCCACATTGAGGCAGAATAGCGTACCCGGGATCATTTAAACCTAGATTTCTTATAGTCTTGTAGAGCGGTACGCGGTCTGTGGGCCGAATAGTATACTTAGTGTTGGTGACGTTCGTTCAGTTAAACGTCAAACTGCTAGTAGACAACTAAACTTCTATTATAAGCGTATTTCATTTTAGCATTTTTATTTATGCAAATTAAATAACTTGAAAAACTTCATTGTGAACGAAACTAAATTTAACTTTTATTAGAACATAGAAAATGCATAGCGCACGACGAATGCATGTGTAGTCAGATGTAGTTGAAGTATTTCTAAAGATGATTATGTAGACTAAATGTAAAATTTATTTACAGAATGGGGCACAGTCTAGTCTGTCACTATAGAACGATGTTATCCCCTTGAGAATCTAGCGGTAACTGATTAATTAAAAGTCTATTCTAATCTCTAACCCAAAGTCTATGTCGTCACTATAAAATATACGTTCACTGTCGGTCTAACAAAGTGCGCAACCCAACTAACTAAACTAGCTATCTAACAATATATCATAAAATAAGCTTATATTTAAGACAAATACAACTCACAATAAAAACGTGTTATTATACTCTTACTCTGGCATCCTGGAGTCGCCTGGCATCCTGGAGTCGTCTGGCATCCTAGAGTCGTCTGGCGTACTTAACCGAGACCAATCGTTACAGAAGGCCTCACCACTGACCTGCAACGTCGAAGCCTGTGGGCAATTTAAACCAATAGCTCGTTGTCCCGTAGTGGCAACGAGCTTAACACAGGTTAACCACAGTGCCGCTATCTTGCATCATTCTACAAGGTAAGGTAAAGTTTCCCCTTCCGACCTTGCGATCTATAGGGCAGATGATGTAAAGGTCATCTGTTTCCTTGGCCCACGGTTAACGATGGTGTCATGTGGCCAGCACAACGACCAAACGCATTTACTTTCCCCAACTAACGTCAGGTACCCATTAGAGCTGGGTGGACTCAGAGCTGCCCTAAAGAGGCTGAAATTCGAAATCCCTGTCTTAATCGAAATTCGAACCCAGGACCTCCGTTTCGGAAACCAAGTGCTTTACCACTCAGCCATCGCGCCTCACATCATTCTACAAGACTAACATTAAATCAATGTTTTTTACCCCCCCCCCTCTCTCTCTCTCTCCAACCAACAATAAATACTCCTTTCTATATCACCTAGAAAACACACTCCATAACACTAATGCTAGGGCTGAATTTCACACATAGTCCGCCCCTGGATGTGCTCATACACATGCTATAAAAAGCCTGAAGGTGTAGATACGCATACTTTAGAAACGAAAACGCTCTCAAGGGGTACTTGTCAATTCAAAGTTGAGATTCCCTGTTCTGGTGAATTAATTTCCCCCCTTTTGGACACCTTACAATACAATGAACTAATAGCAGTGGGAACTGTTACATGACCACCTTACCCCATGGAGGTAACTCAATGGCTGCGGAGTTTGGTCTTTCAAAACGAACTCGGCAACGCTTACAAATCAGACCACCCGGTAGGGCGGAAATCACAAAAACGCCTGTGGGTGAATCACTGAAAACTGTTACCCATACTTGCAAATTACAGTGTAAACATGCATGGAGACGTCTGACCTTTAACTAAAAGAAATTAGTTTAATAGGCTATAAACGAAAGTGTGCTCAACTCACACCAGAGTACTACTTTAAACTTTATCCTCAACTTAAGCCCAGTGCCGGAGTTTAGTAAGTAGAAGCCCAAGCAGGATTTTCGCGGAGGCATCTAACCTCTTCTAATTCATATAAATGCAATTAAAAGGCCTAATATGAATGCTAAAAGCATATCATATATGTAAAGAAAGAAATTAGGTAGGCCAACTTGTAGATTTAATCTCATTCCCCTTTTTAATATTTAATATATTTTGTTAACAATTTTATATTTTGAAATGTGGAGCCCTAGGGCAGCCTTGCGCTGTCGTAAATCCGGTTATTCTTTAACAACGAACCTTGGGTTATTTTTGAGGCTTGGATTTCTCATAACTGAGTACTATGGTAAACTTTATTCTAAATTTGAAACATAAAACATGAAAAATAAAAATTAAACAAAAGTACTGGTAATGCAATAATGTCCTCCCCCCCCCCCCCCAACCAAACAACAACAACAACAAACAAACAACAACAACAAAACTTCACTTTAATAAGAAAATAAAAACATTAATATTACACTGCAATAAAAACGTATTGGATATCTAGGTTAGTATTATTCTTCGTGGGCTAATTATATGTAGATGATGTCTATTACAACAATTAATGTGGGTGGAGAAGTAATCTAAATATATGATTTTTTTTCAAAATTATAAAGTTATTTTGCACGAAGAAAAACTTTAAATATTAAAGGTCAAATCATGGTCAAGACTCAAAAGTAAAGTAGCAATGGACCTCATTCACCAATCGTAAACAAACATTTAGTCACGTGATCATATTGATAAAACAACGAAAAAAAACTCTCACGTGACAGCCGCTATGTATTAAAATTAGATCGTAATTTGTATAGAAGAGATAGAGAACCACGTGGCAAAATATTGTTTGTTTACGATTGGTGAATGAAGTCCATTATACATAAAACACTGAACCATAATCTTCAAATACAAAAACAAAATTTAATAAAATACTCTGAAAGACACAAAGATAAAGGCACATTCCTCGTCCCATATGCTAGGACACATTTGTACAAATACTCCTTCTTCGCTAGTGCTATTAGAGCATGGAATGGGTTGCCTGAGCTAGCCAGGAAAACCAGAACTTGGCAGAATTTAAGTCATTGGTTAATATGCATGACTAAATGCATGACGCGTAGGACGTAATCCTCTTCTTTTTTGCAGTAACGTCTGTATTTTATAAGATAGATAAGTCAACGTGCAACTTTGTTCAAAACATCGTATTGTTGTAATCTTGCACAGGCGCCCCAGAGCACTATTCACACACTCGGGCGTAAGCCTGTTAGCAGAGGATGATTGCGACGAATTGGACTTCGTAAAACAGACAAAATATTGTTAAAGTCTTCTGTGCAAGTTACCATGGTATTTAATTTATGCGTTACTTAATCCTAACTCTAACCCAAAGTATCATGCTAAATCACAGTTTATTAAACCTACCATACAACGGAAAGAAATGTTAATATATAAGTATTTGTATGATAATATAAAAAATGGTACAGCTAAATTTCAAAACGATTAATGTAACATTTATGTAACATTGAAAAAATACACAGTATAAGCTTATTATCAACTTATTCTGTCTGTCTGTCTGGTAAAAGTTTGTACATGTTATTTCTCCCAAACCCATTTAAGTTGAAATTTTAAACAATTATTTATTGTATCAAACAAAACATGAATCAATTTAAAAATAAACCAATTAGTCAATTTTTTTTTCTGGTAATACATTTATTTTATTCGACACCGAATAAAGAGAAATAACGAGTATATAATTTAGATATAAAGTTGTAAGAGCAGAGTTATTCCTCCTTTGATAAGTTGTTTTTTTAAAGATTTTTTTCTATTGTGCTTGTTGATAGGGTTAGCCCCCGCATTAGTTACTTGCCATAGGCCCCGCGTATTGCTAAGGCGTCCTCTGGTCTGCACATTCGTGACCCTAACACAACTTAAGTCAACTATACGTTCAAATGACATAAACATGACATAAAATGACATGAACGTATCACAAACAGCTGATACGACTGACCTTGAGATATTAACATTGACGCCTCTAGTCTGCTGGTGAAGGATGTGGGAAGTGTGTGGTGGTGCTATCTTATTACAATGTGTCCATATTGAGCGCTTCAAGTCATGACGGTTTTTTGTTTTGTTTTTCTAAGCGGAATGAATTATCGAGCAAAACATGACCTATGAATATTGATGTCTACACCACGGAAGATGGCCGTCTCAGGTTATCTTCTTAGTGCTAACACTTACACAGAGGCGGATAAAGAAGACAGGGAAAATTTGACGAGGGGTGTGAAAAAGAAAAAAAAATTTGATTGCATGTGTTTGCTTGAAATAGCGCACATTAAAAACAAAACTGGTTTAGATTAACCTTGATACATTTACTAAATTGTCTTGAAGTAACACTATTTCTTTCTGTAAAAAAAAAGTCAATTTCTACATTCACCTCCACCTAACCCTTAGTCTGTTGGACAGTTGGTGCACCACACACGATTTGTCAATCGTCTTTCTCCATTCCTCTCTGTCTTTTGCCTCTTTCAATGGCAGGCCCGTCCATTCTTTTATGTTGTCTTCCAATCGCTTTCTCTGTCTGCCTCTTTTTCGTTTTCCTAGTACTATTCCCTGAAGGAAGGGTTTTAAAGGACCCCCAAAAACGTCCCATATCTCAACTAGCGGAGAGCCTTTTCAAGCATAAATTCAACATTGGCCAAAATCTTCCTTTTTTTTTTTTGGTTTGTTTTTCTTAATGCTCGTCTCGACATTTCTCCATATCACTTTCCCCATCCCCTCCTCCCTCTCTCTTGCTGTATTGCTTGTTTTTAAAAGTCAAATGGATCTTAAATAATAAAACGTAAAGAGCAGATCACTTTGGTTGTCTTGATTATAACATCCCCAAATGTCGTGTCCACAAAAAATAATATAACAAAGTAAAAAATTTAACTGAATTTTACCCACCTGCTACGCCTGATTCCAACAACAGTTTAGCTCACTGGAAACTCTAAGAATATGGACTATTTATGAGTTTTAATATAAGCATTATCTACTCTGCTGTATTTAAAATAAGAGTATGAAGATTTATCGCAGCATTTGAGCTTTTTATAACTTGCAAAGCAAATCAAGTTTATGGCTAAGGAAAATTATTTTAACAAGAAACTATAAAAAAATATTTTTAAAAAAATTTACAAAGCTATTATTAAGTGTAGTTGTATCAATTAGATGAAATCTGTCATGTAATTAAATTTGGAGTAGATGTAGACCAACATTAACAAATCTGTATTTTTACCAATTGTTTTTGTTTAGCGCAATTTTATGCTTTAAGCTTTCTCAATGCATACGATGCTATCTCTTGTCTGGACCAGTTGTGAAAAAAAGGGGGGGGGGAAAGAAGGGGATTTCTGTGTAAGTTTTACCGTAATCACTTTTTTAAATAGCATTTATAGAACTCGAGGGCTTTAGGCCCTTACACCTCCTCAAGCCAACACACTAACCACTGTACCAGAGACAGACCTACAGAGTGAGTTGATATATAAGCTTTGTCAACAAGCAAAATATAAAAAAATCCTTTTTTTTTAAATAGCTTATCTAAAGGGGAAGAACTCCGCCCTTTAAACTATATCTATCAATAATGTACAAGCTATTTCCCTTATTCGA
The DNA here is from genome assembly GCA_030265305.1 of Biomphalaria pfeifferi. Classification (NCBI taxonomy): domain Eukaryota; kingdom Metazoa; phylum Mollusca; class Gastropoda; family Planorbidae; genus Biomphalaria; species Biomphalaria pfeifferi. Next base: position 1,885,562 of record JASAOG010000028.1, read on the forward strand.
TATCAAACAAAATAACTAATTACCAAAAATTAATTGTATGATTGGTTCCTTTTTTTAAAAAATTGATTCATGTCTTGTCTATGCCAATGAATAAATGTGTGAAGTTTCAGCTTGATTCGAAAATGGGTGTGGGAGAAATAGCGTATATATACTTTTTACCAGACATACAAACAGACAGATAAACAGACAGAGTTGATATTAGTTTTGTTAAAAATGGCTTTCATTTCTTGATCAATATTTTCTACTTTATTTATTTTTCCTTAAAAGCTATGTAGGCCAGTGCATCTAGGAATGCAACTCTTGTGTGCACGAAAGACAATTTAATGTCAAAGTACTTAGAGAAATGAGCGACAACTGCTCTGCTATCAGCACATCGCTATTACAGCCCCTCTCCGTGTCACTCTTCAATCCTCAGAAATCTTAATTGACTATGTATTTCACGTTCCTTTCTCTACATCTACCGTAATTCCTTGAAGTGCCCCGGGCGCTGTAATTAAAGTGACATTTTGTTTACGAAAATAAAACTTTTGGCATAGAGTTTACTTTTAATCAAGTAAATCTTCTTCCACGTGAGTGAACGGGTGTAGGGGAGGCGGGCTTTTAAGATATATTTAATTTCATGAACTGCAGTCTGACCCTATTCTTTTTCTTTTTTTTTAATCTCACATACATTCCGACATAATACGAAAAGAGAGCAACATATCACTCTTTTTTTGTTCCTAACTCCTCGTTGTTCAGATTCGGTTTCGTAATGCACCTCCGCATAAAAAAGTAGTCCAGATGTAGCATGCGTTATTTGAGATCTTATTCTTTATGATGGGATGTACTCATGCGAGAACATTTTTTTTAGGCACTATTCCAGTTCGGGATAGTCTAGATTTACCTGAATTGGGTCTAAATAAGAGACAGAGAAAAAGAAAAGCTGTGAAATAAAAAAAAACGACTTTAAGCTGATTGCTGAGGTCTTAAAACGAAACGATGGTAAATATATTTTTTTTTCGAATGGGGAAATATGGAGGAGACACGTAGGAGACTGTAGCATTATGCTGTCATTTTATTTCTTTAAGATCTATTGACATTAGAAGCACATTATTATCTTTAGTGATATTCCATGTCTCAATACCCCCCCCCCCCCTCCCCCTTTTTTATTTTTCCACCAGATTTCTTTAAAATGAAATTTACCTTTTACAAGGATTCGCTAATTTAATTTCAGGGTCGGCGGCAACTTTAAAAAAAAAAAATCTTCGTTAATTTATTAAAAGCAACATGTTTGTTCGGTCTTGTGCCAGCAACCAGCGCGTCACGCGAGTTTGGTGTGTGTGTGTTTGCGCGCGTGCGCAAGCTGCATTCATCAGCTCGGAACATATTTAATTTTAAAGATCTTTAAAACATGCAAGGGGAGATAATTCGCAGGAAACTGGATGAGGAAGGCACTCACGCCACTTCATATCAGAGTGTGTTAATGTCTATGAACCTATAATAGCCTATTCATCTTTGCATTATCAAATCTTAAGTTTCAGGGTTTGTTTTTTTTTTTTTTTAAAACATTTAGTGATTATAGCGAATCATTTACTACTTAATATCATGAAACTATGGGCTTTTTTTTTTTCTTTTTTTTTCACGACGTAACATGTTTGAACTGTTAATGTTATGATCGAAGGCGGGAGCAGTGAACATTTCCTACACTCTTGAAACACAAGTTGATGGGATTAGGTTCCAATCCTTCTCCTTTTCCACCCCCTTTCGCCCTTTATAAATGTTTTTTTTCTTCCCTTGCTGAGTGACTCAAGTGCTAGAGTTATTTGTAGGGCGTACTTAAGACGTCCAATAGCGCGAAGGGCGGACTTCTTGGAATAACATTAATATTTGCTTAACTGTGTTTATTGCCCTCATTTAAATTCACTGCAAATCTGTTTTGGATGGAAAGGGGGGGGGGGATAATCAAATTGTTTTATTTCCCTTTAATGTGCTTTACCTCACTGTTAACGTCTCTCACGTAACATAATGATCAAAATAACCCTAAAAATAAGTAGGGAACTTAAGGGAACTTAAGAAATTCCCTTGAACATGATTAATTTCTCTGCGATGTCCAAACAACATTCCAGCCTGCATTATTTTATTTTAATTAGTAGCTCCTCAAGACTATTAAAACTTCAGAAAACTATGTTTTTTTGTTTTTTTTTACATAGTTTATATGAACTAATTCTGTCTGTCTGTCTGTCTGTCTGGGTAGAATATTGTGCACGTTATTTCTCCTACTTCCCATCCTGGGATCAAGTTGAAACACATTAATCTGTGAAAAAAATGAACCAATTAGTTTTACCATTTAATTGATTAATTTTGTTTTATAAAAAAAATTATAAAGCTATGGGAAGATATATCCCATGTAGATAATTAGGTCTATAAAACCTTCTGTTTTTATAAATAATTAAATAGCTCAGTGGCTATCATGCCGGCCTTCTATCATGGAGGTATGAGTCTTCAAGTTCGAATTCTAGCTCGAGCAAAGAGTTACACTTGAAAATGAAGTCGGCAAAAGAAAAATGGATTATTTACCATTTATCCTGATCAGTCATCCAAGCAAGAATGCTAAGAATAATTCTGAAAAGACTCAAGAGGAAAGCCAAAGATGTCCTCTCTGAAGAAATGCAAGCACTGTTAAACAAAAACACTATAATCTTAAATGAAATAAATGCTTTTATAACCAAAGAAAAAGGTACACAACTTCATAAACTTCAAAAACATTTTTTGACCGGGTGATGATATGATATTATTTTTGTTATAAAAGCCCTATACAAAAAATGCGAATAGTTCAGTATTTCTGAACAAACAAATACATCAATTGGAGTGCGGCAAGGATGCATTCTCTTTCTAGGTCTTTTTAACATATTTCTTGAGCGTGTTTGGAATTAGCTTCACCATATACGGGCGGCTTATATCCAATGTCAGGTTAGCAGTTGACACAGACCTCATAGGAGAAACTGCAGGCTAGGTACAAGATCTAACTTCAAAACTGGATGCTGCAGCTAAAGCAGCTGGCATGGAAATAAATTAGTGCTGAAAACAGCAAAGTACTAGTTAATAGTGGAGATAATACGACAAGTTGGATATAGCTGAGCGGCCAAACAAGTTGACTCCTTTAAAAACTTAAGGTCAAGCATATTAAGGGTAGAGGATCACTAATAGATCGTTTGAGATTGGCATCCGCCGTCTTGAAAAAACTGTGGATAATCTGGAAGATTAACAAAAGCTTCCAAGTTAAATTAAAACTATATTTTTCGCTGTATTCCTAGAGGGTTGTAAAGTTGAACATTAAACGCTGAAGCTAAAAGAATTAAAATCATAGAGAGTAAATGCTACAGAAAAATGCTGGGCATCAGATACCAGGAAAAGAAAAACTTTTACAAGTCAACATTCTAGCTGGAAATAAATAAGAACTCCTTCATTCTATGAAGAGATGAAAGCTGAGCTGGTTTGGTCCTAGTGTAAGACATGACTCACTGTCAAACGTCATACTACAAAGGTACAGGGGAGAGATCACGAAGAAAGGGTTTAAAAAAAACAACTGGCTGGACAATGTAAATGGGCAGGCCTCTCTCTTCTGATAACAACAGCTGCTGACCAGAAAAAGTGGAGGGATTTGGTTACTCGAACTGTTACAACTCTACGACGAAAAAGAAGGGACAGATGAGATTCCCCTTTCATATTGAGTCTACCATGTCAGGTAGCTGGTTAGGCCTTTCAGACCTGATCATTCTTTAGAAGCCGTGACATCATTTAGTTTTAAAAAAAAAAAGAAAAAGAATAAAACGTTACATTACGCCGTAATGGTGCAAGGTATTCTAATATTAAACTTGATATCCTACCACCCTGAGGCTACGACGGTCTGAATCAGTTTGAGAATATCCGTTTGAAAGTATTTCTTGGTAATTCCAATCCTTGATGCAGACGAGTTCTCCAGGAGAAATTGATCTTTCCACTTAGCAATTGAAGCTCCATTGTATTTTGTAAAAGCAAAATCATATCCAAGGGGAATTACTCAGATCTTATTTCCAAAGGAGAATTTGTTACAATTTTTTTTTTTATAGAATTTCTATTATTTTATTTTTTATTTTTTTTTAACGGATTTAAAATATTTAGCTGTTTTGTTTCGTAATAAATGTTTAGCTTTAAAAAAGGATTTACTTTTTGTTGTATGTCTTTTTTTTTCCTCAGTCAATCTTTATGGTAGTAACATGAATGTTGCCTTTTAGATATCGGCTAATCTGGATGATGCAGCCTTCCACAACATCACAACACAAAGATTAAAATCGGAAACAGTAAGACGTGCCCAGGTTGAATGTCACCAGAGAATGCCGACCATGTCTTCCAAACCCGCATCCTTTACAGAGAGGCGCGAACAAGACACTTGCTATCAAACACGAATACAGATGAAAAGATTGCATGGAGAGCTGCCTGATCTGGACACCACTGCAGCAGCTCATCTCAGATATCTAGTTATCTGAATCTTACAACAGAATAAAGAGAACTCAAAGAAGAAGAAGAAAAAAAAAAGTGGTTCTAAACCATTTTGTAGCAAGCGTGTATTAATTGTTAGAGTCACGTGTTAACTTTGAGATCTCTATGTAATGACGGCTGAAGAACAAAGCAGACTGGGGTGAAGTTTGATCGCGCAAGACATATCATAATTTGCAGTTCTCTTAGTTAATTGTAACACTTGACGCAGACGATATTCTCCAGAGGATATAAAAAATATCATATTCACTAACTAAATAAGATATAGTATAGGAGATATACGCGAAGGTAACCGTATTTAAGTGGAATACAAATTACCAAACAAACAATACATTCATGGAATGGTATCGAAAATACATCGACAGAAAATCTTATTCTTTATTGTTATCATGTCTGGAGTTATAAAAGTACTACTGTATGAAGTGTCAAACATATATAGGCGTGGCTTGGGAAACTCTTTTTACAATACCTCTATTCAAGTCAGTCCTTCGTGGAACCTGGGTGGGTAGGTGGACAGCTGATCTCAAAAATGGCTCTAACGATTTTCCTAGAAATTTACAGTTGATGTATATTGCCGAGAAAAGAATTATTTAGCTCGTTGGCCACACGGGTAAAACTCTAGTTTGACTGTTAGAATTGTTCAAAGTAAACAAAAATAAATGTAATTTGGAGACTATATCTAGGCCTAGAGCCAACATGGCGTAGTTTATATATCGTTATTGAAGTTGATAAGCGTAAATCCAAAATAGATTACATCTAGATTCTATATCGGAAAATAAATCAGAACTTTAGGTCTTTGTGTTAGGCTAGATCTAGATGCCCATAAAATGATGATACCAATAAATAATCCACAATATTTAACATTTTTCGCTGGACGATTCAGAAAATGCGTATTTTCTAGCAACTGATAGTGTCATAGTTAGATTTCTGAATTGAACCAAATAATTTTTGCATTATTTTTTTTTTATTATTATATTTGATATTTAATAATGGAGGCATTGTCTTTTTAAAAAAGGTATTTTAAAAATGTTGTTCTTGTTAACTCTATGTACACGTATGGTGACATATTTATCTAGATCTATATTGGTTATTTCAAAGCTCTCATTTGTGTTTTCTTTTCTAATAGATTTCCAATGCTTTGTAATCATTGTATTTATCTCCAATATTTTATTATATAAATTTGGAGCGAAGTTTTGAAAATTTGCCCCAAAAAATTGTTTTGAAATTAAGCATGAAGGTATCGTCAAGTGTCTCGCGTCTTGCTGGGTGGGAATGTTTACCCATTAGCAGTTGACGTTCTGTGTGACAACGTTTGATTGATTCCACTTTGAGATTTTTGTCACGTTCTTGTAGCCAGGTAAGAGAAAAGAGTTGAGGAATAAATTCTTTGCCATAAAAAAAAAAAATAAGGCTGAAGGTTTAGTTATGACGTTAAAATGGCTTACCTGGGTGGATGTTAATGTTGGCCAAAATAAACAATGTGCATTTTGTTTGCTGTTGTTACTGACAAGCAGGCATGTAATGGAACTTGTTGGAGGTAAATTTTCAGGTGTCTGGAAAAGCAGCAGTGGAATCTCTAGGATTTTAGTAAGTGGGTCAATGACTTTGGTTGCTTATTAGTACGATTGAAAATACTCTGAGGTCTTGGTTTAGATCGTATGAGCGTACACTGAAGCTTAGCAGGATTTCTGAGCATGTGTTGGTCTAATATTCTAAATTATTTGTTTTATTTTAATTGAATTCGTGCTTTACCCCAGAGACAGTTGTATTCATGTATACAGGCCCGAATTCCACATTCCACAGTAGCACCTGGAAAGCTCAAAATATTCTGGAAAGACAAGGACATAACCCAGAACACTAAACTCAGACTGATGCGCTCATCGGCCATGTCCACATTATTAGATGCGTGCGAATCGTCTACGCTAATTGCAGAACTAGGGAAGAGGAACCTAGCAATGGCATTGAGTGCTATAGAAGGATCTTTGGTATGGCCTACAAAGACCGCATCACAGCTGAGATTAGGAACAGGATCACAATGGATAAATTGGGCCCCACGATGACCTGCTGAACACTGTAAAAAAATAAAAATAAATCACAAACCTAGGCCATATAAAAAGCTCATCAGGTACTGCAAAAACCTTCCTTCAGGGAACAATACCACGAAAAAGAAGAAGTGGAAGGCAGAAAAGCAATGGAAAGACAACATCAAAGAGTGGACGGGCCATAAAGGAATTCTACTCAAGGCAATAGAGTTATAGAGGACGGTCGACAGAGCATGTGTGATGCCCCAATGGTGATACTGAGGTCAACAGTGAAGGAACGTGTTATGTAGTAAGTACAACAGCTCACCACATTTACTGTCTCGGATACTAGCTGCAGCATCTCAAAACTTATTTCCTATTACTTGAACACAATCGTTTGGGCAGCCACGCCTCTGACCACTGATCACGTAGACATCTCTTTAACTCTTTCTATCCGTATTTATTTTTCCACGTTTCGACGGATTTCTTCATTTTGCTCAATACTATTTCACTACCCTGTTATGATTAAGCTTCAATAACTTTGTCATTTCTTATCAGAAAATATTTCTTTGGTCTAGACTTAAAGGGGAATGCATGCTCTTTTTATGTAACACAAAATAAAGTTTTATAAAATTAAACACTGATTTAATTTAATGAGGTCAAATCGACGATGGTATCGTAAATTAGGAGAGAAAGAGTTAAGCCTCTTTGCTGATTGCATTTTCATGACACAAGCACATCCACCCACACGTGCACACACAAACATGTATGTCTATAGACAAGTAAGTGGGCATATATAAATAACAATACTATGGCTGCTGAGATAATAAAGTTTATTTCAAATATAGTTATCAGCATAACAAGTGTTATAAAGAGTAAGCATCAATATGACGAACCAGTGACACTGACTGTCTGACTGTCATGGGGTTTTGGTAAGACACGTACGATGACATCACAGATGACGCAGAGGATGACTACAAGGGCGATGAAATAAAACAGAGATGATCTTGGCATCTACACATGACATCTACACATGACATCAAGTCTATAACAGCATCGTATATAGATAGAACAAATTGTATGCATCCAATAACTACCGAGAACAGGCAACAGTTTCTTTCAATAGCCAATCATCTGAATCACATTTAAAACTGATCCATCTGAACTTAATCATTAGTCTTTGCGGACACTTTATGTGAAGGGGATTGAATCGAGTCAATATTGACAAGAAAATGCATAAATATTAATTAGATTATTCTCCCCCACAAATTGAGCTAGGGACTGTGGACACACGAAAGATAATTATTTTTATTAAACTTCTTTTAATAGGTTTGGTTCACTATTAGATCTCTATTTTGACTTTTTCAAATGATTGCGGTAATTTTGATTCAATTTATAGCATTGTTTTGGCTATAATGATCATGGACTGGGTTTATATGTACATATATGTACACATCAGATTGAGACCCAAGTATTCAACTTGATTTTAAAGGGAGGCTACAAGAGGAATTTCTTTAAAGGGAAACAATAAAATACAAAGGAAATTACTAACATAATAACTAACATAATATGGTCATTTAATGAGCACAGAATACAGTTAGACTGAATTGAAAGCATACTATACATACGTGCTAGACTACTTACACATGAGCTGATAATACAACTTCCAAGACTTCATTCATAGAATCTTCAGAAAAAAAAATTACAGTCTTTCCATCTTGCATAGTCACATATACGTTTTCATGAACATGCACAATACACAGTCACACACACACATTTATATATTGAGCCGAGTCTTTTTTTTTCCTTACCTAACGTGACATCCCCATATGATGACCTCTTCTAATTCGCAAATGTTAATTGTGATAATAAAAATTTCAACAGAGCACAATCATTCTTTGAATGAAACGGAGGTTGTTAAGAAGTAAGGGAAAAGTGGGTGGGTGGCTTGTATAGTCTTAGTTACTGTATGAAATTTAACTGTTAAGTATGTTTCATTTATATTCTACTCATCTGTATGTGGATTTTAAAGCCCATGAATAAATTAACGTCATGCAAACCCACCACAACGGCCTCGAATGTTTTAGTCTTAAAACCAGGACATAAGGAAAATATCTGGACTCTAGTGACCACTTGTCTATTAGGGACTGCTTCGCGAAACTGAAAGTCCAGGACCCTGGTGATCATTTATTTCATACACTGTGCTCAACATAAGGGAAGTAATTAGTCTGTGGTATTCATTCGTAGATATAGTCCTTCACAAAGACCAATGGGATATTGATCAATTAGACATGCATTTACGATGATCTTATCCCAAAGGAATTCATATCGTAATTGATCTTTTTTTTTAATTATTTTTTTTTTACCAAAGACATAACCATACCATTAAAAAGAACAAGCTGTTAAGTCCTACCCTTGCGACTCTAAACGACACGTTTTACTAACAGTACTACAAAGTCTCTTTTGCTTTCTGGAATGGCCTATCCACGAGCATTGGGTCCTGCTAATATCCTATTTTTTTTTTACCTTGGATGGTTCGATCCATTAGATCAGCCAGAGTGGTTTTTCCAACCTCTAATCTCAAGAGAGGGAGCGTCTCTTTTAGCAGAGACAAAACTCAATGAGTTCAACGGAACCACTTAATGCATTTCCAAGTTGGTACCCCAATATCCGGGGGAGACTATAAAGCTATTCAAAAGAGGACTTTCCATTAGCTGCTGGTAACTAAAGGAACTGTTTCTCTTACCACCCATTCCCCCACCCTCCGCTTATTTTTCCATCCCATCAAAGTCTCGTACACGACGCTGGTGGGGGACGTAGGGGCCGGAAATCTATGTGTTTATATTATCATCAATAATGTCTTTTTGAAAATATGTATAACATTGGTTTGCATTAAAAAATACTGTACATTTTATAATCAACCTTTAATCAAGTATCTTTCTTATCTGTAAGATTATTACAATAATCAAGAAACTTGTCTTATAGTAATAGAAGCACATTAATTAGTCGAGGATATAGTGTTATTATCTTCGATATTTAGTTTATTATTGTGCTATGAAATCTCAATATTGCACATGTATTTATTCGGTACATTTCCCAGAGGCATGTCACTTTAATCCTAACAAATACATTCATCTGCTGTTCTCTATACACTCATCCAAACAAAGCAGGCCGCGTTATGTACTCGTAGATATGTACACCATGAGGAATACACCATGCTATTTACATTTGTATAGAATCGTCTAAATTCGTCTACCGAGGAACGGTAATAATAGAAAGACTAAGGTTGTATCAAGTGACTTTTTGGTGTCAGAAGTAGAAAGGAACTGAACGTTTGGGGTCGGCCTGGATATTAATTAACTTTATTACTACACAAACACGCATTGTTCAGTGTAGATAATGAAGTAAAGTATAAGAGTGAAAATTCACATCTATAATGTGGAAATTCACATTTATGTTGTGCAGCGCTACATGTAGTAGAAAGCCAAATGTATGCCTGCTAGTTGCGGGTAAATAATAAAGATCAATTTGAAGATTGGCAACTACAGATCTGCATACTTTGAAAATGGTGCTAAAAATAATTGAAGTGATAAAACTATTTTTTTTTAAATCGGACTTTAGATTTGTAAAGTTCAATGCAATTTCATTTCCAAATAAAATTGTTATAATTCAAAGAGAATATATTGAGACAGTTTGAAAGAAAGGATTCAAATAATCTTATTTCTAGCTTTTTAAATATGCAATATATTAGGAAACCAAAAAACAAACAAACTAATAACATCAAAAGATTTTAAAATAAGTTTCATAATTTATTCTATATATGATGAAGTCAAATAGTTTTAGTAGGATATACACTTTGTATACAATACAATCTTAAACACTCCCGTTCGTGCCCAACCAATACCTCAAGATAACTTCATATCTTAAAATCTAAAAATAAAATAGCAACTAAATATAAATTGCCATTTAAGCCAAACAGACAATTATACGTCACCATATAACTGTGATTCGGTCAATGATTCATATACAGATGAACATGGGAAAATAACATTATGCATACAATAACAGAGACGTCATGGGTTATAGTGTTTGATACACTTAGTCATGGTTTTATTATTATATTTTAAGATATTTTATCCGTCATATATTTATATACACTAAACATTTTAAAAATAGATAATACACAACATACATTGCAGTGTTATGTAACAATAAGAAAAGAAACTTAGTACAGTCAAGACTCACTTCAACAGGTTATCCTCAGCACCAACAGTGTAGATCTTTAGCCTTACACCCTACAATGTAGATCTTTATCCTTTGACATAATAATGTAAATCTTTAGCCTTAGACCCTTAGATCTAATAAAGTAGATCTTTACCCTTTGGCCTAATGATGTGAATCTGTGGCCTTAGAGCCTTAGACCTAACGATGTAGATCTTCATTCTTACACCATACAATGTAGATGTTTATTCTTACACCATACAATGTAGATCTTTATTCTTACACCATACAATGTAGATCTTCATTCTTACACCATACAATGTAGATCTTCATTCTTACACCATACAATGTAGATCTTCATTCTTACACCATACAACGTAGATCTTTATCCTTAGACCTACCAACGTATATTTTATTTCTAACATATCTAATACAAGACAGCTTTAAAGTGTGATACGAGATGAAGATCTAGTCAAGACAGAAATGGCCAAGCGAGTTTTGACTGTACTTATTTTCTTTTCAGTGCTAATGGAATTTAAGGAATAATTTAGACCGTTTGGTTTATCGATAATACAATTATAGTGAATGCTGTTCAATAACGAGGATGTTAATTAAGTCCTATCGAGGCTGCTAATTAAAAGTTCTCATATTGATTGGTCAAAGGGACTTAACCAGTTAATGTCTGGGGAAAGAAAACGGAAAGAATTGTAATCTTAAAGTCAGTTGAAGCAACGTTAAAGGACAAGGATATCAAAGTGACTCCAGATAAACTGAATACACTTCCTTGGCTTGCTACGTGTAGACAGAAGTCACACCAGATAATAGAAAGTGTGTGAGGGTCAAAGTTCGAATCTGTCCATTATACAATAACTAAACTGACGCCTGAGAGAATTTACCCAAATACCCAAAAACAAAGAGATACTAACGAAAAAATAATTTTTGTGGATAACTGTAAACAATCGAAGAACAGACTATTCACTAATGTAAATGTAAAAATAAATCTATTCAAATATCATGTAAAAATATATTTTAAAAAATCAAATTATAAATAGAAATTTTGTGAATGTAATAGTCCACAGACAATCTTGCTGTGACATAGATGTTGAACACACAATCTTGGGGATCGTCTCCTTCGACAGCACCGTATCTTGCATATCTCCTAAGTAAATACAGCCAGGTGCATAGAGAAGTTGTATACGAATGGTTGTTTTTTTTTTATGTGTATTTCTGAAACAAGGCATTTAAGAAACAAAAAAGAAAAACTAAATATATTATATGATACAATGCAACGTCTTGTTTTATGCTCAGAATTCTTAATACAATAATAAGTCATGGATTAAATACAGGTGTTCACGCATAACCAAAGTTAAATTTGTATATATGAGAAAGTACTGGAAAATGTTTTCGAGTTCCATACTAGTCAGCAGTGTGGCCCTATAACTTGCAAGCCCGTTATTACTGCTGCCTGCTCCTCCTTATCGTTTGATCTACCCTTCATGTGGACTTTGGCACTGGCATGACCAACCGTAGCCTGGGAATTTGTAACTGTTAAATCAAGTGACGGGCTGAAACTAAATCATTGTATTGTTTGTTAAGCCATCTTCCAGAGTCACAAGAGAAAGTCGTCTGCCAACGATTCCTTCTTACACATTTCTATTAGCACACGCTTGCAATGGTCAGTGCATATTAAATAAATGACACATTAGGCCCTAAAACGAGTTATGCTGGAAAAAGAGAAGGAACCGGAGATCCTGCTGCCACCTGCTGGAAAATGGGGAAGCTGAGGAGCTCATTAAAACGTTTTGCCTCGACTCATTGTTGTCAGCATAGTTCCCATTGTCTGATCACAATCTTTGTTAACAGTTACCCCCAGTCAGAACACAATATTAAGTATACAATTCTTATACACAACTACCACAATGAACTTTTTAAAGATAAATATTCCATCCATATTCTCCCATTTTTATCACAGTTTTTTCTTGCATTTATGCATTGATTAGTATAATTTCGCAATGGGCTCTACAACTAAAACGAGTATACTGATAATCCAAGAGTACTTAATGCCCACAAAATAATTTCTTTTCCACCCGAATACATTTACAATTAGCCATCCAAATTTGATTGGTTGTTTGTTGAACCAATGTTCTTTCGAGATGAAAGACAAGTTTATAGGTCAGGACCACAAGTTTTGAAACAGAAATATTATTTACCATTTGAAAGATGGTGGAAATGGCACATTGACATTATTGAAAAAACATATGACATAAAGTCCAAGGACTTGGAGTATTTAGCGATGATCTTATTTCTGAAAAGTTGCAAGTCGAACACACACACACACACTGTGCAAATAGCATGCTTACTGTTGCATTATAATGAACCAGTGCTGCACTTTCCGTTTTTTATCAAGGTCAAGGTTACTTGCAGCTATCGTCTGGGTAAGTTGCCTAAAGATGGTAGTGGTGAATATTTCAAGCCTTTGCGACAGTTACTTAAACACCTACGTACGTAGTTTACATAGATTTACCATGTGGATAAACTCTATCATGTAACAGATTTCACCACAAGCGAGTTAAGAACAAAAAAATGTATTGAAGTTGCAACATGGAATCGATGTGTAAATACAGTCAGTTGTATTCTTAGCATGTTTTCTTAATTTTCTTGACAGGTTTTCCTAGGTTCAAACCTGTTTCAAACTCGCTTCATCTACGCTACTGCCCTCTTTTAAAGCAGGGATTTGAGGTACAGAGTTGCTGCCATTTTAATAAAAAATCAATGTATGTCCAAACACGAGCTATCCGTGTTAAGTCTACACACCAAATTTCATCTTGCACGCCTGTTTCTGAAGCTCTGTGCATTGCACGGTCTGGTCGTAAAAGTAAACGTTTGTCTTGGGGTCGCGGATTTTGAATTGGACGTGGAGATGGGACAGGCAGTTCCCCACGCAGCCACGACCAATAGGCTCCATCCGGTTGTTGACACTTGTAAGGAAGTCGTGGCAGTAGACGCTGTCTTGTTCCATGAAGTCCTTCTCCTCGGGGATGTACGTGTTGGGGATGGTCTCCATCATGTTCACCTTGGTGGACTCCACCATGTTATCTTTAGGGCAGGTGGTGTTGCATAGCATCTCATCGCTAATGATCTTGGCACTCACGGACTTCTCGAAGGCGCAGATGGAGCATATGCGCATCTTGTGCTTGACCATGTCGAAGTGGGAGGAGGACGACTGCAGGTCGGATTTGCTCACAAGGTGGTCAAGGCCCACATAGGTAACCTCCGGGTAGTTGGGGCAGTTGATGTGGATCGTGTCTTGAACGATGTTGTTGCGGTTGGGTCTGATGTCAACCGTGGTCTGGAACGAACTGATAGGAAGAGAGGAAGGGCAGAAAGCGTGGGCTTTCAGATCCACTGTGTCCGGAAGTCCAGGCTGAAAGCTGTCGGAGAGACGCCGATGGAAGCTTCGCAGGAGCCCGTTCTCATTTAACGAAGGCATGTTGTCCGCCGCTGATATGCCAGTGATTGCGACGCATGCTGTGTGAAGAGAATTCAAGATGGCACTACAGCTGTCGTAGACAATGTCAAGAAGCTGGTGCCGGCTTAACTTCTTCCGGACCTTCTCAGCCATCTCGGAGCACAGACTGTGGTAGTCGTGATAGACCTGATCGTTGATCTTATTGCACAGCTCGGTAAAGAGCTGAGCAGAAGAGGCAATGTAAGCTTCCTTGATCATGGTGGCGTTGTCGTTGTCCACTTTTCCAGGAAGAGGGAGGTAATAGTTGGAGGCAGATATGTCCTGGTCGTAGCAAGAGTCCGGCTCTTTGGGCCAAGGCAGCGCTGCCACGATGATCGGCTTATCTATACCGGATATCTCCCCCTGGACGTACGCTCCATCGTAATTGTACTGGCCTCCGCATTTCGTGACCTTCAGCGGGAAACGCGTGAAACATTTTACGCTCCCACGTCTGCTTCCGCTCATAGGATCCTTTCTCAGCTGGTGCGTGTCGGCAATGACCCTGGAGATTTGACGTAGAATGTAAGCGTTGGTGACCTCGACGATGGCAAGGTGAGAGATGGGCCCTTTCGTCTGCTCCGTAAACGGCTCGAAAACCTTGATCTCAATAAGCATGTCTGAGGTCAGCTCGTAATTCACAGTGACGCCGCTGGGAAGCACGACAGAAGCCAGGTTCCTAAGCCCCAAGAACCTCACAGATTTAGTGGATCCGCCCACGTCGGTCATACCCAGGGAGTAGATTGACTTGACCGTACCATCGCTCTTCTTCGGCCCAAAGACCTGAATTTGGGTGCCGTTGATTAGAGTGGCCGTAAAAAGCCTCGAGTCTCCCGGGTGCCAATAGGCGTCAAACTTCTGAATCTTGATATCAGAAAAGTCCGGTATGTTTGGCCGCGATGGTTGATAAGGCGAAGTAAATGTCCCTGGAATGTTATACGGAGGCTGCTGTGTCACCCCTTCCATATTGTCTAAGCGATTGTTGCTTTTGTTTTTATTGATTACATTGCTATCCATCACAGTGACAGGCTCCGCCTCCTTTTTGAGAACCGTGAAATAAATTGCTATGACCACGGCCCCGGCGATGACCAACAGCAAAAGAAGAAGAAGGATGGCCACCCACCATATCTTCCGCCTCGGCCTGTACACGATGCCAGAGCCAGTAGGGCGGTTTCCTCTACGACCCAGGTTATCGTCCCTGACGGGGTAGGCCACGCTGTACTTGTCGTGGAAGGTCCCTTGCGGGTACGCGAGTCCGTTACCGTTGATGTGGCGAGGGTTGTATATGCTGCTGTGGTCGTCGCTGCTGTAGGAGCTCTGCTGCTGCTGAAGCTGATGCTGATGGTGGAGGTAGGGGCTCTGGTGTAGATGGGCGTACGGTAGCTGATAGTGCGGCTCCTCTTCGCCATTCATGGGCAGATGGTGGTGGTGGTTGCTGTTGTAGTTGTTATTGTACAGAAGACGCTCCTGGGCCGACATTTCTGCCTCGTCAGGGTCGTAGTGAACATCCAATGTCCTCATCTCAAGATGGGTCATAATCTATAAATAGACAATAACATTAAAATTAGTTAGGCAAGATTAAGTTGACAATGGGATACATGTCTGACCTATACATATATATGTGCGTCTCTGTGTGTTTTTATATGGATTTTTAATCAGTCAATCGAACACCAATGCATTATTGAGTAATCGCATTGATTAGGTTCCCGGAAACAAAAAGAGCGGGGGTAAATGAATCGTTTGGCAGCTGTTCAAATCCACGTCGAGACCAAACTTTTAGATAGAAATTTCAAGAAACAATAGATTCTACCAGGTTTTAATGAATACCTGACCTATTTTTATAGAAAGTTTAAAAAAAAAAAGTGTTTGGTGATTGTAATCACAACATAACACCCTCATAGACCGTTGACAACATAAACACCCTCATAGACTGTTGACAACATAAACACCCTCCACACATTCGTTATACAATTCTTATTACAGTCAGTCAAGTTCGGAAGCGATGCTATTATATGCGAATGTTACAATATGTAGACCAGAGGGCCTAGTACACCAGTGATGTTACATCATATAGGTCGTATGATATTAACATCACATTAGAAAGCATTTCACATAAGACAACACTTAGAGATAAGAGTAAAAACAATAAGAGTCTACTAAGAGTAACCTTTTTCTCTGACAATTTTCATTAAACTTTTTTCCCCAAATCAATCTTGACACAGTGGAAAACACTTCATATGTATGTCAAGCTTTTGCTACTAAACAGTCCGTGCTAATAAGATTATCTACTACTACAATATAGTAGACGGAACACTTTTGAGTTGGGAGTTATTTGTATTATGCAGCGTTATTAAAAAGAATTATGCAATTAAAAGTGGTGCAATTTACTGTATCTACTGCATAGACTATATATATACAGGACTGCCAACTGTGCGCACCACGCCTATATTATTCAATTAAATAAGTCCCGTACAGCGAGGCGTCCTTGGTTGCAGTGTAGTGTTAGAAGAATGACTTCCGGTGAATTAGTTTACTAGATCTATATAAAGAAACCATCATTAAAGATAAACACTACGTTCAAAATATTTCTTAGTCATAATTTTGGTAACAGTGCGATAGACATAGCCAGATTTTTATAACAACAAAATCTGATTTACCAACTTAAAAAAAGAGCATTTACATTGATAGTGTTCTAACTAGTTTATATATACAATTAAAAACTTTTGTTCAAAAACAAATTATAGTAGTGTGTAAGGTCGTATATGTAGATATAGTTTATAGCCGTAGGTCACTAAGTCTGGGTCAAAGTTTACATGTTTACTACGTGTACAATTAATTTCTATTGAAGTAGGAACAATGACTATAGAATTCTGTTAGGTAAAGAAAAATTTGGAACAATCAATTTTTTTATGGCTTTAAGAATAATTGGATGTTATTTAGGATTTAATTAGTTTAAAAAATTAATAACTTGCAGAGCTGAAAGTTTTTATTCATATTTTTCAATTAGTCATAAATACACGATTGTTTGTAATTTTTAATGGCTTCATTCTCCATTAATATGTATATATAATGCATACTGCATGCTATCTTTAAAAAAACTACAAATAAATTTTAAAAAATAGGTATAGAATCTAGATACTCCGGTAAGTTAGTAAAGATGTCAGTGTGTAGGCTCAGGGACTCACTGTTGTTTTTTTTTAGACTGACTCACTCACAGACTTAACTTCTATCACCCATTATAGGCCTATAGGCTACCATATAATAAATGACAAATTCAAAACTGTATTGACTCTTTCATTAATCGCTTATTTATCTCATATTAATAGTAGGCTATACAATGTAAAAAGAAATTGCCAAATGTGATGAAAAGAGAAATATATTATCCAAGCTGGCATTATCATTCAAACATCGTGAATGTCATGAAATAAGTTTATACCGGAAGTACCTCATCTCACATTTTGGAGTTGAACGAAACTTATGCTTAGTTACCCTTAGTGTTGGCAGTCCTGTATATATATATAGTCTATGATCTACTGCAATAGGTGATACAAATGTATTTAGATACATCGTTACATCATTGGACGTGACAAGAAAAAAAACTTTAAAAAAACAAATCTAGATCTAAATAGTTTTAAAATTTACATAGTAAAATTTGAAAGCAGATGATTACAAAATGTTAGACTAAAAATACTAAAACTAACAGATAACTTAAAAATCAATAAATCAACATAGAAAAAGAGGCATAAAAATTTATATATATATATATATATATATGTATATATATACATGAAACATTACCCTTTACAAGAACATTAGTCACTAGATATATTTCCTTGCTGAGGGTTTTGGAGTGCACAAAATTTCAAAATGTAATCAAACTAAGTTTCGACAATATTTTTCTCACATCTTAGAATTTAGAAAAACTGGCAACATTAAATGGTTTACATCAGGCACATTTCAAGAATTCTAAAGATGCCAGTTTGTTGTGTACTCGACCGGAAGTATTCGCCTTAACAGACAAATAAACCTGGCTATAAAATTTCTCAGCAGACGACCAAAACTCACAAACCAAACTTCCTCAGTTCAAGACAGAAATAATGACTTCATTTTTTTAACTGCAAGGAAGAGTTTTAAAAAAATACCCCCATCCTGTTTTTTTAAAAAAAGTTCTCTCCCTTGTTGTTTGTGAAAATGACGTGCTGAAAAAGACCATGTTGCACAGTGCACGCAAAATTTAAACTCAAAGCCGGTAGTCTCACTTGCTCATGGGATCAGCCTATTTGAAATCGTCAGGCGTGAGCAATTAAGAGCAGGGTGAACTTGGAGAGATGCATACTTGACGTATTCATTAACGAATGACACGTGGGATTGAGGGGGGGGGTCAGAATGGGGTACAGAAGTTAAGTTTTTTTTTCTCTTGAAAACTATATTTCATCTTTTGATATGCTGAAGCAAGTGGAGAGATGCCTAGGCCCTTGGTCATTAGAACAGGATTAGGAAAATTAAAAAAGGGAGGGGGGGGGGGGGCGGGGGTGAAAACTAAAGTAGAAGCAGATATTTGGGGAGGAGGATTTAATCCTGGGACTGCTTCACGTTAAACGCTTTTACTAATGGGAAAAAGAAAATATAAATGCGAGATGCTAGCGATGCAGGTTTTCAAAGGTCACCTTAAACCTAATATGCGTGTTATTATTTATGGTCCGGTATTAAAAATTATCGTTTCATTTATTCAAGTATCAAGCTAAACAGTTTTCCTTTATTTAAACCCTGAGAAATTTACTGTAGACTAACGATGTTATCTTTACAATGGCCCCACCCCCCTTTTTTTTGTCTTCCTGTGTATAAGTTATTAACCAAAGCACCTTCACCCCCCCCCCCCCCCCCCCCCCCCATTATAATATTGCCTTCATCTTTGAAAATTTGTTTGGATTCTTGAAAAACACTTGATTCTAGTCCAATAGAAGAAAGAAACCATTAAAGTCACGTGATAGTGTATTTTTTCCCCTTCTATTAGAGACCTGTTCCTGTGGCAAACAATTAACAAAAATGTCATAAAGCCCACACCACGGCTAGTTGCTTCGCCACCACCCACTCTCCAGCTATTCTTTTATATGGCACTGTGTCGATTCGGTGATGTCCAGTGTTCCCTCTGCTGGATATTTTCTACCAGATCTTGTTGTATACCCAATGCAAGAGTTTCCATTGATCTGGGTTGATTATTACATATTACATAAAAAATGTATATTAGAAAGTATTATTTCTTTGTTTAAATGGGTATATAGGTTTAATGAAGTTGAAGAGCAACAACGATGACAGGAAACGTAAAGGCATTATGGGAAATGATCGTCAAATCACTTGTGGTACACCAAACAATGGTTGATATTGTTTCTTTTCTGTCTTTTATTATTTTTTGTATAGTCTCAATAAGTGCCTTGAGGCTAAGGTTTTAAAGATGGATGGGTGACAATTGACTTTGAACATTGAAACATCACAAGACACTAATACTGGCAATGAAAATGTCTTTTGGGGCGTTCAACATGTTTCTTGCCCATTCATGGGTGATAAGTAATTCCTCTTTGTCTTGCCTGGCCAAAACAAGGGACATAAAAACATTGCTTTTTTTTGTGTTGATGAGTTGTCTCCACCAGCCCTCTACAAATAAATGTCAAGTAACAGCTACGGTCAGCGTTGTGGTGTTAAGGCACGGGCTAGACGACATTTACGTACCATGCACACGCCAAGCCAGCAGTGAGTGCTAGGTTAATAAATAGCTGACATACCAACCAGCCGTGTTTGGTCACAGCCGAACCTTACGGTATATAGCCCACGGTCAAAGCGTACACGTCCAGTCACACGTGACGGCTACTTGACAAGACGAGGACTTAGCACATCAACACGTTATGGTGGTGATGACCAGACAGACAGAGGCTGACCATGCAAACCCCCCCCCCCCCCCCAAAAAAAAAAAACCTCCTCCCTAACGTGACAGAAACGAATGTGTTCTAGCAGCGGTACGCACGATGACACAATGTATAGTTGTGTTTATTTGCTGCGAATATACTGTTTAGACAGTGGGAGGTTTTTTTGTTGGGGGAGGGGGCGTTTGGAAATTGGAGGAGAGGGGGTAGACTTGACATCTAAGTTTCCGAGTTTTCTTCAGAAATGAAGATTATTGCATACTAGCCAGAAACTCCTGCAAGGCGGCGTGCGAAGTTCGAACGCAGTACAATCGTAACGAGAACCCAGAACGCATACCACACAGAGGCGTAGCTAGGGTGGGTGAGGTAGGGGGGAAATTTTAAAAGTCCCCTGGCCCCAACTCGAGAGGGGGGCCCCCTGAATGAATGTTTTTTTTTTACATTAAATATTAAATATTACTCAAAATGCAGGGGCCCCCAAAAAGGGCAAGCCCCCCCCCCGGACCCCTAAATGATGGAAAATTCTTAGCTACGCCGCTGCGGAACAAACAGGCTTTAAAAAAAAACAACTAAAGTAGCCGAAGTGTTAGTTAATATGATCATTATGGCACGACGATACCTAAAACGACATGCATAGAACAAATTTCTCTCACCTTCTGAAACGTTCGAGAGAAAGTTTCTAGTTTCGGTTGATCTATTCTTCTCATTACAGAAAGCTAATGTTACCACAGCGGCAAATTTGATATTTAGTTCTACTATTTGGGAATTTCTTAGCCTCTGTCTATTTCTGACTCACATACCTATATATATGTATATATATATTATACCTAGACTGGAAAACGGAAACAAACTGTTATCCGATAATGATCTGATCACAGACCTATATCTAGAAAGATTGCTATCATGCTATGTACGTAACTCTTTTTCAAGCTGTAAGGGAAGTCGCCCCGAATCTAGGAAAATCTATCTTTTCTGCTCATAAAAGTGATGATCTTTAGTTTTCAAAGTTAAGAAATAATGTAATATCATAGCCTATAGAATGGACTATTATTAACTATATATTTACGCAAATTTATCATATAAAGCCATTTCCTGTTAGTTTCCATTGGGATAATGTCTCGAAAATCCTTGACCGAAAACATTGAAGTCTGTTGATTTTAATTGTACATCTAGATTGATTACCTAGTATCTAAAAATTACAAAATAATAATAAGTCGAGAGTGTTCTTATTTTCGATGTTCAATTACATAGGTTAGGGATGAAATAAAAAATACTTCTAATAAATATTTTACAAAACAACGCATTGCTTCAGTTTTGTTTGAAGTTTTCCCACAACATTTTTAAAGTAGTGTTAGAGATCTACATGTCCAGTCTATATGTTACATATATATAGGTCTGTGTTCCGACTCTTTGTAAATGTGATTTGGTCGATGTAAATAAAACAACAACTATCAAGCATCGAAGAATATTCAACATTAAATAAATATATCCTGAACAAAAAAAAATTTTGAAAGAAAATTCATTTCATTTCAACAACACACCTTGGCTATTATACAGTTAGTAACGGCTTAAAACTGGGAACAAGGCGCCCTACTTTGAAGCGCCAATATAAACATGCAATAATATTCCTTCTAAACCTGAGCGCCCTTGATTGAAGTAGCCATAGCATTAAAAAAAAAAGTCTTTCCATTAAAACTTGGCGCCCTGTTTAAAGCGCCTATTAAAAATAGAAAAACACAAAATACCTTTACAAAACAGATAACTTATCAGTGAAAATATAACCGTAGCTCGTGATTCGTAAAACACAACTTCTGATAGCATACACACTTTGAAGTCAAGGGTATGTAATCGTGATCACAGGTGTGCTCAACTTAATAGCCAAAGAGTTATCCTTTATTCTGGATACATCCAAGGAAATAAACCACAAAATCCAAGTTTTGTAATCCCAGAAATATTTCCATATCCATTGAGAAAATTTAACGAGTTTTCTTTAAACACTAAAAATGAACCGTTAAAATGTCATTGTTATATGTATGTTGTAATTGATAACTATTTGGTAATTTTGTTGATGCATACTTTCTTCGCCTAGTGTGTGACGTCAGATAGTGTGACACACACATACACGCGGGTTGTTTGGCGAGACACTGACACTTGAATAAGTCACACGTCAGTGACGAGTGGGAGACCTGGCAGTGCGACAGTGTCATTCAAAAAGACACACATGAATCTGGCCTCATTGAGAAGAGCCACTCCTCCACCCCCTTTCCCCCAACCTTATGGGAATAGGAAGGAGAGCGATGGGGGGCGGAGTGATACCTGTGGCTTAGCCTCCCACGCATATTTTTTTTATGCGCGACTACCCCTGAGTGGGTAGTGAAGTGTCTGTATTTATATTTAGGTTATATATAGGCCTGGACACGTATAATTCTACATTCTACACTGATACAAGCGGGCGGGTTTGTTAACACTAAACAGAGATGGCGAGCCCCCAGGGCAGACTTGATTTAATGAAATACTCAAATCTACTATTTTTATTTCTAACAACCGCCTCACCCCTTCGAAAAAAAAAAGGCTCTAGGTAAAACATATTTTTTTTGTGCTATGTATGTGGAGAATCCTTGGCATGAAAATAAATATAAGCAGGCCACATTGGGAAACAGTTTTATAGTTTGACATGACAAGACAACAATAGATCATCCCAAAGTGGAGTCCTTCTCGCCGTGTGTGTGAGAGAGAGAGATGGTCAGGGAGATAGAGTGAAGGCCGTGAGAAGGGCTAGCGAGAAGAAGGGCGGTCTCTAGATGTGTAAAATGCTAACTTAATGGGTATTCTTCTTTAACCGTTGGTATGGTCTGACTTATGATGTTGGCCTGTTACTTTTACTCTATTATTGTGAATACGGAAATATAGATCAATAAATAAAATAAATTATTAAAGCTTTTGTAGTGGTGTGTGTGTGTATCGAGATATCTCACAGAACAAAAGGCGTATTTATGTTCAAGTAAATATTAAGTTTCATGATGAAGCTTTAAAATTAAATATTGATAATAATAGAAATATAATGATTATTATATTTGCATAATAATAATATAATAATAACTTATAACATAATAAAGAGTACTATCCGACCCGCGGCGTAGCATACGCCGCTATTTAGTGACGGGGGAATTTTCCTGAAAGACAGTTGTCCAAATGGGGTGGGTTTGGGCAAACGACTGTGTGGCATGCCTGGAAAGCAAGGAAGGCGCGGGTGCGAGCGGGATTACGGTTAAGAGATTCGGCGTGCGTGCTGTCTCGCGTGGTTGGGCGACGTAGAGAATTATATATACAACAAAAGAGAAGAAGAAGTTTACTTGTTCTTCCCACCATTTTTTTTTTCTGAGCCGCGCTCTCTCTCGCAGCGAAAGTTACATGGGGTAACTCTAATCCGACTTGCAGAAATAAAATAGTTATCTTTCCATGACTTTTTCATCGAAGGCTAGAGAGTCGGCGTGCGTGCGTGGAGTCCCGCATGGTTGGGCGACGTAGAGAATTGTATTTACAGATTGTAATAGTGTCCTTACTTCTTATTACTGAAATATTAGTGAAACCTAGCGTATATTTTGTTCCGAATAACCTCCCCTTTTTTTTCTAAACAGTTTCATAAAATCATAAAATGCCATTCTAGAATCCTACTGAGAGTGTTTAGAGAGAGGTAGGTGAGGATGACTTCCATGACCAGGTCACCCAAATACACACTTTTCTATATTAAAACATCCTATCCCGTCTGTTGTGGGCGGTCGTTGACTTTTATCACCAATCTGCTGGTAGACAACTAAACCGCTGTAGGCGTAATATATCTTAGATTATAAAACTTGAAAAAAACTTGAATACCTTTTTTCATGAACAAAACTAAATAAAACTTTGATTAAAATATAGACAAAATCAGCTTGTGATGAAATGCAATAAATATAGTAGACTTAAGGAATAATATAAATGGTATTTCCGACAAAATCTAACTCACTACAATAACACTTCATTTCAGTCTCACGTTACGTAGTCGTCTGTCCTTACTAAGACCAATGACGACAAGGCCACCTATCTTGCATCATTCCCAACCAATCGCTAACCTCTTCCCACCGTCACCATAGTAATACCTAAACACACTTCATAATACTATCCACCCCCAGGCAAAAAAAAATTCATTGTTATCATCTTTATCACGTGACCCCTCACATCAAGGCAGTTTCGATTGCAAATGATTTTGGTTTCCATTGACAAAAGAGTCAAATTATCAAAGTTCACCACTAACAGTAGGGGGAAAATGCATTACAAATCATGTAAACTTATATAACTTATAATAAATCTATGATTAATTTAAAACTTTTTTTTAATGATCTACAGTAGACTTACTGGCTAGATTTTATACTTTTAAATAATAAAAAACAACTAAAATCAGGTCAAGGGAGATAATGGTTTCATAACAAAGGAAACCCGGTTCTGTGTCTTACTATTTGCTATTCCAATGGTCGTGCTGATTTCTAGGTATCGATATTCTGATCAAGTAACAGAAGACTGTTGTAAAATTTTTTTTTTTTAAAACCATCTCTTAGGTGGGGAAGGTGGTATTATTACGCCGAGGAGGGGGCAAAATAGGGCGCCGCCGTCTCGTCTCTCGTCCTGGGTTCGTTTCATTCAGAAGCGCATTCAGAGATTTTTTTTTTTTATCTCACTCTCGAGGGATCGGGTTCCTCGTGTGTTTGAATGCGTAAAGAGTGTGTGTTTGTGTTCAAAGTGTGCGTGCGTATGTTTTTCTATAGTGAGGAAATATTTGACAATGTGAATGTGTCAACGTCCCCCCCCCCAGCCCTCCCTTTACAGATAGCAGAGTTCGTGACCTATATTTTGTAATTCTACCTTACCGTAAGTAACGGTTGACTTCCCTGTACCCTCTGGTTCTACCTCACACTAACCCCACACCCCCCACCTTTTTTTATTTTTTTATTTCTGCCGATTTGAGTCCTTGCAGCTTTGTCACTGGTCCCTTTATATTTCATCTTTAAAGTACTGACTGCTAGATCTAGATTTAGATCTATAGACTTAGTCTTAGGTTGAGCCCAGTCTGACCATGATTGAATCAGTCCCTCTGGTGTGTAAGCCGGCCGGATTTATCCGGTAATATATACTCTTAAATTTGTGACACATAAACTTTAGTTGTTTGATAAACTTTGACATTTTTCCGGAGTGAGTGTGTGTTTGAAATATAGTATTTGTCAGTATGTTTTAGAACTTCCCACTTGTAACAAACAATATTGTTGTCACGTTTTTTAACTGATTGAAATTTTCTTTTTTTTTTCTTTTTGTTTCAAGTAATAAAAAAAACAACAACAGGAAAATGAAAAAAAAAATACAACTAGTAGAAAAGGGAAAGAAGAGACAGAAGAGAGAATGAGAAGAGACAGAAGAGAGAATGAGAAGAGACAGAAGAGAGAATGAGAAGAGACAGAAGAGAGAATGAGAAGAGACAGAAGAGAGAATGAGAAGAGACAG
This sequence comes from Biomphalaria pfeifferi, assembly GCA_030265305.1. Classification (NCBI taxonomy): domain Eukaryota; kingdom Metazoa; phylum Mollusca; class Gastropoda; family Planorbidae; genus Biomphalaria; species Biomphalaria pfeifferi. Next base: position 1,911,271 of record JASAOG010000028.1, read on the forward strand.
AAGAGAGAATGAGAAGAGACAGAAGAGAGAATGAGAAGAGACAGAAGAGAGAATGAGAAGAGACAGAAGAGAGAATGAGAAGAGACAGAAGAGAGAATGAGAAGAGACAGAAGAGAGAATGAGAAGAGACAGAAGAGAGAATGAGAAGAGACAGAAGAGAGAATGAGAAGAGACAGAAGAGAGAATGAGAAGAGACAGAAGAGAGAATGAGAAGAGACAGAAGAGAGAATGAGAAGAGACAGAAGAGAGAATGAGAAGAGACAGAAGAGAGAATGAGAAGAGACAGAAGAGAGAATGAGAAGAGACAGAAGAGAGAATGAGAAGAGACAGAAGAGAGAATGAGAAGAGACAGAAGAGAGAATGAGAAGAGACAGAAGAGAGAATGAGAAGAGACAGAAGAGAGAATGAGAAGAGACAGAAGAGAGAATGAGAAGAGACAGAAGAGAGAATGAGAAGAGACAGAAGAGAGAATGAGAAGAGACAGAAGAGAGAATGAGAAGAGACAGAAGAGAGAATGAGAAGAGACAGAAGAGAGAATGAGAAGAGACAGAAGAGAGAATGAGAAGAGACAGAAGAGAGAATGAGAAGAGACAGAAGAGAGAATGAGAAGAGACAGAAGAGAGAATGAGAAGAGACAGAAGAGAGAATGAGAAGAGACAGAAGAGAGAATGAGAAGAGACAGAAGAGAGAATGAGAAGAGACAGAAGAGAGAATGAGAAGAGACAGAAGAGAGAATGAGAAGAGACAGAAGAGAGAATGAGAAGAGACAGAAGAGAGAATGAGAAGAGACAGAAGAGAGAATGAGAAGAGACAGAAGAGAGAATGAGAAGAGACAGAAGAGAGAATGAGAAGAGACAGAAGAGAGAATGAGAAGAGACAGAAGAGAGAATGAGAAGAGACAGAAGAGAGAATGAGAAGAGACAGAAGAGAGAATGAGAAGAGACAGAAGAGAGAATGAGAAGAGACAGAAGAGAGAATGAGAAGAGACAGAAGAGAGAATGAGAAGAGACAGAAGAGAGAATGAGAAGAGACAGAAGAGAGAATGAGAAGAGACAGAAGAGAGAATGAGAAGAGACAGAAGAGAGAATGAGAAGAGACAGAAGAGAGAATGAGAAGAGACAGAAGAGAGAATGAGAAGAGACAGAAGAGAGAATGAGAAGAGACAGAAGAGAGAATGAGAAGAGACAGAAGAGAGAATGAGAAGAGACAGAAGAGAGAATGAGAAGAGACAGAAGAGAGAATGAGAAGAGACAGAAGAGAGAATGAGAAGAGACAGAAGAGAGAATGAGAAGAGACAGAAGAGAGAATGAGAAGAGACAGAAGAGAGAATGAGAAGAGACAGAAGAGAGAATGAGAAGAGACAGAAGAGAGAATGAGAAGAGACAGAAGAGAGAATGAGAAGAGACAGAAGAGAGAATGAGAAGAGACAGAAGAGAGAATGAGAAGAGACAGAAGAGAGAATGAGAAGAGACAGAAGAGAGAATGAGAAGAGACAGAAGAGAGAATGAGAAGAGACAGAAGAGAGAATGAGAAGAGACAGAAGAGAGAATGAGAAGAGACAGAAGAGAGAATGAGAAGAGACAGAAGAGAGAATGAGAAGAGACAGAAGAGAGAATGAGAAGAGACAGAAGAGAGAATGAGAAGAGACAGAAGAGAGAATGAGAAGAGACAGAAGAGAGAATGAGAAGAGACAGAAGAGAGAATGAGAAGAGACAGAAGAGAGAATGAGAAGAGACAGAAGAGAGAATGAGAAGAGACAGAAGAGAGAATGAGAAGAGACAGAAGAGAGAATGAGAAGAGACAGAAGAGAGAATGAGAAGAGACAGAAGAGAGAATGAGAAGAGACAGAAGAGAGAATGAGAAGAGACAGAAGAGAGAATGAGAAGAGACAGAAGAGAGAATGAGAAGAGACAGAAGAGAGAATGAGAAGAGACAGAAGAGAGAATGAGAAGAGACAGAAGAGAGAATGAGAAGAGACAGAAGAGAGAATGAGAAGAGACAGAAGAGAGAATGAGAAGAGACAGAAGAGAGAATGAGAAGAGACAGAAGAGAGAATGAGAAGAGACAGAAGAGAGAATGAGAAGAGACAGAAGAGAGAATGAGAAGAGACAGAAGAGAGAATGAGAAGAGACAGAAGAGAGAATGAGAAGAGACAGAAGAGAGAATGAGAAGAGACAGAAGAGAGAATGAGAAGAGACAGAAGAGAGAATGAGAAGAGACAGAAGAGAGAAAAGAAACGAAAAGGGAATTAGCTATAAAGTAAAAAGCGATTCGAGAGTGAGAGAGAACAAAAGAGTGTGAGGGCAAAACAGAAGAGAAACAGATACAAAAAAGAAAGAGAAAGAGATCAAGTCACAAGAAGCCAATACAAAATTAATGACCCACTACTTAATAAAATTTAAAAAAAAATATTGATTCCTGTTTTGTTAAGGGGACAATGAATAATTGTGCAACGTGTTATTTGCATCCGAGACTTGGAAGTGGGCGAAATAATGTGAACACAATTTGTACCAGACAGACAGACAGGCGGAGTGACTTGATAGAAGCTTTGTACTAACATCACATGAATGTACTTCATACCCCTGAATCTCCAAACTTTTTTTTCGAGATCTTTTTGTTTAGGTATTCGTATTATTTTCTTCGTATTTAAACAAAACATATTTTCAAACCAAAAAAACAATTTACTAATCAAAGAACACCAGAATTATGGAAAAAAAAAAGTTATTAAAAAAGGTCCGCAGGATAGAGAAAACAAAGAACTTTTTGAAAAGTTTCTTAAAAACAAAGATAAGAAAGAAACAAAGACGCCAAGGGGTCGCAAACAAAGGCTCACTTCTACAAGTGTGTCCCTCAAAAATCTTGTCCAAATCGACGCAAATCTCTTGAATTGAATATATAACAAACCGAATCGACGCAAATCTACTGAATTGAATATATAGCAAACCGAATTGACAAATTCTGGAAGAATGACATGTGGTGAACAAACCTTGATCAGCTCGATCGTCTGCTCAAACAAAGTTTACATTCATTGAATGAGCTGTTTGGGGTCTGTTTTTGGCAGCCCTGAATCACTTTGTTCCCAGACTGGCTTGAAACAAAAAATAACAGCCAAAGAAAAAAACAAACTTTTTTGAAAGCAGCAAGATTATTGTAACGTTCGGACTAATCCCGCGATATTTTACGAGATTATCTGATAACTTTGTGCCGAGATCCGAGATGGTTGTTTCTATTTTGACCAGTAATGAATATCGTCCGATAATTCAATAACTGTGCTAATACCAGAAAACATGACGTAGCGTCTGGGTTTAAACTTCTGCTTCCTGGCGCGACCCCTAGCGGGAGATTGGTGTCACACTTCACGATAAAAGGTCGATGTGCATGTAATATTAGCGTCAGGTTTAAAGGCTCAACTGTTTCGCATAGAAATTTTACGGTACGTCACATGACTAGATTACACCAAGGCGTTCAATTCAAATTGCTTGCGAATCAAAGTAGCAACCATTTGGCAAAATAAAAGCGCGCGAAAATGGGTAAAGGAAAGTAAAGTTCCCCTTTCGTACCTTACGATCTATCGGGCAGATGTTGTTAAGGTCATATGTTTCTTTGTCCAACGGTTAACGTGCAGGGTGTCACAACGACCGGGTGGGTTTGAGACCTACCAACCTTTATTTTTCACAACTAATGGCAGGTACCCATTAGAGTTGAGTGAACTCAGGGGCGCACTAAAAATCCCGAATTTCAAAATCCCAGTCTTCACCGAGATTCAAACCCAGGACTCCAGGTTCGGAAGCCAAACGCTTAACCACTGAGCCACCGCCCCCCCCCCCCCCTTTTGCGATAACGTGTAAGTCTTCAGAATGGTAAACTGACATTTGGTAAAGTGTAGTGAGGAAAGGGGATGAATTTGATTGTTAAGATAATACACATTATCAACATATGAGTACTTCAAGTAGGTCTCAAACCCACCAAGTAGGTCTCAAACCCACCAAGTAGGTCTCAAACCCACATCTTTTAACTCCGTTAGGGTTTTGTAGCCATTAGTCATGACATTTCAGTCATCACAACTTGCTACTGTATTACTTTAGTGAAAACTATGAGGAGGAAAGGACGATTGACTGCAGGTGGATCAAGTCTTGACCCATTATGTCCAAGGTGTGACTCAAACCCGGAAAAATCTGAACCATAGCTGAACTTTTCAGACTGAACTGTGGAGGGGGAAGGGATTGGTTTCATATCTTTAGGGCGTCTCTGAGTCCACCCAGCTCTAACGGATCCCTGACATTAATTGGGAAAAAAAGTAAAGGCGGTTGGTCGTTGTGCTGGCCACAGGACACCCTCGTTAAGCCGTGGGCCACAGAAACAAATTACCTTTACATCATCTGACCTATCGCATGGTCTGAGAGGAGACGGTTGTTTGAGAAGGAGCAATAGTTTCTCAATATACAGTGATTCAATGTATTATGTATACTGTATACGGTACTAACTTAACTCTTTCTCTCCTTACTGACGATAGCAGCGTTGATTCCACCAGAATGAGGTAAATAATTACGGAGAGAAAGAGTTAATCAGACATACGACGTACAAGCAGAAGAACTATCTAGTATCACCTAGAATAATCTAATATCATCTAGTATCATCTAGTCTACATTAAACCTGACACGTGAACGCAAAAACCTTACCAGACCAATATCTAATTGGACACGGATCACGTAATTGTTGATCCGCGGTATAAAACTGAAGTGGAAAAAAAACAACATCATTGATAAAGAATTTTCAACGTGACATCCGGACAAGCTTGACTTTACCAGACATCACAATTCCCATACAGTTATAACTATTCATCTGTTTTTTGTTATTAAATCAAGTATATCTGTTTATTTAGACGTTTTTTTTTCCTATCATTTCTCTAACAATTCTATCGTCTGCTAAAACCTCTCTGTATCGAAACTTACGAGACTTGTAAGAAAAGAAACAGCGAGTGAATAGCCAAGGAAATGAATGACCGGGAGAAAAACGCATTAAGGGTACTTAACCGATGTCTCATTCTCTACCGGAAGTGACCATTCCCATCTATCTCACCCACAATTCAGTTCAACTCATCCTGAACTTAGAGATGGTACTCCTTTTGGAGTGTTGTTTTTTTTTTCCCTAGATTTAGGTTAGATCAATTGAGAGGGAAAAAAAAAACAGAAAGGGGGGGGGGTATGATGTCAAGAACGTAAAACTCTGGAATGACGAAGTCATGAATCTCTGAGAGTTGTTCTTCCCTGGCTCTCACGTAATTTGGTATTGAACCACGTCCTTGTGCTGCACCGGCATTGTCTCGCAGATTGAGGAACGGACTGGAACACGGAAAGAAGTTGTGATCTTCTCGTCTGAATTACACCATAAGTACCCCCCACCCCACTTACACACACAGCCCCACGATGATCATTGACGCCCCTACTTCCTCCTGTTGCCCAACCAGACTCTACTCTTTAGAACCCATACCGCTCCTTCCTCTTCATCATCCTTTTTTTTGGAGGGGGGGTGTTGGAGGAGTGAGGGGGGGGGGCGATGGTCGGGAGTGGCTGGAACATGGGCGTTAGATACCAATGGCATCTATCGTTTATATGTGATTTATCCCAAGGATTCGAGTGAGTTAAGATCTTTGAGCTGGGGCTTTTGTGACCGTGTTTTGTGCACGAGTATGTGTGTGTGTGTGTGTGAAATAGTATTGATCGTGGAATGATGGCGTAAGAGAATGAGGACTAGGAGGAGAGGGAGTTAGCTAGTGCTATGAGATACAGCCAGCCATACTGAGGGAGTTAGCTAGTGCTATGAGATACAGCCAGCCATACCTTGAGGATATGTGGGTAAGTTTGTGTGGTGAGCTTACAAGCCGGATCAGATTTTTTCATTGTTACAACCAAGGAACTCTACACTGTTGTTTGCTAGTCATAGCTGCGGGATTCGCAGGAGAAATAAAACATCCAAAGCATTAGACATAAAGACAATACTCATAGACTATAAACATGGCGGTCACATACATCATACAAAAAAAAAATACCACGACCTACAACAGACATACGCAGGTCATTCACACATACAAACAGATCTTTTCTCCAACTATGTTTGTGAAGCGGATGAACCATCACCACCAACAAACAAACAAAAATAATGTCAACATATTCCATTTAAGTAACTCTATATACGGTACACCTATATTAATAGGCCACATTCAAAATACATTAATGTAAGCTTAGACAAATATCGTTTTAAATCTTGAACAATTTGCCACATTTAAATAAACACTTACTTCGAACTAATCAATTCACGTGAATAAAAATAAATAAATAAATAAAAATTGATAGCTATTTCATGTCTTAATGTCTAAGAAATAAAATGTCTCTGTCTAGACACTGGGCTAAATTTCAGATAACTTGTACGCTTGTATATTGTTATAGGCCTATATCTTTAGATTTCTTGATACAATTACCAGAACACAAGTAATAACAACAGGAATACACTGCCCTATTTTAATTAATTTGAACAATGGAAAAATAATCAAGCCTATTTGCCAACTAAGAAATGTTGTCTTACTAAAAAAAAAAACATCAAACACACTCGCCTCTCTCTCTGTTGCTACTACAATCTTGTATTTCTAGACACCCAAGCTTTTAATTGCAAAGTTTCATACCTTATGTATTAGATTTCGCACAAGCTTGTAGGCCTAGTTCAACCTTTGAACTTTATCAATGGAAGTTAGAAGCAGGATATCAATGTCTTATCAAGTTCTAAGGATAAATGACCGATTTGATGCAAGCTTCAGTCGAGTCTCCAAAGCTTTTCAATCTCAATGATAAATTTGTTTTTAAATACCTGTGCAACTTCAACAAGAAAACTCATGCAAAAACACATTAACTGTTAAAATTTTATGACTTAATTATCATCCGGTTGGTTCATGAATGGGGAATTATATTCATCTATGTGCAAATTACAATTATCACATTTCTCATCACACAATCAGTAGACATTAAAAATGTTGAATAATTAAATTAAAACATAGGAACCATCATCTAGAAAAAAACGTTTTGGTAAGCTGAAAGAAAAATTTTAATAAACTTTAATTGATTCAAAAGTCTGGACATTAAGGAAACTAGTTGGTGTCTCTGAACTATAAAAAAAAAAAGATCCAAAACCATAGACATCAGGCTGACAACAGCGTCATTTTATGTTTTGTTTTATAAAGGCAACATAACGACATACTAGGAACTAGAAAGCTAAAATATTTCCAAACACCCAAAGCTGTAAAAAGATTACCAGGTACATATATAATTTGTAAGCCTATACCACTTGTCAGTACCACGAATACGGATTTTGAAATCTTGCATAAGAAGAATCCTTAAAAAAAAATGTTGCCTAAATGCTGGAAAAAAAAATCTAATTTCTGACGTATTTATATAGATATATATTCCTACATACTTTCGCACTGCTTTATCAGACATCGCAAGGCGAGAACGTCAGCTTCAGAATGTCTTTGACGCATCAAGTTTTGAAGTCTGGAAATCTCAGATGTATGCTTACGTCGTACTGTTAATCCTGCAAGCGAACTTGTTACTTCCTGAGAGACATCTTGCTCGTTTTTTTTTCTTTCTTTACCCGACATGCTGGAGTAGGATGCTGGCATGAGGGCAATTCCAGGGCTAAATCCTCTGAACGTTTCTCTGAGACTTGCAATGTGTTTGCCAAATGAGGCTTTTGCTGGAGTTGATAGGATTTCAGGCTACCAATTACAGGGAGCTTAAAAGTTTTAATGTAAAGTTTTGGTGAAGACTTGACAATGCTACGGTATTCAATCTACACACCGACTAGGTTTTCGAAACTACAAACATTTATCTATTTTATTTGACCCTTGCCTCGCGTCCTGAGAATGTAGCGACAGCGCGAGATACTAAAGTTGTTTCTCTCGGTCAGAAGCTGTCCGCACTCATTTATCAAGAGACAGGTCAGTCCAATCAGCTTTTCTTCTGGTGACCTTTTCAGCGTTCTGTCTCAACTGTTCCCTGAAGGCGCGTAAATCAAGTCTGGCTGTATGTGCCGACCATTGCAACTTTTATCATTTCTCAGTATCAAAAGAGCTCCCCCTTTTTTTTTTGTCTGCCATATTATGAACAAGTGTTACAAATATGTGAAATATGTTCGTAACTGCAATTTGAACATTTTCGATCTCTAATTGACGCTTGTAAAAAAAAAAAGGGGGGGGGGGGTTAGTGTGGAATAATGTGGTGAAGCTGTACATATGAGAAAAGCGCTTTGTTAATAGTTTTATGCTGCATTGAAGAATCAGAGAGTTTTTAAGTTCATTTCTTATTCTTATACAGACACTCAGATCGCACTGTTTAACAGACACTCTTATGTATGCTATATAAGCTTATTGACTCAGTCACAATCGTATATATATATTATATGTGTTATCAAATCTTGTTGATAGAATTATAACGCTAGTAATTAAACATTGGTCAAGTCGCATAGCACCAACCGCCCTTTGCATTGATATGAATTCCAGAAAAAAAAAGAAAGATTTTTATAGATCAACAATATACATGGATTCTAGTGGAGATTTTTAAGATCAACTATACTAGAGATTATAAACTAAATCATGTCAAAGTCGTTCAACCAAAACCTTAACGTTGTCAACACAAATGTTAAAAAGAAAAATTGAACTAAAACTGTAAATGTATTTTGTTTATTAAATAAAGCACTTGCCTATAATTTTAAAATGTACACTTATATACGTGTGTAACCCCCTTTTATTAAATTTAAAGTTTCAACGATTTCAACTTTTTTTTTTGCCCATCGGATACACCAAAAAGCTAGCTATTTATGTTGTTGTTTTTTTGCCTTGTATGCACATCTCCACTATTATTTCAACAGCTGATTGCACACTGTTCAATGTTCTGAAAGACTTGCACCGGATACACCGAAAAAAAAAGATGGCTATTTTGGCTAATTATAATTTTTCCGTCATGTATGAAAATCCCCCATATTTTGCAAACAACTTTACATTGCTTTCTTGTTCAATGTTCTGAAGACTTGAAAAGTGGAACTTTTATAAATACAACTTTCTAAGTGCCACATTGATCTATCTTTAGTTATCTTTATTCCACGTCTACCCCACTATGCTAGCTGATTATGCAGCAAAGATGGAAGCTTTTCTTTACGTTTCCTCCCCTCTCTTCTAGTGATTCTCTTTTTTTATTGCCCACTAATGCCCTCATAGCTAACATAGTTAAGGAAAAATGGAGGGCAGTCGTGGTTGAACGGGAGGGGGGGGGGGGTAGACAATGAAGACATGAACAACGACTTCTCGGACTGTCTCCTTTCACATTGGAGAACACAGAGAGATAAATTGTCTTGCGTTCACTAAGCACCAGTGCTGCCAATGTAACCCTTTTATATATATATATTTCTTCTTTTCTTGCTTGTATTTTCTGACTAGACAGAGAGACTCCTCCAGATCGTAACTAAACGTGTTTCTTTCTACCAACTTTTATTAAGTTTGACAAGTCAGACTTTCTAAAAATAGATTTTTAGACTAAAGATTGCATATATTAGAAATATGAGCACCTGTATAACATGTTGATCCTTTCAGTTCTTTCTAGAACAACAAAAAAATACATAATTGACATCTCACAGTTAGCATTCCAAATATGAAAGGTGATAAATTACATTTAATTGTTTTACTTATTTGGCTTGCATTGTAAATCTAAAAAAATGTCAGCAGATCTTTATGTCTAGCCACTACCTTCTGATGGAGAAAGAAATGGTCATAGCATAGTCTAATGGAGTGTGTGTGTAAGCGTGTTTCTATTGGCTGAATAGATTCTGATGTAACTATAAGTGAAATTATGGATTTGTTTTTATTGGCTGAATAGATTCTGATGTAACCATGAGTGAAATATGGCGGATAATGTGTTTCTATTGGCTGAATAGATTCTGATGTAACCACAAATAAATCCATCGTCATTGAGGAAGTGAAAGTAGAAGTCGGAGAGACAAGTGACAGAAAGGCGTGTAGGTTTTAAAAGTGAGGGGGGTTTACATTGTTATTACACATTTTGGTTCTACGTAAATCCACGTTGAAGTTGAAAGCTATGTGTGTATGTGTGTATACTTTTAATAAAAGTTCATTTTAGCTTTATAAAAAAGTATAATTAAGATTCCGTATTAAGAATATAAAACACAGTTTAGTTGGACTAGCTGTTGCAATGTAACGAGAACGTATCAATAAGAACTTATCACTTTGACCACAAAGTCGTATAGAGAAGCTGGACATTGTAAGACCCAGACATAATGTAGTAAATTCCTTAAGACTGGTTTCCGTGCTTATTACTATCCATGTCGCTAATAGAATAAAACCTCCAATCCACCAAATTAAATGTCAGAAAACTTTTTAAGTTGTTCTTTTTATAACAATTCTTCTCACCAGTAGCGGCGCTGATATTAAAAACGAACAAAGTAGGTTTAAATTTCCAGACATTTCCGATTGCTCATAAATCCGATGCATTAATGCGAGATAGTGGTAGGGCGAATAAAAGCACACTTTATTTACTTTCTATGATTGAACCTACATTTTCAAGAAAGGTGGAAACGTCTCTACTATCCATGATCTTTTTTCTTAGGATTCAAGAAAAAAAAAAGTCCAGACACAAATTTGGAAAATATTTAAAAAAAAAAAAATATATAAAAAGGGGGGATGGCGGGGGAGAGGCTCTGTATAAAAGTCGTTTTAAACATTAATAGAGGTTAGAGAAATTTGAATAAGTTTTAATTTGAGGGTACCAGGGTAGAGAGGAGAGACTAAGAGGCAGGGTGGTTGGGAGGGGAGATTGCATGACTAACGTTGTCCCATCAGCGCACTTCTGACACCACAACTTCATCATTCTCAGCTAGTGAGGCTAACAACCTTGTATTACATAGCGTTATTCCTAAAACTGCAACAGCTGCGTCATGTGACATTATAACGGTTCCAGAAGGGTCTGAAGGCAGACATCTTGATCAGATCAACAAGAAGAGAGTAAATCTTTTTGGATGACTCCATCTCTCTCTCTCTCTCTCGTTTTTAAATATTTTCCCAAATACCAAGTGTCAAAGTTTAAGCTCCCAAGCAAGAGTTTCCTCACTCAAAGGCATCCATTAAAAGATCTAAGGGCACATAAACACGGGTTGGGTGGAGTGCAAGAGTTATCGTTACCAACGCTGGGGGAAGCCAACATATTGACATATTCTCCGTAGAATATTTGTGTTTGTTTAAACTCACAGGACGCCCTACGGGAATACAAAGTTTATCGGAACTTTTACTTTCGCTTTGTGTCCCTTTACAAAAAGTCACAAGGCTAAGGAAAAAGAAAGGAGACAAAGATCTTTACAACTTTGATTTACAAATACAGAACGTATGTCAGAGCAGACGCCAGTATTTAGAAGCAGACATGGCCGGCGGGCTATTAATACTTTGGTTCAAATCTAAGACTTAGAAACCTATGTACTTTTAAAAGAATTAAACCATCGGTTTCTAGGCACTATATGGACTCCACTTTGTTTTACTTGCCTTTTCCTATTTGCAAAGTAATAATATTTTTTTAAAAAGTTTTCTGTTATTGGATATTCTCGTACATGGTGGCCACTCCATAAACAGAAAGTTTTTGTATCCGGAGTACAGAATACGGAGGTATCGATAAGCTAAACATTTTTAAAAACATATAATAAGAACTTTTGTACTTTTCAGTACTGAAGAATCAGACTTCTAAACTTTTATGGCACTAAGTTCTGTTTAGTTGGCAACAATGATTTTTCAATATGGCCTCTTTGACTTTTTTTTTTTTTCTCTTAACACTTATGATATTCTGTACACCGGAAACACCAAAAAGGTTGTTATTTATGGATTTGCCTCCATGGATAAAAATGTCGAGTCGCTTACATTTGATAAAATTTGACCTATATTTTTAAACCAAGGCTTACAAAGTACTAGAGTTCAGAGTAGAAAGGGATGTGATGGATAATTAATCATTTGTTTCATGAGCTTTTTGTATTCTAGCTTTCACATTTACATGCCATCAAAATTAACATTTTAAAAGCTTATTAACACTTAACAACGACGCACTAAGATAAGTACTCCGACAAAATCTCTCTCTCTCTCTCTCTCTCTGATGACACACATACACACAAATCGAGTTCTGGGACACACCCCAAACTCCCACTCAAACTAACACTGGTAGGTCTATACTATTGATAGGTTAGCACCCGTGAGTAGGTAGGTGTATACTCTATTGATAGGTTAGAACCCGTGAGTAGGTGACGCAGTGCAAAGATCTACTCGTTGGACAAACTCGCAGCTTGAGTTGGACTGACATTGATGGATGGAAGACCAAAACTAATGGGAGGATACCACAGAGCAGGAGGAGGAGAAATGGGAGGAAAAGTGATGGAATAAATAGCCTACACAAGAGAGAGAGAGAGACAGATAAAGAGAGACAGAGAGAGACAGAGAGAGAGACCGAGAGAGATAGAAAGAGAGAGAGACAGAGAGAAAGAGAGAGAGATAGAAAGAGAGAGATAGACAGAGACAGAGAGATAGAAAGAGAGAGAGAAAGAGAGAGACAGAGAGAGAGAAAGAGAGAGAGAGAGAAAGAGAGAGAGAGACAGAGAGCGGGGGGGGGGGGGAGGGAGAAAAGAAATAAAAAGGATTGGAAAGAGAAATAAATAAATACTTAGGAAAATATAGAAATTTAACATTTAAATGAATGACTGTGTTTGTAAGAAAGAAAGAAAGAAAGAAAGAAAGAAAGATAGATAGATAGATAGATAGATAGATAGATAGATAGATACACCTAGAAAGAGAGACCATATTCAGTTGGATGCAAGAGAACTGTGACAGAATGAAGGAGACACTACGTGGAACAGTTGTGACAGAAAGAAACTATTTACAGAGAAATAGATCGAGATAAAAAGTTCGCCGCCAAGAGAGAGATTGAAAAGGAGGGGGGGGGGGCAATAAGAAAAGAAAGACAGTTAATGAGGATTGTAAGAAAAGAGAGACGAGATTGAGAGATGATACACGAAATGGTGATTTAAGAAGAGGCCGAAAGTATAGAGGAAAGGGGGGGGGGGCAGCAGTGAGACAAAAAAGAGATAGAAGGAGAAAGAGATCAAAGTGTGTAGAGAGAGAGAGACAGTGGACAACAAAAAAAAAAGGATATTGTGCCGTGAAAAACATAATAACAAGGGGACAAAAAACGCTTTCATAAAAGACTAACTAAAAGACTAACTAAAAGACTAAGTATCAAAGGCGCTGACGGTATGTCGTGCTGGTGGTAGGTGCCGTCATAAACAGTTCTGTCTCAAAATGTTTACACCACAGACCAAACTGTGTACATTCTTACAGGCTAGGGTGCCCAGGGGGGAAAACTGGGCAAGGCGCTGGGGCGGAAAGACAAAAAGGCCCCCAATTGAAATAAACATCTCTTTCTCCCGAGGAACTTTCCTCATTTCCGCTCTCAGTACACTGATCTGTTAGCGCCATCTGGCTACAATTCAGCAGATTATCCACCTCTTGGACGTGGCAGACTTGTGCATAGAAAAGATAATGACGTATACATTCCTGGTGCATCGCGTAAAAATTTATGTTTGCAAATCAACTGACAAGTATTGTAACAATCAACTTACAAGAATTGTTACAATCAACTTACAAGAATTTTTACAATCAACTGACAAGTATTGTTACAATCTACTGCTAAGTATTGCTACAATCAACTGACAAGTATTGTTACAATCAACTGACAAGTATTGTTACAATCAACTGACAAGTATTGTTACATTCAACTGACAAGTATGCCTACACTTATGTGATGACGAGATAGAGTTAATTTTCTACAGCCTTACACCATTTTAGAAATTGTGTATTACGTTTAAACATTTTTTTTCATTAAATTTTTTCTCCAATGTTTATGATTTGACATTATTAAAATGAACATTTTTGGTGTCAGAAGTAGAAACATTGGACGTTTAAATGTACCGACCTCTTGAGGTGTTATGCCCCAGGAAATTTCAGTTTTAAGTCTCGAGTTCCGCTTCTTTGTCACTGTATACCACAACCCTCTATATGCTACCTAATCTAAATCTATTATTGTTGAGAGAGAGAGAGAAAGAGAGAAAGTGAGAAAGAGAGAGAGAGAAAGGGAGAGAAGAGAGAGAGAGGGAGAGGGAGAGATAGAGAGAGAGAGAAAAGCGAGAGAGCGAAAGAAATGTTTATCTAACACAAACCTTTAAAAAACTTCAGTCAAAAATTTTTTTATGTTGTATCCTGTCTCAATACTAAGTAAATTTCAACTCAGATATTACCTTGACATTTTGACCCGGTGGCATTTGACCTTATGCAAATCAGGGCTCATCTGAAAATATTAAAAACAAAAGGCAACGTTTTTGAAAAAGTCTACGCAATAAAATTCACAAATGTTGTACAAATATAAAATGAAAAGAGTTTGGCTACTTGTAATGGTGTAACACTAGTTAGACAAAAGTGGTCACGCGGACAAAAGACGCTTACGTCATACGCCGCTAAATTAGCCACGTGACAACAACAACAAATAATATCACATGTAAGTAAAAGTCAAGTTGGGCGGATAATGTAAAGGTCGTCTGTTTCTGTGGCTCATGGTTAACGAGGGTGTCATGTGGCCAGGGCAACGACGAAACGTCTTTTCTTTCCCTCATTACAGTTGGGAGTCCTAAAAATCACGAACTTCAAAAATTCCGGACCTCAGTCTCATTTTGGAAGCCAAGCGCTTTATCGCCCAGCCACCGCAGCCTCTTTCATCGTTGATAATAGCATAATCGAACTCCTTGTTGGATACATCATGTGGATATGTCGCTGCGGATATGTCGCTGTGGATACATCATGTGAATATGTCGATGTGGATATGTCGCTGTGGATACATCATGTGGATATGTCGCTGTTGATATGTCGCTGTGGATACATCATGTGGGTATGTCGCTGTGGATACATCATGTGGATATGTCGCTGTGGATACATCATGTGGATATGTCGCTGTGGATACATCATGTGGATATGTCGCTGTGGATATGTCGCTGTGGCTGCATCATGTGAATATGTCTCTGTGGATACATCATATGGACATGTCGCTGTCGATACCATTATTAATGAAATAATTTTATGGCGGTGTTTTATAACGTGAACTCCACAAAACAAACACACACACACACACACACACACACAAAGACCAAGCGTCCGTGACTGTGTATTAAAACCTAATTAGCTCCCTTGACACTTATGTGACCTCTTGTGCTATAATAGCAAGTCCTTCTATTGATACGACTTTCACGCCCCTGCTTTGTACCGACACTGTTTCTATCACTACAGCTGTTACCAAACTTCTCGCCCCGAGTAACCCATTCAGAGCGCCCTTCCTTTTTACGTTACCTGTTGACAATACAGCTCAAAGCGTGTCGGCGAAACATATTTGCATATTAATTTATAATTAAAATTCTGTCCTATTTTGCAGTGCAGGTCAATGACCTTCAAAGAAATTCACTTTTTTAGTAAGGAGAAGTTTGTTCTCTATGACCAGTTGAGGACCTGACAGTAGGAGTGATAAGTAGGTGTATCACTTACAACATATCTTTGAAGTGTTATGGAAATAGTCGTGAGCAAGTATATAGTGGGCAAATCAGCCAAGTAAATAGCTTAGAGTAGGCTATTTGGCCAAGTATATAGTTTTGAGTGGGCTAAGATATAGTTTGTAGTGGGCAAACTGACCATGTATATAGTTGGTGTGTACAAACTGGCCAAGTATATAGTATTGAATAGGCCAATTGGTCAAGTATATAGTTTGTAGTAGACGAATCGGCCAAGTATATAGTTTGTAGTAGGCAAATTGACCAAGTATATAGTTTGTAGTTGGCGAATTGACCAAGTATATAGTTTGTAGTTGGCAAATTGACCAAGTATATAGTTTGTAGTTGGCAAATTGACCAAGTATATAGTTTGTAGTTGGCTAATTGACCAAGAATATAGTTTGTAGTTGGCTAATTGACCAAGAATATAGTTTGTAGTTGGCAAATTGACCATGTATATAGTTTGTAGTTGGCAAATTGACCAAGTATATAGTTTGTAGTTGGCAAATTGACCAAGTATATAGTTTGTAGTTGGCAAATTGACCAAGTATATAGTTTGTAGTTGGCTAATTGACCAAGAATATAGTTTGTAGTTGGCTAATTGACCAAGAATATAGTTTGTAGTTGGCAAATTGACCATGTATATAGTTTGTAGTTGGCAAATTGACCATGTATATAGTTTGTAGTTGGCCTATTGGCCAAGTATATAGCTAATGTGGCCAAGTATCCAGTTTGTGTGGGCAGATGATATGATGTATCTGTAAACGAATCAATGTGAGCTCATCACGTGATGTTTGACCTTTCAAATGCTTAGGTCATGTTCTAATTCTGAGTAATACTGATAACTAAATTCCAAAACGTTGTGTGTACACAGTCATACTGAATACACTCTTGTTTATGGAGAGCTTTTTTGTTTCGACTGTGTGTGTTTGAAAGAGAGAGAGAGAGAAAGAGAGAGAGAGAGAGAGAGAGAGAAAGAGAGAGAAAGAGAGAGAGAGAGAGAAAGAGAGAGAAAGAGAGAGAGAGAGAGAGAGAGAGAGAGAGAGAGAAAGAGAGAGAGAGAACGAGAGAGGGGGGAGAGAAAGAATGCGACATCTGCAATTGATTGTAGTTAGCAATTCGGCGAACAGAGCAGTTTGATGCAACACTATTTATCAGCTGTGTGGTATGACAAATTATTTGTAGCAAAAGACCCCTCCCCATACCCCTCTCCTCTTCTCCCCTCTCCTTTTTCACTTCACACACACACAAAATCACTTTTCCATCTGATCATCTGTACATCCAGAACCATCCATTAGCCTTCCATGTTCTTTAAACCAATCTTCCAGCTAGAAAGAGCACAGGAAGGAATGACGTAATAACCTTTGAGTTGAAACACCTTTAACCTATACCATAATGCATTATCACCATATTTATAGAGTTATCTCCATTATCTGTAGGTGGCGTGGCAAGTTAATGGAAAATATAACTTTTGTAATGCCGAAATCATGAATCCTTTTTTTTTTTTAACTAACTTTATATATATATATATATTGCAAGAAAAGAATTATAAAATTAAAACTATATCCAAAAGATTTTATTTCAAAACGATTGGCTCAAAAAGATGTCTGTGAGGAATCCTCCCTCCCCCCGTTAGGATGATACCAATATTAATGTCGCGATTTGTTACAATGAAATTAAGTTCCTTGAACTATGTCTACTGAGGAATTTTGTAACGTGGCGGGTCTGTAGCTGGTACTTTCATAGGCAGGTAACAACAGTCTTTTTACTTATGCTCAGGACTTGGAGGAAATCGATATGGTCGGTTGTCGCCACCCCACCGACTGCTATCGCCAAAGTATATATGTTTAGTTAACTTTCAGAGTCACTTAATCTGCAAACCTAGGTTTTCTTATTTTACTGTTATTTTATTTATTTTCATCATTAACATTATTATAAAAACCGAAAGGTTGGGTAGTCGTGTCACTCTGATCTTATAGGCAGAGACAGCTATATGTGACAATTGGTAAATACTATTTTATAGTATGTGTGGTACAAATTTGACTTTGGGTAACGCTATATCAGTCAAACCTTTAAGGCAGAGGTGGACTTTTAGTTAGCATTATGTTAGTGAGCTATGATAGTGGTAACATTTATCAGGAAATATGAAGTTTATAATTAATACGTAATTATAATAGTAACATTTGTTTACTTTTCTTTAGGGAACCCTTACTAATAAAGATCGAATATGCTGAAAAAGTAACAATTTTTTTGTTTAGAGTTGCTATTCATGTCGAATGAGTTACCTTTCCCTCAGTCTTTCAATCATTACAAGAACGACCTAGAGGTGTCCTAGAGTAATCAAGTGCCCTGGGTTTAGTGTCAGACTCTAAAGTGGGTGCCCAAAATAGATTTCACTTGACTCGAGATGTGTCATCAAAATAAAATTATGTTGTTAGTGTCAGTACCTGTTAGCGGCACAATGTCAGTGGCGGTGTCGATCGATGTCCGTTTGGGAGGATGGGGGGGGGGGGGGGGGTGAGTCTTAGTTTGATTGTGTGTGACAGTAATAGGCAATAATTATAACGTAGCCATTTTCTTGTGTAACAGAGGAGGCAGGACTGTGTCACTGAAGACGATAGCCTTGTCCCAAGCCTTGACATTTGACCCTCAAGGACAAAAGAGAATTTTAAAAAAATCAGGATGAGCAAACTGGGAGAGTAGACCAGAGGATAGGGGGGGGGGGGTAGGGGAGTGCCAGATATCGATGTGGGTCCTAAGTCGTTAGTAGAAATGGTAAATGGCTGTTTGAACGTGAAATATTAACGGAAAGAAATGTAGAAATTGAAAAAGACAAAATTGAATAATAACAACAACAATAGTTTGAAGTAAAAACGAACTTCAAAACACAAAAATCCTTTTGTTTAAACGTCTCGTATTCCTAATACTGTGATGACGTAACGAACTGAAACTAAAACAAAGAAAAAATATTGAAACTGAAATATTTAAAAACTAGTTCGAAAAAATAGGTGGCGCGGTGGCTGAGTGGTTGAGGCTTCCAAACCTGGGGTCATAGGTTTGAATCTCGGTGAAGAGTGGGGTTTTGAATTTCGGGATTTTTAGGGTGCCCCTGAGTTCACCCATCTCTAATGGGTACCTGACTTTAGTTGGGGGAAGTAAAGGCAGTTGATCGTTGTGCTGGCCACATGACACCCTGCTTGTTAACCGTTTGCCATAGAAACAGATGACCTTAACATCATCTGCCCCATAGATCGCAAGGTCTGAAAGGGAAACTTTACTTTTTTTTTTACTTAGTTCGAAAAATGAATGAAAAAAAAATCTATTAAATTCAAAATCAAAAGCTGATCTAGTTTTCTGACTCATTAGTTCCATGTCTTTGACTCTGTTGTTAAGTTTTGTTTCCATTTTACTTGTTAAGTTTTGTTTCCATTTTACGTGTTAAGTTTTGTTTCCATTTTACTTGTTAAGTTTTGTTTCCATTTTACTTTTATTTGTTTCCTTTTATTATACTTAACGAAATTTTTTTAATGTGGTCATTGATTTTGTTCATAACTAATGGGATTGTCTGAGAAGTCTTTCGTGTAAACATTTTCCTTTGTGGTGAATACAAAACTACCAAACGTCAATTCAGAAGTTACGAGCTTAAACCCAACCCAACGAACTTGGTATCCAAGACTTAACGTATAGGTTAACTGACCTCTGCTGTTGTAATGCAAAGGCAGCTGTTCATTGTGTTTGCAACATAACATCCTAGTATTCCCTTAGCTACAGAAATAAGCTTCAATTTTTTCTGACTCTCATTCAAATGTATTCCATACATATTGAATACACAATGCAGATTGTAGGATATCTGTAGAAACAGGGCATGAATATTCCTTTATTCGTTAAAGAGACAGTAGCGTGTGTTGGAATGCCCTGCCAACATTGGGTAGGTCAAAGAAAAAAAAGTTAAGTTAGTCATATTTTGTTTTACATATTTTTGGTTGTGTGTTTCAACTAGGAGCGTTGTGTGTTTCAACTAGTATTATAATCAAATAAATCTTTTCTCTCGGTCGACTGTGTTTCTCTATTTGTTTCTCTGTGTGGTTACAAGTTTGGACTGATGAGGGACAACCTGTTTATTAATAAGCCTAGTTCAGTCAACTTTATGCTAAGAGGTGTTGGTCATTTCAACGCGATTTCCTCAACACCAACCAATGAGTTTTGACAGGCTCACGTCTGCTTACGGTTTCAGTTATTGAAAACTAAAACTAAAAACAACTTTCAATCCCAACACTTCTCTCTTCTACTTTTTAATACTTTATATTGCTCCACGTACACCCGATCTCACCCTCCCTGAGCCACTCCCTCCTCTCTTTTCATTCAGAAAGGTTATCGTCTGGGAATTAATAAAATACTAGTAAGAAAAAAAAAAGTAAAAAGGGACCCCATAAAATTCTCGCGGGAACTCCAAACCAGATTTTAATATAAACATGACGGGAAAGTAAACTAAGAAAGGGCCGACTACTCTGAACAAAAACACTTTTTTTTTTTTTTTAAATTTTATTTAGCGCATATCAGTGGCTGGGCTTAAAATTGTAACCCTAACTCAGAAGAAACGTTCTGATTGTGTGAAGAGAGAGAGAGAGAGAGAGAGAGAGGGAGAGAGAGAGAGAGAGAGAGAGAGAAAAAGAATGAGAGAAAAAGAAAGAGAGAGAGAAAAAGAGAGAGAGATCATAAATGTGTCTGTAAAAGAGACAAATTTATGAATAATTAATAATAGAAAGAGAGAGATAAAAATACACACACACACACAGAAAGAGAGAGACACAAAGAGAGGGAGAGAGACACAGAGAGAGAGGAAGAGAGATGGGGGGAGAGCTCCCTCCAATCCATTAATGTAAAGACATTAGCCTCTCACTTTCCATTTTACCTATTTGAACTCCAGACGCCATTACCATCTTCCATGGTGTCAAGACTGAAAGAAAGAGACTCGGGGATGAAATTAAAAGAGAAAAAAAAAAGAAAGTAATTGACTAGAACCGCAGAGTGTTACTGGTCTTCGTAACAGTCAAACTAGCATTTAAAACAAGAAGAAGAAAAAATAAAAGAGGGAGAGAAAGAGAGACACGTCATTGGGTTCCATTCAATTACATCCCGTCAGTGTCGGAGCCTTGTGAGCCAAGAAGTCACTTGGCTCCTCTTTCTGGTCCAGTTTTTGTTCTAGCAGTGTTCTTGACATGTGACCTCTGGACTAATTTTTTTTTTAACTTTCGGTACTTCTAATTGTATTCCACACCCACAGTTTAAAAAAACAACAACAAGCGCCGCCATTTAGTCTGAAACGTTGCATAACCACAAATTAAACAAAAATTTGTTCTGACCAGGGGCGTTACATGAATCGTCGCTTGGAAATTGTACATTAAAAATGGATAGAGGGGGTGGGGGAGTACAACAAAAGGTTTGAATTGTTGGAAACAAACAAGTTGTTATTTTGTTGTACTTGAGGGTGTGATGGCCGAGTAGTAAAGCGCTTGACTTCAGAACAGAGATACCCGGGGTTCGAATTTCAGCAAAGACTGAAATTTATAATTTTGGGATTTTAGCGGCGCCTTTAATTCCTTCCAACTCAAGAAGTTTGGGGAAAGTAAAGCTGCTGGTCGTTGTGCTGGCCACATGACACCCTCGTTAACAGTCAGAGAAACAGATGACATTTTCATCATCTGCCCTAAAGATGTAAAGGTCTGATAGGGGAACTTTACTTTACTGCTTAGCTGTAGCGTTTACTACCGGACACACATTTTAGATGTTAACTTTTGTCCTAATAAAGACTTATACAATTTTAGATACTAGTTCTCTATAGGTAATTTTATATTGTCATTTAATCTTCTATTCATCTCATCGCTCTTAAGATAAATAGATAAACGAGGAAACGCTATTATATTACACATTTCTGTAAAAGATAACAAAAAATGGATCCCCTATCAATATACACATATAGTTTTAAAAAGAATTAAATTGCAATATCTCCGTCTTCATTCTATATCTACTGTTTTACAAACTCTCCACAATACAAAACACACCGCCTCATTTTTTTTCTTTCTTCCAATTGAAAATCTTTTTTTTTTTGTCAGTCTATTCCCCCCCCCCCCCCCCAGTCTTACACCTAAAGGAATTTCAATCAGTAGTTTTCTCTTCAACAATAACTGCCTGGGGTCGACGGACGGGCAGACGGAAGGTATTTGCCATTCACATCACGAAGGACCTCGGGTTTGAAAGAACAACAAGCAATGTGTGTAAGAAAGGGGAGGAAGAGTTGGAAAAAGAGTGGGGGGGGGGGGGGGAGGGGTAAGTCAAAGACAGCTGGAGGTGACCATTAACCTTTTTGTTTATGTAGCGCGGACGTATGTCCGTCCCGGACAAGTCCACATTTATAGGGCCAGTTGTCCTCGTTCTTTATGGTATAGCCTTACCTGAAAGGTATGCTCTGGCAAAGAATTATTCCACCAGACATGAACAATGGCAGGGTTTTTACTTAGAGTGAACTGTACTAATTGGAAAGGAAAACTTCGAGCTGTATGTATAGGTTATGGTTAGACTGTTTGACCTATTTATATACGTTATGGGCTAGACTTCTAAGCTGTACATATAGGTTATGGTTAGACTTTTTAAATCTGTTTATATAGGTTATGGATCAGACTTTTTGATCTGATTATATAGGTTATGGGATATAGTGATGTTAAAGACGGGTAACAGATTTGTTACGAGATCTTATTACAAGCTACCCTATGTAACTTCAGAGTTACAGCAACTAGATAAAGAAACAACAGGAAAACTAAAAGCTTAACAAAGTTGAAATGTCTAAACAACACGAAGGACTAGAGTAACATACATTTACATAATCATTGCTTTTAGAGATATGTCCGTGAATTATAAGTGACTACAACTCGATAATACCAAATAATTTAATCGACGAAAAAACAAACAAGTAACC
The DNA here is from genome assembly GCA_030265305.1 of Biomphalaria pfeifferi. Taxonomy (NCBI): domain Eukaryota; kingdom Metazoa; phylum Mollusca; class Gastropoda; family Planorbidae; genus Biomphalaria; species Biomphalaria pfeifferi. Next base: position 1,933,916 of record JASAOG010000028.1, read on the forward strand.
AAGCAAACAAAAGCATAATATCTCAGTAGTTGTAATTTCACAACTTGGAATTGGGTCTTTGTTTGAAATGTAATAAATTCACATTGCATTTTATATTATAAGGGATTGTATAAAGAGAAAAACAGTTATAAATTTATATCAAGCTCATTGGTGTAGTGAAAGGTATGCTATTTTATATCAAGCTCATTGGTAAAGTGAAAGGTATGCTATTTTACATCAAGCTCATTGGTGTAGTGAAAGGTAGGCTATTTTATATCAAGCTCATTGGTGTAGTGAAAGGTAAGCTATTTTATATCAAGCTCATTGGTATAGTGAAAGTTAGGCTATTTTATGTCAAGCTCATTGGTATAGTGAAGGGTAGGCTATTTTATATCAAGCTTATTGGTATAGTGAAAGGTAGGCTATTATATATCAAGCTCATTGGTATAGTGAAAGGTATGCTATTTTATATCAAGCTTATTGGTATAGAAGGAATTATAAACTGAGGGTGACAAAGGGTACGTAAAAGAGCCAGACTTGGACGATATTTATCCATAAAAATCATTATTTAGATAAAGGTAATGAAGCAATATTTTTTGTTTGATATGTCTCGGACGTCCGTTCGGAATCGAGGATCATTGGATCCTAGTCCAGGCCTCCTGCAGCACCGGGTAGGGGAGAGGGGGGGGGTAACGGCAGGTGGGGTTCGAACACGGGACCATCGAGACGACAGTCTAGAGCGCACACCACTCGACCAGGCAGCCATCCGCAGCCAACAACATAAGGAAATTATTAAAACGTCTTGACATGAGAATATTTTTTCAAAATAGTTTTAAAATTACGGTCTAAAACAATTATTTAGTATCAGTTAATTAAATCTCTAGCTATGTCTAGCTGCTTTGTTATGATATTACCCTGTGTACACTTTCTTTATAATATGAAACAGCTTCTTAAAACATCAAAATGAACGTTGAAACCTAGAAAACTTTCTACTTAGATCTAGATACCAGCGTATAAAGATATTTTTTAAAAGACCAACTCCAAAAAGTGTCACAATGAAAGAAATTAAACAATTACTCCAGGATGTACCCTCGTTGCAAAGATGTGTAGACGATGGCAGACAATTGGGCGCCACAGAGTTGCTGCGATTCACTCCTTAAGTCATAACGTTCCACAAAATGTCAAGAAGGGATATAACTCCAAACTTAGATACTTGATAGATAAAAAAAAAAGGGGCAACTAATCCACTGACAATGATTCAGTAAATCAAAAAGATTTTTGGCAGGGGTTTCAAGGAGGCATTTGTCATTTTCCACGCTTGGCTGAGCTCCCTGGTTCCTAAGACCATCAGTAGATTTCACTTGCAAATTATCCTGGGATGTCTGGTACTTACAAGTTTCACTGTACACAAGACATCAAGCATTCTGGGATGTCACGGAACATTATCTTGTAGTGTACTCCAGACATTGTACGTACGAAATCCCCCCCCCCCTTTACACCCCTCCCCCTCTACAGTTGAACAAAATGGCAGTTAAACTACGTCCTGACTTGAAATGAAACGCAAAGCCAAGTAGTGGTGTACCCTGCAGGCGGGACGGGCTGTAAAAGTCATCGACCTGTTCTCCTTTATATCAACAAACTACAGCACATATGCTATCTTCTGAAACGCCGCCCTCATAGAAATTACCATGAGCTGGGCGCCCTTTCCACGCCACGCTTGTACAGAGAATGTAATAAAAAGTGGTCCATGGTGTAATGCTATGATATGGCGAGCATGGAGGGGGGTTCAGATTCAAGTCAGGAAGACGAAATTCAAAATTAATAATAATAAAAAAAGTTCTGCAAACAAAAACCTGAACCACATAGTAGGGCGCCGAGGATTATACCCCACTATTTATACCCCCCCCCCCCCCCCATTCACACATCCCTTTTTTTTCTAACCCCCCAACCGCGTATTTATTTTTCAACTGACATCATCAGAGCAGTTCAAGCGAGCGTTTCGCTGGGAACACGAAGGCGCTAAATATGAACATATGTTGGCACCCGCTGCTCGACGTCTATGGGGGCTGACATTCCCCCTTCAAATTTGCCTTGACTAGCCCCCATAGGTTACGACTCCTCGTCCTCCCCTTACTCCCCCCCTATAACTTCACTCCCCCCCCCCCCGCTTGGTCCGGTATGCCGGCTATGTTTATGAGACACGAATCTCTAATATTTAGACTCGCGCGAGACTCTCAGCATTTCCCTTCCCGTATTCGCCTCCTCTTTCCCTCCCACTGTTGGCCCAGGTCCACTCATTCTATTTAATGGTCATTCATTTGGAAAGAGTAAAACGGGGGGAGAGGGGGGTTATGCTGACTTAACAAATTTTATCAAACCAAACAATCGACCCATCCTAGTGGCTAGACAGGGCTCCGCCTAACAAGACGATCTATTGACTCATTATAAAAACGTGTTTTAACAAAAGGGAAATAATTCGTACAACATAATTAGGTAACAAGGGGAGACAATAAGTTTAGACATGCCTTCTCATTACTGTTCTTAATATTGTTGATATGACAATTATATCATTGAAACGATGCAGGAGGGGCTGATAAGCTTTCTATCTATATTACTACGCTCCAAAAACAACTACTATAGTTGGGTGGTTTTGAAAATATATTTCGGCGCTACGGCATGGAAGAAAGGAACAAATGCAACACACAACCACGAATATTGCACAAATTTTTATCTCTGTTAGGAAAATGAATGGTATAAAACAAGGTGCTACATTGTAATAAGTACATCATTAGAGTAGGCTAGGCAGAACGACAGCTTGGCACCACAGTCGGATACTACACATAGCTAGAACTACAGCTAGTTACAACCACAGCCGGACAATACACATAGCTAGACCTACAGTTAGACAGAACCACAGCCGGATAATACACATAGCTAGACCTATAGATAGACAGAACCACAGCCGGATACTAAACAGCTTAAACTACTGCTAGAAATAACTACAGCTGGAGATAACTACAGGTAGATACAAAACTAAGTTTATACAGAACAACAGCCGGACGGCCAAGAAGGAACTAAATCTACACACGATTACTACTAGATTTTTCTACAAGTTAGCTTGAATCATAGCGACATTGACACGAACTGTATGACTGTCCCAGTTAAAGCATTAGGAAGGAGACGCCTGTCTGCCTTATGGATTGCTAATGCTAGGAATGCTGCCAAATTTGTTCGTCAGCCAATACGGAACTAAATATGTGCATTAAGAGCATGTTGTCAGAGCTAATAGTTGTCTTCCCTTGTCAGAACAAATGAACCGGGCCTTAGATGTAATAGTGAACTTTTACATTGAATAACTTATTAAAACATTTTTAATTATTATTAAAGGTCTTAAGTTGGACACGTAAAGGATAAAAGAACAAGTCTATGTCTTTCAAGTCAATAGTCAAGTGAATATATATTTGTCTCTTATATAAAAATAAAATATAAACGTATATAAATCAATGTAGCCTATAAGTTGATCTATATGTAAGTTGATCTATATATAAGTTGATCTATATATAAGTTGATCTATATGTAAGTTGATCTATATATAATTTGATCTATATATAAGTTGATCTATATATAAGTTTATCTATATATAAGTTTATCTATATATAAGTTGATCTATATGTATAAGTTGATCTCTATATACGTTGACTAGTACTTGTTCATGTTTATGAAACACCCAACCCTTCAACTCACAGACCAGTTGTTTTTTTAACAGAACCGTTTCAAGTGATTTTTTAATTATTTTTTTTTTTTTGAAGTACCCCCACTCTTTATATTTAAACTTACCACACATGCCAAAAACGAACAAAGAACGGCGAATCTATTTAAAGTAACTATACAGTATACATTGACTCTAGTCATTGCCGTGAGAAAGACATAATGTTAACATGAAAAAAAAAAAAGCTATGCAAACCAACGCTCCCAGTCTTTGCTGACTGCATTCAACACACTCGTTGATTCCGTTGTCCGTTTAATGCGTTAGTGCTTCATCCCTTAGCTCACATTAAACTATCATTAACTTTGGCCGATGTGCAAGTTATTTGATATAAATTATAGATCTACTTTACTAAGTTAAGAAACAAATAAAAAATACAGAGATCAATTAACGGTCTTATTTGATAGGTCTTTGCCTTTTGTTAAAGTCTTGTTTCGCAAATGCTACTTTCACCTGGCCAATAATGGCGTTTTTTTTTTCCCAAATTAAACTATTAGTTAAATTTTTGACTCGTTTACACGTTTCAGAAGTTATCCAACAAGAGCGCAATTATGACAATGAGCCAATATAACAAAGTTGCTAGTTTCACATAATAACCATCACCAAGTGTCCAGTTACATTGGTCAAACAAAACACCACAATAGCTGATAGATCTGACAGTTATCAAAGTGTCACGTAAATAGTGAACGACTACTTACCCCAATCCAAGGAAACTTCTGAGGTGTCTTTAATGAACCATGATCTAGAATTGTAACAAAAACTGACCACAATCAAAACTGGTGAGGCTACTTAGCCGAGAAATCAATTTCCACTTCAGTAGAAGAATAGAATTGTTTGGTCCACCTACGGCTCCCATACATCCGGCAGAGGGAAAGTCAGTCCTTCATGTCCACCCACCATCTCCCACCTCTCTTTCAGGGCACTAAAAGGACATGCGGTATGGGTGCGATCAGCTGTGACCAACCAGGGAAGCACTTGACCACATCACCACACAGGGTCCACATCCGTGTGGTTAATTGTCAGGCTGGACAAAGAGGTAAGGGAAAGGGAGGTCAGTGCCACCGCCTCACTCTTTTTAGATGTGTCGTCGGTGATAGGGTGTCAGCAGATGGCGTGAATGAAATTGTTTCCCCCCTCGACGACAGCGATAAAAAAAAGAGCGCCCAGGTCTCGCTTTCCAACGACACACCTGCGTTTGGCTGGCGTGCATGGCGTACGCGAGTACTGGCGCCCTAGACTACGCGCAAGAACCCATAAACTGGAGGGGAAGGGGGTGGTCATGTGGGATGAAAAGCAATATTAAAATTCTTAAAATTGCAAACTCAAATCCTTATAAGTTATAAAGGAGAAACGAATCAAGTCAAACGTTGCCCGAACTTAAAGCTGTTAGTGAACACTTCCAGTGTAAGTGTTTATATGAGTGATATGTGTGTGAGAGTTGATGCCGATGAAGCGGTGCACAATGATATGAAATGTATGTGTGTGTTCGTGTTCGGATTGGCTGAATACATTCTGATGTGAAGACGAGTAGGACCATTAAATGATAAATAGGGCTGAACGGGCTGATTAAGGTCAGTTGAAGTTGTAGTTGAGTTGGAGGAGTTAGAGTAGAGGTCGAGGACTCAGAGACAGAAGGAAACATACAGTAATTTAGTAGTGGGTGTAACCGAAGTTTAAATCGTTCAACATGTTATCATCTTTTTTTTCCCTGTCTTGTAATTCTAGTTATAAAGAAGGTTAGCTCAAGTTGCATTTAAGTATTTAAGAAAATAATACATCTGCACCGGTTTAGTAAGTAAGGTTGCCTGGAGCTACAACTCAAGATACCCGATTATTAATTATTATTATTATAACTATATATTATGTTATGTGTGTGTCATGATTGCATCCTAAGGAGGCGGGCACAACTTTGATGTTATCTGACTTTCGTGAACAAATTAAGTTTTACAAATTTGAATATTTTCTTGCGCTTCTTGCTATCCACTTGCGCTCGCGCTCTATCTTGTGACAACATAATGAACACCCCTACCACCGAGGTTCCACAGTAACGAGTTAAATAGTTGATAATAAATGTAAATCAGGTAAACATCTAAGTAATTGTATCAGTCCGGTCAAACCCTGTCTTGTATTGGCTTGGTAAGGGAAGTAGACGTCTGGGTATTTGGTTAGTAAACTTCTGGGTTTGGACCTAAAATTGTCACAAGGCTTCGCGAATTAATAGCAAATAGTCGACGACAAATATGGACCGACCGAGTTCAGTCTCGGGTAACACTCAAAGCAAAACACAAAAGATGGAATGGGTTAAAAAGAGTTAAAAGTACATCTCATCTGGCTACATCTGCTACCACATGAGGAAAGTGCTACCACACGAGGGAAAGTGCTAAGTTACTAGAAGAATAATAATTCTATTTAAATGATTGGGAAAAAAAACTGAAACAAAATCTTAAAGGCATACTGTACCTAGTGGTCTGATTTCATTGTTTTAGTTTCATAATAACTCTATATTTTATGAAATGTATGAAAAGTTAAAAAATAACAAAAAAATATTTCTTATAAAATCATCTTCACGATAAAATATAGGAGAGCATAACGGTAGTACATACTATAGATTATACACCTTCTTGAACCATGGATATTTTATGAATGACTTGGCTGATGTGATGTATTATTTTAAAGGTATACAGTCTCAATATTTCAAAATTTTAAATTCTGCCCCAATGTTAATCACTAGTCCATGTCATGTGTTTCAGTTGGCTGCACATTCCATTGGTAACACCAGGTCATTTGTGGTAATGTTGTTAGGTCCTCGCTCCTCTATTAAGTGGCCAGTTCATTGTCACGTGACATAATGTGTTCGTTACTCTAGTTTCACAAACTTTCATTGTTATATCACCAGTTGTTTTAAAAAGGAACTTTGCCAGAGTATGTGATCTATTGGGCAGATGATGTAAAGGTCATATGCTTCTAGGATATCATGTGGCCAGAGCAACGACCATTCGCCTATACCTTTCCCCAAATAATTTCAGGTACCCTTAAGAGCTGGATGGACTCAGAGGCGTCCTAAAGATATCGAAAGTAAAAACCCCAGTCTTCACCAGGATTGGAACCCGAGCGCTTTACCACGAAGCCACTGCGTTTCTGACCTTGCCAGATCCTTATGTTTATTATAATAGTGCTACTGTTTCTTTTTTACATTTTTAGTTTGGCCACTTTTAGTACCTTTCAATAAGATTGTTCCATATCTTACAGAGCCAGACAGTGGAATGGGAAAATATAGGATGGATTCAAACCTTCTAGATCAAATCTAGTCAACAATGACTACAAAGTTATGGATAAGTGCCTGATAAAGTGAACAGGTAATCAGATAATAAGAAGTCCATGATTCTCATACATCACATTGAAAAACATCTTTAAAGAAGGTCTAGTGTAGTTACCTCGCCGTCTCGCCATGATAGGTACGTCTGAAGTCAGGGGCAATTACTCCCACTGACAGCTTTTTAAAATCAAGAACTCTTTGGTATAAAAAAACAACACTACAATCACAAACCTTTGAAAGTTATTTAAATATGTGTGTGCATGTGTGTGTGTGTGTGTGCGCGCGCGCGTGTTAGTGTTGAACAAATAGAAAGATAGAGAAAATGAACAGAGACTATATGGAAAAGCTACATTTTTAGACGTAAACAAATTGCTTTAAAAAAAAAAGAATGAGGGAAATGAAAATGATAAAGAAAATGTAAGATAGAAATGCTAGTTTAAATTATTGATTAAATTGATAACAAAAAGAATCTTAAAAAAAAAAAAAAAAAGACATATTAGATAAATTGAAAACAAATTACATTAAAGTTAAAAAAAAAAAATCAGTTTTCAGAAAAACAAAAAGAATGTTGAGGAATTATTGAAATTTATTTGACTCTAAGACATCGGATAAACTAAAGTTAAAATAAATCAACAACTACAAACAAACAAGCAAACAAACAGAAGGTTAAAGACGAACTAGAGTTCCCCCTCGTAATAAGCTTGATAAACAAATACATAAAAATATATATGACATAGGTTTACTTAGTCATAACATTGGATAACTGATTATGTAAGTTCCGATATTTTCCAAATGCATGAATCTCCATTAATAAGGACTTTCATATTTCCTATGTTATTCATTTTTAATTTAATATAATTCATTATTTATTTCGTGGATCACACAAAGTTCAACTTTTCAGTAGGATCATTCTGCCTAATTGCGCAGACGTCGTCGTTACATGACAACAAATGGAAATCTCGAAATCCCTAGAGCAGACTCGGGTTTCGATCAATAAAGTTGCTCGACTTGACTTCTGACATTCTGTGCTTATTATTTATTAACCTTATTCTGTTAACATGCAAAGTTTCTCTACCATAAAGTTATCTTTTCACGACTATCACTGAGTTTTCACTTGCTATGGAGCTCCGTTTTGGCCAAAATTTTGCGTTTCTATTAGGCTCCACACAAAGAGAAGTTGCTTTAAACCCAAGCTTAGCTCAACAGATTGAAATAAAAGTTGATATTTTAAAAATATTATTCTAGGACTAATCTTTTTTTTTTTAAGGTTTAATTGTCCCCTTTTTTTTTCTCTCCTGGGAGGTGGTCGAACAAAGAGGGCGCGTTAAGTTTCAACTGTACGCTCTTCGCTATGTAAGGGGCCCCCGCAGAGTCGCACTCCTAGTTTGTGACAAGATTGAATCGGACAGACTCGTCATTGAGACGCATTTCCATGGTGACAACTGTCAACTGAACAATGGGATATACTGGCATAAATCCGCCCCCCTCCCCATATTTTATAAAATACTGTTCTTATGATGAGTTTAATAGAAATAATTAGAAATTACATTTTTTTTTATATCTTGTTTGATCAGAAAACATATTTTAAAGTGGACAATGGATGGTTTGAATAGGATTCTTTATAGCTGAGTGAAAAGAAAAAAAAAAGGGGGGGGGGGGTCGGGGACTGGATTGTTTGCAAACTTTTTCTTAGCCTCTTGGTCAAAAGAATCGGGCGGTGGTCGCGCTGGTCGTGATGCCGATATTTAACAGAAAGAGATGATCCCCAAACAGTTCTGTAGTAAAGATTTTCCTTTTATTTACAAACTCTCTTCATGGCTGGCTGGAAGAAAACAAAATGTTGGCCAACAGTGGAAAGTCTGGAAATTCCTGAAAACGGCAGGGAAGTTGATAGAGCGTAGTGCTACTAACGTTCGATCCCCATAATGGCTATTTTTTTTTTCAATAACGATCCAATCCAATCATTTTTATGTTCCTTTGTTTTGTCATACTGTGTTCTGGGTTTAGGCTTTATGCAATCTGGTTAAATGTACTTCATTAACAAGCATAATAACTTGCATTGTAGCAAAAAAGTGAGAGAAAAAACACAACAAATTTGAATGTATTATTTCATTGCTTTTTATTTCTTAACCAGTGGGAGGAAAGTATTTCATGTTGTAATGAGTCTTATTAGACGAAAGCTTCTTACGCAACATAAAGATTTTTAATTATTTGTGCAACCAGCAGTATATATTTTAACAGCTTTTATACTTAAAAAGATTTGTCATGATTTGATCTTTTACTCCTTACAAAGAACTTTAAACAGGGAACGGTGCATAAGAATATGACTGAATGCATGACGTGTAGGACGTACTCATCTTCTTTTTTGAAGTAACGTCTGTATTATATAAGATAAGATAAGATAAGAAGAGAAAAGGAGAGGCAGACAAGACAAGAGAAGTATGGACCACATCAACGAATAAACTGACTGAAAGTCGAAAGATCATGCGTGGTGACCCAACGAGAGACTTAGGGACAGGTGAAGGTGAAGTAAAGAATGTATGTCATGGTGTAGTAGTAATTTAAACTCTGCATCTGGAGAGTTCCAAAAGTTTAAGACTAAGACAAAGTAGTAACTGTGTTACTATGTACATTTGTAAGTAATAAAATGTCCTTCTAAATTCTGAATGAAAATAACTTTCTAGCTTTTCCATACCAAATAGCCCAGCATTCTTATTTTGCTACGCCTCTGACTACAGTCAAACACATACACAGTGAAACTATAAAATCAACAGATATGAGCTCCAGCTTTAAAGTAAACACACACACAATTGCCGAAAAGAAAAGAGTTCTCGTGTTACAAGTATGGCCAGGCGATGAGGCTTCAGTGAAGAATGCTATGACTCAGGGTCGCCCTCTTAAGGGCGTGCTAAGTTGACTGAAGCTCCCCAGGGGTAACTCGATCATATCAAGTACTTTTCCCCTTTTTATTTTCTCTCCCCCATAAGGTCTAAAATCTATTAGAATTTGACTTTTATCCCCTAACCACGTCCACATTTTTTTTTTTTTGGAACTTCAAGAAAACTTTAAATAAAAAAAAATAAATCAGCGGGTATTTCTTTCAACAAGGCGAAAGAATTGAGGGCGCGAACATCAATGGCTAAGTGTGGCGTTTGAGGGTCCGTTACAAAGATGACGAAAATGGCGAGGGGCGCTTTTTTTTTAAGGAGGGGGTGAAAAAAATGTAACTGGAGCCCCGCTCCTCGCCTAAAGCTTGGCTGAATGTAGATTCCCTACACCTGTGAAACTAAGTGGCCTTCTTTAAGCGACCTGGTGTGCGGGTGAGGGAACATTTTCTTAAAAGAGTCAACCTCCCCACTCCTCTCGAGGGAAGACTTTTAAATACAGTAAGTAGCAGGTAACGTAGGGGTCTTGACCTGAGCTGAAATCGAAGATGGCTGCCATCACGTGAGGTCAACTGAAAATACTTCATGTTGGCTTACAGTCAAGTTTCTGATGGTTAGGTCAGTCAGTGGCGGCAGCAAGACAAGAGGGTGTGAGGGAGACTTGCCCCCCCCCCCCATTCTCCCACCTCACTTTCTAAGACATTCCTTTGATATTTTGTTTGGGTCATTTTTTTTAAACCTGTTATTGCCCTGCGCGTGGTGGCTAATGGTAAATCGAATAGTTTTCGAAACGAGAGTTCTAGAGTTTAAATCCCGATGACGACTGAGATTTGTAGCTCGAGATTTTTAGATCGCTCGTGAGTCCACCCAACATGACATACGTTGGTGGAGTAAAAGCGGTTGGTCGTTGTTGTGCTTCCCACATGATACCCTTGTTAACCGTCGGCCATAGATCACTAGATGTTATAGAGTTTAACTTTACATACTACTTGACTTATGACACTGCTTTACACGTTTTTAAAGATGGGCCACACAAGAAGGGGAAGTGACGTCACAATTAGACTGAATGAAAACAATTAGAGTTTTATCTTTGGTACTGGTTGATCTGGGCTTCCTTGGCAATGGTATTGGTGATTATGAGTGAGTCCTGACTGTTTGATGTATATTTATACCCTACCATCAACTTTCTCTTTCTTCCACTCATACATTAGCCGCCCCAGCTCCCAAAGCTAGGACACCGAGTACGCCCTGTCAATGACTGGCGTTTCAATTTTCATGTCTTTCCAGGCGAGCCAGCTCGTTACGTGGCTTGGGGGGGGGGGGGGGTTGAGGGGACACAGTTCACACGTAAATAGATTTAGACTAGAATTAAGTGAGTGACTTTTGTTACAGCGTGTCTGTCTGATTAGGTTAGGGCCCTTTTATTTATGTATATGGTCGAAGAGAGATAAAAGTCTAGAAGAGTCCCGAAAGGTTTCCAACGAACAGCAATCATGTACTCCAAGGAAAAACAGGCTGACCAACACACGGGCAGACAGACTCACGTCTGGGCAAAAAAGCTCTCAACGTTCGCCTCGCACTTAATGCTGGGAAGGATGTGCGTGCGTCTGTGCGTGTGTGGGGGGAGGGGTGAGAAAACACAATGCTTGTTTGTGTGTGGGTTTGCGCACGTTTGCATGCATTCGATCGCGTGAGGGGTTGTGTGGATGTGTGATCGGCGCCCTGTCGACTGGATTTTCTTCAATTACATGCCGTAATTACAAGCCGACCCCCATCTCCCGCGCATGACATTGCGAGGTTTTAACGACCTTGACATTCATATAATGTTCTTCTGCCATAATACGAATTAAGGGATATCGTTTTCTAATTAAAAGGAGGGAAAGGTCGAAAAGGGGGAGGGTCGGCGAAACGAGGCGGGACATAATTATTCTTTTTAAGTGTAATTGTTTAATATGACAATGTTATAATGTCACGTTACGTAATTGCACCAATAGCACAATTTTGACCTTTTTTTCACATCATAACTGTATGAATGGGTGGATAATTAGGTTAGGGTTTGAAAATGTGATTTTTTTAAAAGTTATCTCTCTTTCCCAGAATTTTACAAACAAACAAAAGAAAACGTCCCTATATAACATAGATCTTCTAGGTTCAAAGGGAAAGAACTAATTGTTATATTTATATAAAAGTATACATTCCATAGATCTACATGGAGAGAGAGCATAAAGCTAGGGTCTCGGATTGCAGATGTCATACACAACAGCAGTAGAAAGAAGGGTGAAAATGCAACGGCGCCTGGTGATTATGTATGCCCAACCTGCGACCGCAGCTGTGTATCAAGGATTGGCCTCTTTAGTCACACAAGAAGTTGCAAAGGGAAAAGATAATCTCTGGAGACATAAAATGCCACAAAGAGAGATCCCCAAGGATTCCGAAGTCAAAAATCCCAGTCTTCACCTGGATTCGAACACGGGCCCCCGTTTTGGAAGCCAAGCGCTTTACCGCTCAGCCACCGCGCCTCCGTGATTGAGTCTAGAGTTGCTATAACTTTGTATTTATATACATAAGGCCAGGTTGATCTATATTATAAAGTAGAATGTGAGGTGTATGTATGTATGTTACTTATAGACACCAAAACCGCTTGACCAATCTTGATAAAACTAGGCAGGAATGTTCCTTGGGTACTAACTTAGACCGTAGTGTATGTATTGTAGCCCTAAAACAGACTTATGACCCTCAAAAAAAAAAAATAAAGTTTTCCGACTCTATTACAGCTATAGTATTTTATGGATCTAGGCCATGGTTAACAATGTTGACTTGAGAAAAGATCGAAAGGATTTAGACCTAAATCTAATTTTAAAAAATACACTTTGCGCAGATAGTTTTTTACTTTAACACATGAAAATACAAAAGAAGATCCATTGATTTCATTATATAATAAAATTAACCTTCAATTTTGTGTTTCAAAAGCATTTTTTACATAAATAAGTTCCTGATATCTGTGACTACAGATTTCCTGGTGAACATTCTTTCATTAGACATTACCAATTGGTTACACATTAACACATCTCTCTACTGAGTCTATTCCTAGGTCTAGGTCTAAAACTCTTATTGAACTCTAAGATGATAAAACTTCTTTTCTTATCGCAAAGATAGTTTTATGCTTTAACACATAAACATACTAATTATTGTCCATTCATTTGATATTTTAATCAATTTAACATTCAAATTTGTTTTTCTAAAGCATTTTTAATACATTCGTTCGCTGTTCGCTAAAGTTGCGTAGCCCTGCCTATATTCATTCATGAAAAAAGGTCACGCATGCGCAACACAGAATGAACTCTATAAAAGCCAATTTTTAACTCTAGATTAGTGTAGATTTAGATCTATGTCTACCTAAAGATCTACTTTATACTGTAACACATGAATATATAAAATAAAGTCTATTCATCTCAAATTTTAATCAAATATATGTAGGCCTACAAGCAAATGTTTTAATTTGAAAAAATGGATTTAAGCCTATAAGCTATTTTTATTGGATAGCTTCATTCACACTATTTTTACATTGACACATTCGCTTTACTTATTACATTATTATTTCGTTTAATTGTGACTATATCGACAGTAAAGCGCAAATGAAGACCCGCGGGTCGCGGGTAACATATGTCTAGTATTTATATAAATAAGGCCAGGATTAAAAATCACTCCAAATAAAATAACTCCTGGATGACAGACGAGTAGGACTACATAATTATCTTACACGAATGAGTATCTTATTCGAAACACAGAGATGATAAGATAGATGAACTGTACGTGTGTGTGCGTGAAAGGTCAGGGTCACCTAAAACACACTCAAGAGGACGTATACTTCTACTCACACAATCAAAGCTCACAAAACAAGGTCACGTGTCTCTTCTGTCAGTAGCTAACTTCTCCCACCTTTGTCTTCAGTGTTTAGTACTTCATAGTACTTTATAGTATTTCATAGTACTTCATAGTACTTCATAGTACACCCACACATCCCCCCTCCCCCACAACACTCGACACCAGCCTTTACACCCCCCCCCCCCCACCACGCCACAGTCTTGCTCTCTCAACTCTGAGAGTAATGAATCGATATGACCCACGTGTGAAAGGTAGTTTTGTAAAGGTAAATGTTTACCCGAAAACCTCGGCCCTGGCAGGACACCACGGGGCCTGAGATGTAATCAAACAGTCCAACATCTGAGACCACGTGACGTCACTCGTTATCAAGGAAGTGCCCAGGAGAGGCTTTATTTTTATTCTCAGAAACTGCCCATAATATTATTAGTAAACAAATGAGAGGAGAGAGAGAGAGAGAGAGAAAGGAAGGAAGGAAGAGGGAGGTGAGAGAGAGAAGGAGAGAATATTAGAAAATGAGGAACAGAGAGAATGGCTAGAAAGTTTGAGAAGACAGATTACAAAAAATATTTAAATATAGAGAGAGAAAGAGAGAGAGAAAAATCAAAAGACAACATATAGATCTAAAACCAACCATAAAACCATTACATACGTTAAGTAAAGTTTCTTAATTTCAGAGTTTGCGATCTCTGGAGCGGATGATGTAAAAGTCATCAGTTTCTTAAGCCCACGGTTAACGAGGGTGTCATGCGGCCAGCACAACGACCAACCGCCTTTACTTTTCAGGTACCCACTAGAGCTGTGTGAAATCAGCGGCGCCTTAAAGATCCCGACATTTAAAAATCCCTGTTTTTTTTTTTTTTACCAGGATTCGAACCCGGGACCCTCCGTTTTTGAAGCCAAACGCTTTACCACTCGGTCACCTCAGCTATAAATAACGAGAAAGAAAGTTACATTAAATATGTACAACGTTAACTTAATACAAAGATAAATTACTGCTAGAAAAATAGGTCATCTTAGAGACGAGGACATATCAGACACTGTGACACAAGATAAAGAGAGAGAAAAGGCCGTGATAACAAGAGCTTAGTAATCAATAAATTCAATTATAAGTATTTTTTTTGACTGAAAGTAAATGACAATCACTTGTATCGTGTGTGTGTGTGTTTGTGTGTATGTATGTGTGTATTTCTTTGTATGTGTGTGAGTAAGAAGAAAAACGCCTGTAATAAGGGGACATGCAGAGAGAGAGACAGACAGATAGAGAGAGGAAGATAGATAGATAGATAGATAGATAGATAGATAGAAAGATAGATAGATAGATAGATAGACAGATAGATAGATAGATAGACAGACTGACAGACTGACATAGATAGATAAATAGATAGATAGATAGATAGACAGATAGATAGATAGATAGATAGATAGATAGATAGATAAACTTGGATTTAAAGGGACATTGTCAACACAGAATACGTGTGTGCTAGAGAGACAGACAGACAGACAGACAGATAGATAGATAGATAGATAAACTTGGATTTAAAGGGACATTGTCAACACAGAATACGTGTGTGCTAGAGAGAGAGAGAGACAGACAGACAGACAGATAGATAGATAGATAGATAGATAGATAAACTTGGATTTAAAGGGACATTGTCAACACAGAATACGTGTGTGCTAGAGAGAGAGAGAGACAGACAGACAGACAGATAGATAGATAGATAGATAGATAGATAGATAAACTTGGATTTAAAGGGACATTGTCAACACAGAATACGTGTGTGCTAGAGAGAGAGACAGACAGACAGATAGATAGATAGATAGATAGATAAACTTGGATTTAAAGGGACATTGTCAACACAGAATACGTGTGTGCTAGAGAGAGAGACAGACAGACAGACAGACAGACAGACAGATAGATAGATAGATAGATAAACTTGGATTTAAAGGGACATTGTCAACACAGAATACGTGTGTGCTAGAGAGAGAGACAGACAGACAGACAGACAGATAGATAGATAGATAAATAGATAGATAGATAGATAGATAGATAGATAGATAGATAGATAAACTTGGATTTAAAGGGACATTGTCAACACAGAATACGTGTGTGCTAGAGAGAGAGACAGACAGACAGACAGACAGATAGATAGATTGATAGATAAATAGATAAACTTGGATTTAAAGGGACATTGTCAACACAGAATACGTGTGTGCTAGAGAGAGAGACAACGAGACAAACAGAGAGAGAGAGAAAGACAGAGAGATAGAAAGAGGGCGGGAGAGGGTGGGAGTTTGAGACCGAGTAAGATAGAGAGACAGAAAGAGAGAGAGAGAGAGATAAACTAGGAATTAGAGGGACATTGTCAACACAGGTTATTGTCTTGACTTTATGAACTGATCAGATTTCAGCTGTCTAGGGTTACATCTAAACAAAGGTTACGGGAGTCTTTTTCAACGTATGTCCGAACCTCCGTCAGTGTGTGTGTGTTTCTAAGGGTGTGCTTTTTCATCTGTGTGTGCCACGAGCGACAGATGTCGCTAAAAAAAAACATTAAAAAAGGCTTGTGATTAACTTTTTTTAAAAAAAAGGACATTTTTAAGCTTGTAGTCATGGAAACGTTTTCATTGTTAGGGTAAAAATTGTAATGAAACTGATATGTAGTGACCTGGACCTACAAACATAAAGTTTCATCCGCCGTGAGATCAAGGGTGTCGCCTCGCCCTCATTCCCGTCACACTAAGCTTTGTGCACTAAGATAGTATTCAAGACACTCATTTCCCTGATCTATATAAATGTATGATTATATTTCACTGACATATATAATTTTGGTCTGATTATATTTCACTGACATATATAATTTTGGTCTGATTATATTTCACTGACATATATAATTGTGGTCTGATTATAATATAACTGACCTATATATTGGTAGTCTGACAATAAAAAAAAAGTTAGAAAAATAAACAGGAAAACTAAAACCAATCTTTTATTTGCAACGAAGCATCTAGACCTACTCCTATAGTTAATATTTCAGGATTATTAGCTCTTTACTTACTGTGAGCTGAAATTACTTCCTCTTAAATGTAAGAATGATTTATTTCCTGATGAAAACGTTTTAAAAACAGAAACAGTCTTCTGATCGCAAACAGAAGTGAGAAGACATGTTGTTTGGCCTCGGGTTTATTTGAACACTGAAACGGTCGAAATAGTTTACCCATGATTCAAGCTAATAGCCCAGAGCGTGAACTGCGCAATATGACGTCACGGGGAAACACCTGTAGTCGGGGGAAAAAAACTATGTCCTCTGATCATATTGATATGTCGCCTCCCAGTCACTGGATTTCCCCCCCCCCCCCTTTTTTTTTTCATGTTTTATTTTTAGTTTTTTTTTTGGTTGCGTTTTCTTTTTTTTTTTTTTTTTTTTGCAATAAAGCGAAGTGATGAAACGTTTGAGTTTTAAGTGGGGGGGGGGGGGGGTGTTAGATGAAAAATTAATGACGTCCCTTTTTTTTCTTTTTCGAAAGCTTGAAGTCTTTTGTGTTAAGGTTATCGATATGATCGATAGTTGTTTGACATGACAAATACTTAGATCTAGATATATCTCAATGCTATCAGGCTCGGCCTTCAGACATTGGCTAACGAAGCAGTTGCCTAGAGGGGCCTCGCAAACTCAAAGTACTAAAAACGTTGCGAAAGTTGGTCTGTACTATGGCTCCAGGTTTATTAACAAATGTTAAATCTTCTTGTTAGACTACGTATATTAGAAGATCCTTGTTTGTTTGTTTTTTGTTTTATGTGTGTGTTTATTTTTATTTTGCTAATTCATTTGGGGCCACCAAATTGACTTGGCCTAGGGCCTCTCTCCAATTAGTTATGGTCGGCCCTGATGCTACCGAACAATAAACCATCTCACAGCATAGTCTATCTCACAAAGATCTATCATACAGTAAACGTTCTTACAGTCATATATCTTACATATTCTTGTCGACAACAAGCTCACCAACATCAGCACCAACAATATCCACAACAGCAATAACATCCACATCCTCACCATCCTCATTTTGATCAACTACTTCAACCACAACATCAACACCAACACTAACAACAACCACATGATCAGCAAGCAGACATTCGTCGGATAGGTGTAAACTAGATTTAACACGGACTCAAGTTGACGCTGCATGTGCATGTCTGCTTGCGTGCGTGGGGGAGGGGGGGGGCAGGCTTTATTTCCTGTTCACTAACAACAGGTATATACATTCACTCACACACACGCAAACTATTCACACACACATGTCGCTCACACAATGACACATCTAGCACCTATATCAATTAAAACTATCTAACTCATCGATTGGGAAATGACTCCACGAGCCGGGAATACCGCCATTGTTAGGTAAACACCGGTGACTGGATACAAAAACTTTGTTCACTTCTGCTTTTTTGAAACTTCCTTTTGTTCACGTGACATTTTGGCGGTTCTCAAAGTAAGCACATGGGGGGAAAAGCTAGGAGGTCGCACTACATGTTTGAATAAAATAACTTGAACGTCAACGGAAATTTTTCCAAAAGTTGTTTTTTTTTTCTTGAAAAGAATGAGACAGGGGTAGGGGGGGGGGGGAGACTCATATTTCAGGGACACTCAATCGAATACAAACATTCTGGCCTGTCAGATTGATATTTGAACTTGTGCTAAAATTATTTTGCACAAGCGTGTGAATAAAACGTGCGACTCGGGATGAATTAGTGCGCATAATGAGCAGTTTAACCTCCCTTTGCTTCTTACAATAAAATACTAGAGTGTACTCATTAGCAGGTACCATTGAGACATTCCTTGCAGATTTATTAAAAAAAAAACCCAGCCCAGGCCTCAACTTAAGAGGAGAACACTGGGCAGGGGCTGATCTCTTATAGGGACAGCTGGTAAACTTTGAACAGGAGAACACAAAGTCTTTGAGAGGCGAAAACATTTTAGTTGAAGTTATAAGTTGTAAAATACGATATTTTATTGTCACGCTAAATTTTACGA
The DNA here is from genome assembly GCA_030265305.1 of Biomphalaria pfeifferi. Lineage (NCBI taxonomy): Eukaryota > Metazoa > Mollusca > Gastropoda > Planorbidae > Biomphalaria > Biomphalaria pfeifferi. The sequence continues at coordinate 1,952,777 of JASAOG010000028.1, forward strand.
TCTTTGAGCTTGACGCTTGATATCTTACTCAATGAAGCTATCTTTGAACAAACAAATTTCTCTAGTTTATGTGGTCATACGGTCTTAACGACATGAGAGAGAGAGAGAGAGAGAGAGAGAGAGAGAGAGAGAGAAAGAGAGAAAGAGATAGAGAGAGAGAGAGAAAGAGAGAACACGAGAACATTGGCGTAGCAACCATGGCGCCAAGTGGTTCATTGCGCCCGGACCCACGATCTATATTAGCACAAACGGGTTCTTGTAAGAGGAAAAAAATGTACTTACTGTAAGAATGTAAATGTTAGAAAGTCATACATTATTTTCTTTAAACCATTCTATATTTATTGTTCGTAAATTATATTCCTGGTATATTTACTAAAAGCGCAAAATACCAAATCGATGTAAATCTTTGAACTTACTTACTGTCCCATCATCTGTTGGACCGTTGGGGATCCACATAAGATCTGTTAACCGTCTTTCTCCATCCCTCTCTGTCTTTTGCTTTGCATAGAACTTCTTTTAATGACAGGCCCGTCCATTTTTTTAATGTTGTCTTCCCATCGCTTTCTCTGTCTGCCTCTTCTTCTTTTTCCAGCTACTGTTCTCTGAAGGAAGGTTTTTGCAAGCCCCGAAGACCTTCTGATTCGGCCATTGAGTTTTAGTTTACTTTTTTAAAAATAGTAGGTCATCGTGGGGTCAAATCGCTCCAGTAACCCTGTCTCTAAGCTCTTCCAACGAAACTAACGAAATCTGTTTATTTTAGTATGAAATCTATTAAAGGAAGGTAACTCTGAAATTGTCAATACTTCGTTTCGTTACATACTAAAGTGCTACATTTTTTAAAATGTCACTAATAACGACACATTATTATTTATTGTAAAATTACCGTAAGAGATAAATTACGGTAGTTTTTGTTTTTCCTTTAATTGACATTTCTTTATCTAATATTACGGTATGTATTTACTAGTTATGATATATGAATTAATTATATAAGTAGACATAACCCTCAAAGTTTATTAACTATTCAAAGGTAAATAAGCTACTAATATGTCTGAATGCCCGCTAGTCTAGACATTGAATTATAATTGTGAAATACACTAGAAGTCACCCGCAGTCAGACGATATCTTTCCCAATCATCGTAAGTTTTTAAAAACATTTCCTTGGAAAGACAGCTCAACATCACAGTGGACTTTCTACTGAATTAGATAAACTTAAGTAAGAACAATAGGGCCGTGTGAAGTCTTCAGGACTATGTTGTGAGGCGCCAGTCAGGACAATTTTTATTGGTTACTATATATATATATATATATGGCTCCTTCTGTCTCGGAAGACAATGGATGCGCCCTGGTGAGTCAATGGCTTTGGTTTCGTCTTGAGACGGGGCAGAATATGGTTTGACTGATCAAGCCAATTCTGGAGCGGGAGACGGAATATCTTGGTGGCTTTTATCGTAAATGGTTTTTAAAAAGCATTTACAGAAAAAAAAGAGGGGGGGGGCACGCACTGAATTCAAACTGGTGGCTTACAGCTCCATGAGATATATCAATTGTATGAAGATCCACCAATAGTGACGGAACTAAAAAAGAGCAGACTACGTTGGGCAGGTCACCTTGAAAGAATGTCAGACAACAGTGGAGCCAAAGTCGTATACAGGCAAAAACCAAAAGGCAGGCGACCCAAAGACAGACCCCGAATGCGATGGATAGATGATGTGGAAGCAGATCTGAAGCAGCTTGGGGTTAGGGCGTGGTGACGAAAGGCCCAGAAGAGATCTGAATGAAAGGATGTGTTAAGGCAGGCCAGCGCCCTCCATGGGCTGTAGCGCCACTGGGACGGATGGATGGATGGCTAACAGCTCCTCTATTAGTGAGCTTCTTATGACTAGAGAAGATTGTATAGCTATATATTGTTGTTTCAATTTAGAGCAGGACCTATACAGGGACTAATTCATCTTATATCACCACTTCAGTCAAGTGCAATTTCTTTCCCTTGTTCGAGATACCAAACAAAATAAATCAATACCAATACTTAATTAACTATTTTTTAAAAATTGATTCTAGTGTTGGCGTGTAAAAGAAATAATTGTACAAAATTTTAGTTTTATCCGAGATTGGGTGTCGGAGAAATAACGTGTAGAAACTTTTTACCAGACAGACAAACAGAATTGATATACGCTTTGTAAAAATTAATATTAATTAGTTATGTTTAAAAAAAGGTAAGGCACAAAACTAATGATATAGTTTTTATAGACTAATCTCTAACTACATATTATTTGCTTTTCAGACTTCAAATGCATCTTGTGCATTTCTATGCTTTGTTCTGAAATTATTTTAAAGCGCTTTGAACAGTAGACCTAATGACATAGGCACTATCTAAAGCTGGTAGTCAACAAATTAGCGACTAGAAGAGACTCAAGACGTGAAGTTTCTAAACACGACGCTCTCCAAGCTTGTCACTTGATTGGTCCTTTTGTCCATGTGGAAGTAATATGGATCCACCACTGACTGCTCCCCGTGCCTGTTGAACCAAAATATCATTCACTACTGCCTCCGAGGCTCCTCGGGTTATCTCGGGTTAGGGGCAACTCGTGATGCACTTTTCCCTCACTTACGGGAGGGGGGGGGGGGAGGAGGAGATGGCGCAAGGGGGGAGGGGGGCGCAGGGACGAAAACAAAAGAAGGGAGGACTCGAAGGAGAATTCGTTTTCAGCATGAGTGATTCACTTAGCAATTATCTAAAAAACGCTGCGCGTGCATTGGCGTGAGCAGAAAGGGAAAAAGAGGGGGGGGGGGATGACGGGGTTGAGAGTGAGGTAGAGCAGGGTCCTTTTTATTACCTGGCCTCTATGGACCTCACGAACAGCTGGGAGACTTGACCAAGTGCAAAAAGATAATGAAATTTAAAAAAACTGGTTAAGGCTGAATGAAATGTGAAACCAAGCGAGCACTTATAACCGAATATTAAAGTAGAATGAGTACTTAGATGACCTTGAAATGACCTTACAGAGGTCTCGTGATGGACACTCCGGTGGCAATCTCTTAACCCCCCTTTTTTTCCCACTCTTCAAGGGCACGTCCCTTGATTGCATTTTTCTAATGAAATGGCCTTGAGATGGACTTCGTGATGGCGCGTTTATGGTCAGTTAATGGTTGACCAGGGCGAGGCGCCCCGATGCCAGTGCCACCCTTAACTCGTGAACCAGACGAGATGAACAGATGTGTGGCGTCCTAAGAGTATGAGAGAACCCTGTCCAGATCTGCGGCAAGAGGGTGCCGTTCTTCAACATAATTGTGTGCAGGAGCCCATTTGGATACGGTGCTGGAGGAACGCTCGTCGATAACGTTACCCAATGTCTGTCGCTTCAAGTTAGTAGAGATATCCCTAAGCCTACGTCATATAAGACTAGAGAGGCATTGTGAAAAATATATATACTTTCATTTTTACTGCTCACGCTTAGCTGACCAATAACTGTTAGTTTATCTGAAATCTACCAGTAACTCATTACAAGTCTTATGTAAAGAAGTTCATGTCATATGTATCTCTTATAGGATGCAATACCATATCATGATACAGCGGGGCTCATTGCATGTGTGAAAAAAATCTTCGCATTAGTCATTAAATGTAAATCAATAAACATAACATATGTAATTTCTTACCAGTTTAACGAATACAAAACAAAACAAAAAAAAAGATGTAAAGTGAGAGTAAAAATCGATTTCTCAGTACATTATAAATTAGGTTAGCTTTGCTGTGATTGAGAAACTCAAGGGACGTAACCCACTTAATGTAATTCTGACTATCGGCAACATAAAAAAAATAAATTTAGGCTTACCTACCTTACATTCTATTCAACATACGGATGTCAATCTGGTATCGTTAAATAGCAGAGAAACTTATACCATTCAAACAGTCTGACTCAATTACAGGTCAGCTCAAGGAATAACAGAGAATTGAACACTCAGAGTCTAAAATTCGGTTTTAAAGTTGAAATGTTTTTGTACTAATATTAGACCAAAAAAAATCATAAGGTTGAAATATTATAAATTCTATGTTCTGTCTTTTCCTTGGCTCTTGTCTTAACTTTGTGAGATATTTTCTCATAAAAAACTCATTTTCTTTGCCAGTGGAACGTCCTCCTGGAGCTAAATGTCAGTGTCGGCTCCCCTCCTCTCACTCTCCCACCCACTTACATTCCCCATTAGTTGTAGTGCCGACATCTGGCCTTGATCAGCAGGGAAATAGTCGTAGTGCTTCGCCGGTTCTAGCATTGCAAACCATAGGATACCTCAAGCTTCCTCTTCCGGTTCAAAAGCAACGAAGTGGATAGCACTGCAGTTCATTGTCAAATATGTATAAAGAATGTATAAAGATAGATGAAAAAATATCTATGAACTTTCCATATTTTCAAACAGAGTCGGATTTACCTAAAAGCAACAGACGCTGTAGTTTAGGGACCCCACTGTTTTGGGGTTCCCCCCAAAAGATTCCATGGAATTTAAAAAAATCACTTTGAAGACAGCAAAATCAATCCGATCCTGTTTTTAAATGTAGGCCGATTATTGAAGTGAACTTGTTTCTAACTACAGGGCCCTAAATACTTTCTTTAGAAATACACAGATCTATATATTCGTTTTTGAAGTGAAGAAGAACTGATGGTGAAGGAAGCATTGTCCCTCTGTTGTTTACTACCAAACAAATCTAAACAGAAGTTACCAAAAGTTAAGACTATACTGGGAAACCCAAGTCTCTCGCGCCCACGTAGAGTTCATGACTTAGTGACAAAGTTAGTGCACTAAATTAATTAAGGAGTAATGGCTAAATTAATTAAGGAGTAATGAGTGAAAGATATTTTATTACTTTTCTTTTTGAGAAATAGAATTAGTTTAAAAGCTATATTTGTATACATGCAAATCCCCCATTGCAATTGAAATATTTTGCATAATAAACAAATAACATGTTTACTCACGCTGCCATAGGAATATATATCGCATTAAATATCGCAGTTTGACGCTTTTGATGATTAAATTTTGTATCCTAACTACACATTCAATCCAGGTAGCTGCGTTAAGAGACAAGTCATGAAGACATTCTGGGAAAGATGTTCTTGGAGCCTTGAAATCTTGAAATTGAGAGAACCGTCTGCTATCTTCGCATACGTCACAATTGAGTTGTCTGTCTTGTGGAGGGCCCGGAATCGAGTTAGCCTCGTGAGTGCACGAGTTTTACTTTATGTCTCTTGGACATTTTTTTTTTTTTGTCTTTTGGGTTTGAGAGTTTTACTTACGTCATTTCAAGACTGCGAAGGTTTCTTTCTGGGTCTCTAGGGAAGGGGAAACGTCGACACCGATCTGATAAGAGCACATTTACAAGTGTGCGCAGAAAGAATTATTGATTTAATGTTATCCATACCAAAAGCTGGTTTCAGGTCAGCTGCTAAGGGCGGAGAAATAGTCTTAATAAACTACATACCATGGGGAGTATTTATAGAAATTAGATGAAAGGCAATGGACCTACAGAGGACAACATTAGCAAACACTATTTTAAAGCCATCCAGCGGAGACCGCAAGGTTGATCATAATGCGGACAACGAAGATTATCTATTAGGCTTGATGCTGATTGTCTATAACGTACCTGGTACCTTCTATGAAGTCAGAACTAGTTGGGCAATGAGACAGTGGGTCTCATGGAGTACCGATCGTATGACACTCGGTTGTTGTTGCATATGGGTAAATGTGTAGATAATAGCGACATCTTTCTTTAGGGACATTGACTCGCGGTGTTAGACAGAAGACATCCTTCTATTTGGAGCATTAACCCACTGTGTGAGATGGAGCAAGTCATGATTCTGTAGGGGAAGAGCACTGTTCACTGTGTTAAGAGAGCGCATTCTCCGTTCGGGTATTAACTCACTGTGTTTGGGTGTGCACATCGTGATTCTGTCGGGGGTATTAGCTCCCCGAGAGTGAGCACAGCGTGTGTTCTACGGCCTCTTTTCCTCCGCAACACGTTGTCCTCGTGTGGGAGCCAGCACAACTGTGAGCGATGAATTACTTCCCGAAATCAGGCCCTGAGCCAATAATGAAAGGCAGTTTTCACAACAAGGTAGTTGCCCCCCCCCCTCCCCAACTATGCACGCCCTTCTCTCCCCTCTTCCCTAATCCACCACTCCCTTCATCGCCACCACTGATTAATTTCATTCAGTTTTTTAATGAGGAATCACGTGTTATTGTTAAAACATGTGTGTGTCTGGAAGGAGAGATCGGCTTGTGGTAATTAAATCTTGTGCACTAGCGCTGCGCCAGCATAGGCTTTCGCCCTTGGAGACCTCCGCCGCACACATTGGCCATGCGCCCACACACCCTACCATAATACCAGGACGTTAACGCCATTGCAGTATTCCGAGAAAAATGCCTCCCCCCCCCCCCCACCGAGCCACATATATTCCCGAGTTGTTTTTTCTCTGCTTTCAATGGAAGCTACCTCACGTGTTGAGCTCACATCAAGGTTGTTGCGAGACTGGGAGAGGGGAGTGGGGGGGGGGGGGGTGAGACAGAGATAACTGTTAAAGTCAGCCATTAGATCCCTGGGTGCCTTAGATGTAAATTACCTACTGTCACATTGGGCCGTCTCCAAAAAAACAGTGGGAAAAAAAGAATGTTTTCAAAAAGGATGGGTTAAGTAGAAAATGAAGCTTCCAAGCCCCACAAAAATATGCACTTTTAATGTGGCGTTTGGTCAATAATTGGTCAGTGTATAAAGCTATGTGATTTCAAGAGGCATCTAGTGCTATGGAGACATAATGCGATCAAGAGTGGATGCAAACCTAATATTACAAGAGAAGAAAGACAGAAGGAAAGCGAGAGAGAGAGAGAGAGAGAGAATGTGTGGGAATGTTTTTGAGAGAGAGAGAGTGTGTGAATAAAGTACAATTAAAGTTCCCCTTTCAGACCTTGTGGTCAATAGGGCAAATGATGTAGAGGTAATCTGTTTCTGATTTTCTCTCTGTCACATACCTCTCTCTTCACCCCTACGTAAGCACTAACTATTGCTTTATTTTATTTTAGGGACACATTAACTAAGCTCTAAATCGACTAGTTATCTCCCTTCCTGTCCAGCTTTGACTAATTGGTTTAAAAAAATGTGTAGACGCCAACACGTAGACTGAAACGTAATGTACTCAATGACACAATGCCTACTGGTGAAGTGTTTTTATAGACTAGACTCAACAAACGTCTACTACCTCCCCCTTCCGACTGCTCGATTTAAAGTCAACCTTCCCACTGTTTGATTTAAAGTCAACCTTCCCACTGTTTGATTTAAAGTCAACCTTCCCACTGCTTGATTTAAAGTCAACCTTTCCACTGCTTGATTTAAAGTCAACCTCTCCACTGCTTGATTTAAAGTCAACCACCCCACTGCTTGATTTAAAGTCAACCTCCCCACTGTTTGATTTAAAGTCAACCTCCCCAACTGCTTGATTTAAAGTCAACTTCCCAACTGTTTGATTTAAAGTTAACCTCCCCACTGCTTGATTTAAAGCCAACCTCCCCTAGCTCCTATCTCCTGTTTCGTTGCCAGTCTTAATGAAATGCAGAGCCCATACCGGAGGTTATACACGAAAATCCAAATCAGCAGATAGATGAACAGACTAGATTGTTGTGAATCTAAAGAGCTCCAGAGATGATGATATGATTGATTCAGATGATACGAGTGATTCATATGAGTTATTCAGATCATGTTAAAGAGTGATGTAATACAGGATTATGTTTCAAGACGGAGCCCAGATGAAGAGATACTCACAAAGGAATAAGTCTACATTGAAAGAAGAAATGGGCATGTGGTGGGAATATTTTCTTTCTGAGTGGGGGGGGGGGGCAGACAGACAGATTAAGCTCCATTATACTTCATCCCCCGACCCTGATACTTCTATTTAAATTTTATATATATATGTGTATATATGTTTAATGTTATGTTTCTTTTTTTCCCAACACCATACATTTTCGAAAATTTAATGGAGAAATGAGAATACGAAAAAACATAAAAAATATTTAATCGAAATAAGAAACTTATCAGTTCCTAGAAGCAGTGGTCGACCTATTAGAAACGCACACATACATACACACCAACACACACACTCTAAAATATACAAAAACGAATACACACAAACACACAAAAAGCCTTAGGGAACATTTCTTGTCCAAACACAGTCTGGGCCTCGCTCTTCACTGCCCTGACCTGTATAGATTTTAAGGCCCAAACTTTTCAATGTTTGCTCGATGTATGAAGATACTGTGTAGAAGTCTGATTTTTTTTTTTTTTGGAGGGAAAAAAAGGGGGGGGGGGGAAGCTTTCAGTCGACGTTGTTTTATCAGGTGCTACGCTGCTACCTTTCATTCTCTACCTGTAGCGAATCAAAGATTTCACAGGTGAGCTCAAGGGAACGTTTGCAGGAGTTTCTGAAAGCTGGGTGGAAAAAAATCCCCCCAAAATATGACCTTTTTGTCCTGTGGTGTTTACGTTATTAAGACGGTGTGCGGTTGTGCTGTGCGAGACATCCTTTGAACAGGCAGACCCCTAACTGTAACCCCTGACATAAACCTTATCACCAGCCCCTAACCAAGGAGCTGTGCAATCAATGTCCTAACCTCTCTTCTGGATGACCTCCTGTATGACCGAATAATGAGCGCATCTTAATTAGAGAGCTAGTGCCTACTCGTCAGCCAATCGTTGTAAACTAGGCAAGGTCGACGAGTAAGCTTTATTAATTAATGAAATAGCGCCCTCTCATCGGAGCTCACAGTTTACAAAGTAACAAATGTCGTCGAGCACTCAAAGATTTAAAAACATAGTCAATGTGTTTGACTCTGTTACATACATTTAAAACGAGCTCAAAACATTCGACAATTAGTGTAACCATTTTTTTAAAAAAAGACAAATCTAAATACTAAAAAAAACAAGAACAAAAACAAAACAATGTGTTTGAATCTGTTACTTATATTTATTTTAAACTAAAGCTTAGATGACATCGTTCGATAATTAGTATTATCAATTTTTTTAAAATGAAAGACAAATCTAAAAACAATAAAAGTAACTCAAGGCATAATTCTAAATAAAAGTGTTGAGTGTCTGATATATGGGTGTTGTAAATTCCAAAACATTGATTGGAAATCTTTGGCAACGTATTCTTAGACTACGTATTCTTAGACTACACTTAATTTGCGGATCGTCTGCTAGAGAGGAATGGAAAAAGTCAATGACTTTACAGGCTAAAACAATCAATTAGAATGAAATGGTTATCATATGCTTTGTGTAAGATAAATCACATTGTACACACTTTGCATTCAGCAATATGGTATTTACCAATCGCAAAAACAAATACCATGAATATGGCCGACTAAATAAAGGCTATTAAAATAAACACCTAGAAATAGTTCAAAATATTGAAAACACTGATAAAGAGTTGATATTTTAAAGTAGTTATACTTTTAAGTCGATTACGGTACGTGCTTATTGCAACGTTCTGTGACGTATTCACTTACAAGGATGAGTGATCTCCGGTCTCATTTTAAACCCATCTTTTACTCATTCAAACTAATTCTTGTACTGTAAGCCCTCCATTCGTTCGTTGTATCCATCAGTACCCATTAGTCAGATCAGTAAGTTTCATTCTCTTTTTATACTCTCTACTTTCTTTCTTCTATTTCTTCTCTGTTTATCCCCTTGGAAACAACGCACTAATCCCAGTCTGGGACAATTAAATCTAGCATTTTCCACTCAGGACTTGACCCAACTCTGGAGGCAAGCTCATGGGAAATAACCTTGAAGTACGGGAATATATCTCTGCAGTCAGGAAGCTAATGGGAACGAGTCAAAAGCTGTGCTTGCGCGCGTGCGTGCATGCGTGTGCTTCTGTGTTGCTGAATTTTTAATTTTTTTTTTGCAAGAGCAAAAAAAAAGTTTTACAAAATTTAATTAAAGATAAAAATTGGCTCGTCAAAGGAAAAAAAAAAAAACTGGGTTAGTAGGGTTATAACAAGCTACAAAAAGGGAAAGAGAGAGAGAGAGAGAGAGAGAGAAAGATGAAAATAGAAAAAAGAGAAAGAGAGAGAGAAAGATGAAAATAGAGAAAAAAAGAAAGAGAGAGAGAAAGATAAAGGGACAAAAGAGAGAGAGAGAGAGAGAGAGAGAAATACGAAAAGAGAAAAGAGAGAAAGAGAGAGAGAGAAAGATAAAGGGACAAAAGAGAGAGAGAGAGAGAGAGAGAGAGAGAGAGAGAGAGAGAGAAAGATAAAGGGACAAAAGAGAGAGAGAGAGAGAGAGAGAGAAATACGAAAAGAGAAAAGAGAGAAAGAGAGAGAGAAAGATAAAGGGACAAAAGAGAGAGAGAGAGAGAGAGAGAAATACGAAAAGAGAAAAGAGAGAAAGAGAGAGAAAGATAAAGGGACAAAAGAGAGAGAGAGAGAGAGAGAGAAATACGAAAAGAGAAAAGAGAGAAAGAGAGAGAGAAAGATAAAGGGACAAAAGAGAGAGAGAGAGAGAGAGAGAGAGAGAGAAAGACGAAAAGAGAGAAAAGAGAGAAAGAGAGAGGCGTAATAAAAAGGTCAACCTGAAAGTGGTCACGTGATATTTTCCAAGACACAAAGTAAATCTATGTAAGTGTACTAGTCGTAGCGTTCGAAAAAGCACCAAACAGGACGGAATTTGAACGTGATGTAAAATACGTATTTAGTATAGAGCTTGGATGAAATGAAGGAATAGTTACTACCAAACCCTTCCATCTAGAGACATCCTAGATAGGGACAGAAAAACTCAGACTTTATTCCGTGTTTCCTATGTTTGCTTTCCAGAACTCCAATCTAACTCAATGAAAGGTCTTGTAATAACCCTTCACAAGAAAACCTAGTCATTACAGCAATCCTAAATGGGGCCTTTTATTGGCAATATGCACATTCCTAAATCTGCCTTTGCCCAATATCATTTTGAAAAAAAGCTTACTCAAATAAACCCAGGAGAAGAGAAGAAAAACACAGACACTTCAGATGAATAACTTAGACTCAGAGAAAAATAGGACTATGTCTAACTTTATTCCAGAAGAGTTCAATTACCGGAACAGTTACAAAAGCTATGACAGAAAAGATTACGACTTTAGCATCTCACACGGGGGCAAAGAAAGACACAAAGGAGCCACACACACAAAGGAGCCACACACACAAAAAAAAAAGCGCTACGTCTTTATGGGACAATGTCTGTTATTTTACCAGTTGAGCAATGTCCAGACTTTGACCATCACAATAGTTCCCCGCCTCTGGTCAGCCTGTAGGTCAATAAGAATTGCTGTCTCTGTTAAAGTGGAGCTTCTAACGTCTGAGGACGAGTGTTAAGCAGTGAAAGAGGGAGATAGCGCTGGAACATTTGTTTTTTGGTTTGGAGGGGGGGGGGGAGGTCTGAAAGCACGAGGCAATCAATAGCATAACGATTGAGGTAAAGCAAAGGAGAGGACGTGTGTGTGTGTGTGTGTGTGTGTGTGTGTGTGTGAGGTGGGTTGAACGATAAATTGGTCTGGATGTCCAGCACACCGAATGACATCAGAACAAAACTATGACATCACATATGTCATGTGGACAGATCAGAGCCCAAAGTCTGATACACTTATTGCTACTGCAACGAAACTTCATTTCGTCATCATCCAAATTTTTAGACTTTTAATTTTTATAATTCTAATTTTTAGGATCCCAATTTTTAATATCCCAATTTTTAGAATAACGAAATATGAACTTTGGAAACCTTAAATTAAAGCGTTTTTTGTTTGTTTATTCCATTAAATTTTAATTCTCTCAAAATTATATTGAATAATGGCAAACCAGAATAATGATCAATAAATACTTTTAAAGACCGCATCACAAACCAAGGGAGATCGGAGACTACATTATTGCAATGATTGGACCCCACGATGACCTAACTATCGTAAAAAAAACGCAAGAAAAAAATCTATGGCCATATTACATGGTCTTCTGAGCTCGCAAGACCTTCCTTAAGGGAAAAGTACCAGGAAAAAGAAGAAGAGGCAGACAGAGAAAGCGATGGGAGGACAACAGAAAAGAATAGACGGGACTGCCATTGAAAGAAGTTCTAACTAAGGCAAAAGACAAGAGAAGAATGGAGAAAGACGGTCGACGAATCTTGCATGATCCCCCAACGGTCCAACAGACTAAGGGATAGGTAAAGGTTAAAAAAAAATACTTGTTAAATGTTCTCCTTTCAAGCGGTGGTGAGTTTCACAACAAAAAAAAAAAAAATATTTGCTTTGTAAACAGCACAAACCTAAATAAGAATCAATAACTTTGCATAACAACAGTGAGTTCACGTGGAATGATATGCGGTGATATATATATTTTATTATATCAAAATTGTATGTACATAGGAAGTAAACCAATCAACCATTATGTCCTTGAAAAGTGTATTAATGTTACTTTATACAAAAGATGTTACTTTAAATTATAAATTAAATAAATACAAACTTGAACTGCGATTCAGCCACTTGACATAGATCTGAGGGGGTCAGTGCATCCTATGCTAAGTAGGTAGCACACCTCAAGAAATTGTTATCATCAAGACTTTTCAGCCATTATAAAATTTCAAAGCCTTCGACCTCTCACGAGATAACAAAATCACGCGGCGTCTGCCTCAAAACTTCATAACTTCCGGCATAAAATATTTAATGCCGGCAACAACGAAGGGAAACACACACAGTAGATCGTCTGCAAAGGGGAAAAAAAATAACTATCAAAGGTGTTACAGAAACTTGATACTTTCGTACTAATTATTCTCAGCTGTTCAAGATCAATTTTTGTCTTTACATTGTGTCTACGGTGTTTTTTTTTTACAATGTGTATATAGTGTGTTCTTTTTACAAAGCTTATATCAACTCACGCTGTGTGTGTGTCTGTCTGTCGGTCTGGTCAAAAGTTTGTACACGTTATTTCTCCGATACCCAATCTAGGATCAAGCTGAAATTTAGCACAACTGTTTCTTTCACATGTCAACACAAGAATCATTTTAAAATAATTAACCAATTAGTTAATTAACCAATAGTAATAAATTACTTTGTTAGGTATCTCAAACAAGGGAAAGAAATAGTACTTTGATGAAGTGGTAGTATAAGCTGAATTAGTCCCCTTTGTATTAGGCTGCCGTGTCAGGCTTAGTGAACACAAACATGAAATAAATACAACACATAATTATACAATCTTCCATGTTCATAGACTCTTCGCTAGCAGAGTGGTTACCGCGTTGGCTTGAGAAGCCTGAGAAGGCTTTAACCGGAAGTTCGAATTAAGGCCGTTCCCTTTCCCAGCGAAAAAGTAAAATGTCTGACTCAAGCTATTTTAAAACTTAGTTAAAGCTACAAAGGCGGAAACGCATACTGTTTGAAGGTTCATCAACGTTATGGAATATAGACTTATAGATCTATACAATATCTATACAATTTTATTAGAAAATGTTACAATAACCGTAACAGGCAGAGTTTACAATCAAGGAAGTGGAAGCTAAAAATGACTCTGCTAACAGATAAGCAAATTTGTTAAGTGACTGGGTGTAATTTTATTGTCTTAGTATTTGGCCCCTTCTTACATAGCTTATATCAACTCACTATGTCTGTCTGTTTGCCAGTCTGTCTGGTAAAAAGTTTGAATACATTCTCAGATCAAGTTGAAATTTTGCATTAATTATTCATAATCGATGACAATACACGAATCAATCCTACATTAACCACTTAGTAATAATTAATTAAGTTTGGTTTATATGGCAAAAACCCTGTAATTTTTCAGATCAATGGCAGTAATTAGCTATTCTTTACATTAGATAAACTTTGCACTAAAACAAGCAATCTTTTTTTTGTTTTCTTTTGTTTGTTTCCTTCATTATTCTTAGAATTATATTTGTTTATGTTTTATATGGTTTGGATGGTCTCTCAGGATTGAAGAGAATCACTTCCTTCCCCAATCTCCCTATGGACGTAGGGGAAAGCGATTTACATGATTCGAATCCGCGACCATGGAAAAGACTTCTCAGAGCTCATACCACACGACCAGTATTATTTTAATATTACTATAACAAAAAATTTTTTTTTGGATGGAATTCTTAAAAACAGATTTAAAATATAAAGCTGTAACATTTAGTCCTTTTATTTTTAAAAGAAGACGTCAAGATAAGTTTCCTAAATAATTGGAATCTATTGGTAGAAAGAGATAGAAAAAGTTGCTGTCTCTATGGACGCCACTAATGGAGTTATGTCCCCCTTGCAGTTCGTTCAAGAAAGCAAAGAATGAAACAGAAACCTAAATCTGAGTGTTAAAAAACCTAAGAATACATGATGTAAACTTTGAAGACGCTATGTTACACTCAAGGTGTAAACAAGAGAGGTAAACATCTGACGGAAGTGAGAAGGAAATGTTTACAGGACAACAACGCCCGTCCTGCAGTGCCAAACAAATGTAAACAAATGTGGTTGAAACTTCCGAAGCGTTGCGCACCCACAGAAATGATCCGCACCGACAGGAAACCAGCACACCGACAGAAAGAATAGGTACGCACCAAAAGTCAAGTTATCCACCGACAGAACAAGTTGAAAATTAGACCATAATGTTGCACGTTGAATATTTCTAGGAAATTGTAAAATATATTTTTAAAAAAGGTGAGGAATCCTTGTAGTAAATATGAGGGGCAAGTGAAATGTCAAAGTAGTGAAGAACTCGGCAACAACATAGGGATGCGTGTTTACTGAACACACACATATGCTGAACACACACATATGCACATGCGGGCGCAAACATAAGCGCTCAGCGCATGCAACATAAGCCCTCACACTAGACACACACACACACACACATTGAAACACATACACACACGCACCCACATTGGTAATGGCACGTGCATCAGGACCAAAGCAAACTGCAAACGGCAGAAAGCAAACACGCTCTAACAATGTGTGGCATGAACGCGATCTTGACAACAAGCGAATGCCAGAGCCTTCCACAATAGGAGGCGGCGATAGCAGAGGTGGGTCAGGATAAAATAATATCAAGAATGCCTAAAGGCCCAAGGTCTAAACGAAAGGGACCCTATTTGGTGGTAACATGCAGTGGCGTGGCAAGGTGCCCAAGAGCCTGATATTAACACTATGAAGTTGGACCCTTCTCTTATAGGTTGAGTACAACACAATGTAAGTCATTCTACATGTAGCAGCAGGCCTAATTGTACAGGAATATGGCGTTTCAATTCAGGTACTACTCTCTACAAGTATAAACATCAGTATTTCTAACAAATACCCCAAATACAATAAGTACATTCGAAATACGTTTTAACTCTTACAGACAAAACTTTTCTTTTTCTTTTTTTTGTCCTCAAGGGCCCCATGTAGCCCTGAATGGTCCTGGCGCAATGCTCACTCTTTACTGTTAACAGGTCAATCAATATAATTGTCTATCCTTCTCTTATCCCATAAGGAGCCAAAACACGTTGTGGGTTACTACAACCGACAGTTAACAAAATATTCCAGCATGGCCCACTTCATAAATAAAGTAAAGAAATAATACTAAAAGTAAGAAACAACTAAAAGTAAGAAATTATATTACAATTAGAAAATAATACTAAAAGTAAGAATACATACTTAAAGTAAGAAATACTACTCAAAAGAAGAAATAACAAAGTGCAAAATAAAAACATTACGTATTATTTGTCATTTTCCACTGCTAATAATCACAGCACATTGTAGCATCCATTTTACCCTCCCCCCCCCCCCATTCCCACTAAATCTCTCCCCTGACATCTTTCTGTTATTCCCAAACAATGCAGAGACAATGAGATCAAGATCTAATAATAAAAATAATAATTTTTGGATTCAAGAACATCCGGGTCTCACAGGTAACTCTTGCGGTGGTGGAGGTGTATAATATCGCGCCGAATGCCAAAATTAGCCCAAAGTGATATTTTCCCTGCAGCCAGCCTATAATGGCTAATCAACATTTCTAGCGTCAATGGAGCCATGAGCCAAGAACCAAGACGATTGGGTTAAAAATGAAAAAAAAAAATTGGCGCACACAAGATGCGGGGGGTAGGGGGGTTGAAGACACGCGAAACATTTATGTGTGAGTGTGTGTTTCTGTGCCTGATAAAAAGGTAAATTACGAAATTGAGAAGGGAAATATTTGATGGTTTCCCAGCATGCATTCCGAGTTAAGTTTGATAAACTCTTGCTGTTGTGCTGACGGGGACGGAATTGAAACGAAAAAACAACAAAAAAAAAACAGGGGCTATGGGGGAGGGGGGTATTTAAAAAGGTGGCTACTTAAAAAGTGTTTCAAAGATGGTGGCTCTTTACTTCGTGTCTTGTGATCTATGTAAGAAAGATGCATATAAAAATGTTTGCTCTGATATTAATACAAGATTTATGATCAGTAGACGATATTATGTACAAGTATTTAAAGATGGCGTGTGATGTAACAGATCAAAGAAACACACACACTTACACACACACAACTCTCAGAATTTGAAACTAGTGGAAGATGAGAAAATCTACGTCTATGGACATTGCATTACCCAAAGTTTCTTGGTGGTCCACAGCACGCCTGTATCTTGGTGGTCCACAGCACGCCTATATCTTGATGGTCCACAGCACGCCTGTATCTTGGTGGTCCACAGCACGCCTGTATCTTGGTGGTCTACAGTACGCCAGTATCTTGATGGTCCACAACACGCCTGTAACTTTGTGGTCCATAACCGACAAGTATTGTAGTTATTTTTATCATTGTTATTATTATTAATATCATGAGGAGGAGGTATGTAATAGTATTATTATTATTTCATCATTATTTTAATATTATTACGGTACTAAGAAGGAAGTTCAAATATATTTGTCTAATGCATCTTCATTTTTTTAAATGGCAATTCTCAGCCAGAGTAAATAGATTTAAAGTGGTCCCCGAATCCTACAACGAGCACCACTGGTATTCACAAGTTGGTGGGTCTGGATAGAATGAGTTTGTCATTGTTTCTCTCCACCTCCCCTCCCCAAATCATATCAATTTTTGGAATTAAATTTCATTATTGAAACAATTCGTTTTCTTCCCATTGGGACCAGTTTTGAATTGTTTGACTTGATTGGCCTTACCTGTCCTACACTTACAATGTTAACTCTCCAAAACTAAAAACGTGTCAAATTTTAATGCCGTTGTATCACTGAAGCCAGATTTCGTTTCCCGTGTGGAACGACTTTTTAAAAATACCCAAGAGAGAAGAAAGGCTATTCTGGTTTCGAAGCTATAACTCAAGAGTGAAATATCACCAAGAGAGATAATTAACCAGACATTGAGTCTCTTGTCTCCCTTTATGACGTCTGGTTCGCATTTTTTTTTTTACTGACATTCTTCCAATTAGATGTCTATATAATTTCAACTTTACTTTCGGCTTAAAATAGAAAACAATGTTGTTTTTTTTCAGTTCTCTTTATTTGTTTTTATTTGTTTCGTTTATTTTTTCATTTGTTTCGTTCTGTTTTTATTCTTAAATCCTATTTTGTACAATTCCAGACGTGTAACCTCTTCTTGATGAGGCTGTATCGAGTGGTTAAAAATGGCTGAACAGAACGAGTGGTCTGGTAATACTCAAAGAACGAAGACTCAAGATTTTTATTGCAGTCTTTTGGTGTACTCGGTGCAATGATCTGGCATCGCTGGGATGCTCAGTATGGGGTGGGGGGGGGGGGAGAGGAGCTCCCTGTTCCTAGCGGGTATTGGGTACACTGTATAGGGGTCTGCATCTTTTGTTCTATACACTAAGTGTGAGCTGAGTACATAACGTATGTGTGTAATCACTTCAGAAGGTACAAAGGAATAAAATTGGAAGCGTGGCATGACTTTAGCAGAAGAGTGGAGAATGATGCTTTTACATTGTTCTATGTACAGGTAAATTGATGGGATAGTGACAAAGGGATAGAGCACTGGGTTGTTAAGCGGTGGGTATGGAGTTCGAATACTGGTATATTTAAGTCTCGGTCGGATTTTGGTAAGTTGCATAACAGTGGAGGGGAGACATAAGCAGTAGCAGAGACAGACAGAAGCAGAGACAGAAGCAGAGACAGAAGCAGAGACAGAAGCAGAGACAGAAGCAGAGACAGGAGCAGAGGCAGAAGCAGGGACAGAAGCAGAGACAGAAGCGGAGACAGAAGCGGAGACAGAAACGCTATGTTGTTTACTTTTCATTTCCCATCAGATTTACTCTGATCAAAATTACTTCAATTCAAATATCATGTGAAAAAAATGTCTAAACTCTAAATCATTTTGTCTTTACAGAAGATTTCTTAGAGGCCCTTGAAAATCAAGAGGTTGCAGAAACCCTCTAATTATAAATACGTTATAATAATTTCATTTAATAATTTACGCTTAGAATTAGCGCGGGGCCTATCAAAGCGAGGGGCCCACTGCGACCGCATAGGCTGCAGTGGACTAAGGCCGATCCTGTCTTTATGTGTGTGTGTAAGGATGGATCTAAAGCTGACTGTGGTATACTATTGCTGAATAGCCACATCCCGTTTTTGTATGAATATTGTCAGGTCCATTTACTTATTGAAAAACGTTTTGTCACTACCGGCTTTAATCACCAGAAAAATATTTCCCAGAATGCTCCAACCACTGGTTTGCAGACGTCGAATTCTATTGGTTAAGAAAAAGAAATCAGGAAGATGGATGGATGCAAGGAGACTTTTAACTGGCTGAAAGAAACCCATTCATTGTATGGCGGAGATCGATCGTGAAAAATTAATTATTCATCATTAGGATAATCACAGAACTAGCTTGCGTACGTATTTCTGTTCTCAGATATAATTACGCGGATCAATAGGTGGATAATGAATTCATTCTTTGCCGACGTTATGCTTGGGGATGATCCATTCATGAGCTACATTAGGTCTTGTTGATTTAGTCATTGCAGAGTTATTCGCCATTGAATAACTTTGTAAGGCGTTATATAATAAACATTACATATGTATTATAATTGTAAGGTTTTTATTCTTCAAATGAATATGTATATTTTTGAAAGTCATAAATAAATTGATGTGTGATCTTTAAGGAAATGAAAGGATCAAATTGAAATGAGTGAAAGTCAAATTGTAAGGTGAAGGTCAATCGCTTCATAAGACCTCATTGGAAATGGATCGTCTTACAATTTAGCCGGCGACATTTCATTATTAACAGTAAAGTAAAATACATTAATTTGTTCAAAAACTAAAGCTGCATACTATATCAAGAGGCCCGAACAAGACGCTGGCCTCAAAACCCTCCTAGAAGAAAAACTATACGGAGAACTGCCTGATCTGGAAACCACTGCGCGGTTCATCTCAGATATAAGATTACTGATCTAAACCCTCCCCCCTCCCGACATATAAAATGAGAAAGAAGAAGTTTAGAAACATAGGGACTAAATGAAGCCAATGGGCTATTAACTAAATCTATAAATCTAAGACATTTTGAAAAAATCGATACTATACAGTTCATATGAAGTTCAAAAATAAATAAAATAAATACATAACAAGTATTCTTATTATAAGTAAATAAGTTTGCCATCTGCCATTAAGTCTAGACTTACGTATTTTAATTTAGAATTACGCCGGAATCAAGCTTCCGGAATTTATTATCTTATCTTTGAAATCATTTTCATTTCAAAACGAGCCACCTACGCATTTTGATGTCAGGAACGGGACTTGCCGCATCATTGATTCTTAGCATTACACCTTACGTCCTAAAAGAGACGCCATTTTTGTTTGTTTCTTTTCCTTGAGAGAGTTGTCGAACTTGAAAGTAATAATCCATGCTGGCTCATACATCGTGAAAGACCTCAAGTATAGGTGACATAACCCTCGAATGGAAAGAGTTAAAGTGATATAAGTGGGGTTAAGTGGTGTATTGTGGTGTAGCCACAGGGCGTTAGTGTTAACAGGTTAGGGAACATTGTAACTACAAGTGAATGTAAAACTAGTGCTTCACATTGTTACTGTGCAACTAACTAGCTGCTCGACACAGTGTTACAGTGTATCACATGACACATTGTTGTTGTGTAACTATAAGCATCGCACAACACAGAATTACAGTGTAACATGACACAGCGTTACGGTGTGCCTATGAGCATGGTAAGACGCCAGCGCCCTCTAACACATGGTTGAAATTATTCATGATGATTCACACCGTTTCCGCGCCCAGTCTCTAGGTGATGGATATATGTAAGACGAAAGTACAGGGTTTTCCTCTGATGACGCCTAGTTGCCTAGGTTATGCTATTAAAGCTGAAATAAAGTTCAAACTGTTACGCTGCAAACAAGATGCGGACGTTATGTGATCAAGACAAAGACAAAATCCTTTTTTTACTTTGTCTTACGCCTCATG
Organism: Biomphalaria pfeifferi; assembly: GCA_030265305.1. Lineage (NCBI taxonomy): Eukaryota > Metazoa > Mollusca > Gastropoda > Planorbidae > Biomphalaria > Biomphalaria pfeifferi. The sequence continues at coordinate 1,973,210 of JASAOG010000028.1, forward strand.
CCCACTTGTTGTCGCGCTGGAGGGATCCGTCTGTTCCCACTTAAGCTCGATATGGAACTGCTATGAAAGAATACACAGAAACACAAGCGGTAGAACAAAAACTTTGGACTTTAATTAGTTCCAACACAATATGAACAAGCGCAGCAATGCTGGAGAAACTACGATGATTATCTACCCATTCCAGATATTTAAGTTCCAATGTCAAAGAAGGATTAAACTGTTTCTTGAGTCAGTAAAGAAAATAATCGACTAGAGCCATGACCAAACAAACATTTCAACTTTCTAGTTTAGCATAGATAGTTCTAAAATATACGTTTCTTTTGGATTTAAACCAATGATTTCGGCTTGCTATTCAAACACTCTGCTTCTGAGCCACCATCAACAGAAATTTAAAACAAAAAACTTTCTCAACTAGGATTCGAACTAATACATGAGTGTTAAACAGAATTTGGTACTAACCATAACGAACTATAAGCTTTATTGTGAATTGAGTTGGATTCAAACAACATCGCCTTAAGAAAGCATTTCCCGTTTCTATGACAACCACACGAAAAGGTCAACGGTTTTCTTTGTCATTTTAAACTTTAACAAGAACAAATGTTGTTTTTTTTTCTGGGTTCTATTTTTGCTTTATGTGTCTTCACTTGGTCAGTGACTACTCAGTAGTAGAGGATGTGTTGTCCTTAAATGACGGCTCACAGACTAAACTGTGTAGCCGCGTGAGTATATGTGTGTAGGTTGACTATACCTATGACTAGGCTTCAAGATAAAACCTTCCCCTCCCTTTCTCATTTACCTCCCTTAATGCCCCCCCCCCCCCTCGGTAACAGTCTCCGATGATTGACGCTTTGATGGATCTGTTCACGTGGCTCCAGACACAATGACCTCGGGGCGGCATCGGCTTCCCTTCTTCCCCCCCCCCACCCGCCCCCATCTTCCTCCCAGCGCACCCCGTTAGGTGCCAGACATGGGCCTGATGTTTTCACAGCCCGTGAGCCAACCACTGCACTCATTGACAGGATGGTGGGCCCCCGCCACCGCCCCCCCCCCCCATGCGAGCAACACATATGTTGTAGTTAGGAGGAACTTTAAAAAAAAAATGCCTGAGAATCAAACCCTAAACTTGCAGACCACAACTTACACCATAATGGCATTTTAAAGAGGCCTCCATCTGACACTCGTGAAGGTAGGTGCTAACGGAGCTGGGGTCAGTGCGTTATACATACAAGATGGCGGTGATTCTTCATGCTTTTAAAATATTGCCCTGACCTCTACCAACACCGGGTGCTGTCTACATGTCTACATGATTTTATCTTCACTAAAAGACGTTCAAATTAAAAAAAAAACGATATCATAAAGTTCTCAACGGAGATATTCAACGTCACCATAGCAACCCTTTTTTTTTAAATGTACATATATATATTTTTTTTTAATCTTTATCTTATCTTCTTATTTTATACTACTACAGACGTTACTTCGAAAAAAAAAAGATGATTACGCCCTACCCGTGTCCCTAGGTCAATCAAATCATGCTTGTTAATAAATGACTTAAACGTATTTGTACAAATGTGTCCCAGCATGAGAAACAAGGAATCTTTGTGTATTTCTGAGTATTTTATTCGGTTTTGTTTTTGTATTTGAAGATTATGGTTTAGTGTTTTATGTATAGTTGCTACTTTACTTTTTAATCTTCTGTGTTAAGGCTTTCTAAATTTAATGATTTTTACTAAAGGTTTAACTCTAATCAAATGTTCAAATTCGTTTGTTTTGAATCTCACTGCTCTATTTCGTGTCTGTTCTGGTTTCTTAATGTTATCTTCAGTTGAAGGCTCACAAAAAGAGGATGCATATTATATAGTTGGGCCTGACTTAAGGTCAAATAACATTTTAGTCGTTTGTACTTATTTGGTTTGTAGAAATTCCTACAAATGTTATATAAAAGTCAACTATAAAGGGTAATAATTAATTTGACAATAGATTTTCTTATCTTCTTCTATTCTGTGGTTTCTAAACTGTCTCTGCTCACAGTTTTAAACAGCTATTTGTAAAAAAGAAAAAAAACGTATCACTATTTTCACTTTTATTTTCACTATTTAGTATTTTCCTGTATTTTATTTTTCTTGTTATTTAAGAGAAAAGCTAGATTGATCTCCCCAAAATATTTAAACGTTACGCAGTTGGGAGTTTCTATTTATAGCCAAACTCTGACGTTCAATACCGTTCTCGACGGAGAGTTATTTTTAGTCGACGAAAGTGAGTATGTGTGTGTGTAGGATCTATCTGGCCGTCTCCAGCTCCATTCAGGCACCAAAGTCTACGTACGCCACAACCCCCCCCTCCTGCCGTATATAGATGTTTATTTAAGTTTATTGTCATTCGCCTTTTGTTGAGCCGTGATAAGTTTCTCCCTTCAGACCGCCACAATCACAGGCAAGAAGAAAGCAGTGTCACAAAAATACATCAATAAATTGAAGTATCGCAGAGGAGGAAATGAAATGTGTATATACTGTGTATAAGTGTAAGAATTCATTTCTTTCTGCAAAAAAACAGCGCATTTCCATTCTTTTTACTTGAATTAGAAAGTTTTATCTGTATTGGAATGTAGCATATACTCTTCTCAATATTTGAATTACAGATTCGTCTAGTATCTAAAAGCAGTATCTATATTTGTATGTCTACGTGCATCCTCCTCTATTTTCTCTCCCTTCCTCTCCCTAACCCTAATTTCAAAGTAACGTGAAGTATTCCTATCAGACATTGAGATCTGCGTGGCAAAGTTTATGTGGCCAGAACAACGACCTAATTACTAATCCAAGTTTTCGCCTAGATTTGAGCCCGAAAACCCAGCACGACCCGTTCTATCTATCTATCTATCTATCTATCTATCTATCTATCTATCTATCTATCTATCTATCTATCTATCTAACTATCTATCTATCTATCTATCTATCTATCTATCTATCTATCTATCTATCTATCTAACTATCTATCTATCTATCTATCTATCTATCTATCTATCTATCTAATCTGTCAGTCAACGCGGGCTTGTAATTTGACTTTAATTAAAGGTTTATTTAACATTTGGCATCTGAAATTGTAATAAACCATTTTTTTTTCGATTTTTTTAGCACACTTTGTGTCAGTTCTGTACACACGTTCAAGTTTCTAGTTCTATTGAGCAGGTCGTCTGATAACATTTGACGTCTGCTAAATTCTTATTTCTCTCCCTTGTATGTGCTGTGTAATCCCAAAGATTAGTATTAGATTCTTTACCTTTCAATTTCTAACAACTTATTTAGAAATGTCAAAACAACAACACACACACAGACACATACACACACACATACACACACACAGACACATACACACACACAGACACATTTCAATGGCAGATGTCAATTTGAAATTTAAGAAAAAGATCGAACTACGTTCTCTAAATATTTGTATTCCTACGCTCTTTCCTTGCCCCCCCCCCCCTCCCTTTTCTTTAGTTTCATTCTTGTATTTATTTATTTTTGCGTCACTTCCTTTGTTTTTAAATTTTCTTTACTTTGAGAATTGAAGAGTTTGCAACCAACCTTATCCCACCCCCCTGTTTTATTCTCTGTTTCTTTTCTTCGTTGTTGTTATTTTTGGTAAATAGTTCATTAGAAAAAAAAAAAAGAAAAATAAAATAGGATGCTGAAAGGTAACCAAGGAAACACTACAACCTGATATTAAACAAACACTTATACCGAGACAAGGCATTATAAATAGCGCTTGAAAGTTGTCAGTGGTTTGGTAACTAAGGTAGGCTGCACATTTATCAAAGGAGACAGGGTTCGGTTCTCACCAATAGATCCCTGGTAGGAAAAATGTGCAAACATTCAGTTCAGCATGGTGGGAAAGCAAGAATGTGCGCAAGGGCGCGAAGTGCACAAGTGGCGTAAGGTGCACAAGTGGCGCAAGGTGCACAAGTGGCGTAAGGTGCACAAGTGGCGTAAGGTGCAAATTTCAATAAACTCCTTCCCTCCCTGATTAGAAAACACACTCTCACACGAGTACTCTCCCCCCCCCCCCCCCACACACATAACGTAAAGCTTATCTAAACAAGTCGTTGGACAACGTAACGAAAGACTGAACGAGGTTTTGAGGATAGACAGAGAGAACGAACTCTGAATAAAAAGACAAGAAGGTAAAAAAAAATATATATATGAAGCAAAACTATTCGAAGGTAAGTAGGCCTACCTGTTACACCTGAGGATTTCCAGGGATTAATACAGGTAGAGTTGTTCACGGTTTGTGGTTTAGAGTTCGACTTTTGATAGATTGTTTATTTTAAAGAGGATTTATGCATAGCTACTGGGGCTTCAGAAAAAGACATTACGGACTATTTCTGTGAATTTATGCCTAGAGTTTCGACATCTCTTGGTTAGGAATCATTCACTTCAAGCGAAGCATTGGTTAGCGTAGCTTTGGAGTTGTTTTAAAAACACTGTATGGGAGAGTCCATCTGTGTTTCACTCTATTGTTAAGTTAAAATTCTGTCATAAAATAATTTAACATCAAAGTTTTTCTTCCTTTCATGTGCAAATTAAATCAAGTCATTTTGTGATTGGAGCTGCATTCTTATGTTTTTCAGGGTAATTTAGACATATGATCCTTGTATGGCACTTGAGAAAGTAAACCTATTTGGACTTTATCCCAGCATGAGGAATAAGAAATTAGTTTTGATTTTTTTTTGTATTTGAGAACCTTTTTATATAGTTTTTGTATTAATTAGTTACAGAGTTACAATTTGATTTTGAATATATTTTCATGTCTTGGGGTGTCAACAAATATAGTTTTAAAACACAGAATACCAACAACAATTTCCTCATCTCCACCAAAACGTTTAACATCATCATCATCTCGCAAAAACTACATCATCATGTCCACCACCACCGCCAACATCACCACAGCATGCGGAAGCATATCAAACAACAATCATGAATGAGCTTGTATTTTGTTCCGTACGTAAACATTCCAACTAAACTTTTTGAAGTTCCTTCATCTAAAGAAACTGAATTCAGAATGTAAATATTGTCTTTTCTATTTCTATCTCGTGTTTGATACTTTTCGTTCTTCTCTTAGTGTTGTTGCTGTCATGTCCTTCTTGCACTAGCCAGTCCTAGGGATCTTTCGAAGTTTCGTAACAAAATTAATCTTTTTACCAGCTTACTTGTTCACTAAACAGATATATATACACTAAAAAAAGGGGATTGCATTTCAAAAGAGACTTCAACAAGATAACAAAAAAAAAAAAAAAAAAAAAATTAAAAATGGAGAACAAGAAATGGAAAGATGAAAAGATGGAAGAATGTAACAAAACAAAAGATTACGAACACATGAAAACGAGATGGACATAAAAACAAGCGCTTCAATAATAGAAAGAAACAAAAAAAAAAGAGATAATGAAAGAGAGAGATAGAGAGAGAGAGAGAGGAAGAGAAAATAGGGAAGACGAATCTGACAAAAAAAAAAAGGATTCAAAAAAAAGAAAGAAAGAAAGAAAGAACTAGTAGGGCCTATAAACAATTTCAATTAAAACAATTCCTGTGTCAATACCAATCATAATGTTAAAACTAATTAAATCAAATTATTTTAAGATGTTGTGGTAGCCATTGAGGTCTGGATCAAGCTGTAATCTCAATTAACGAAATTAAATCAACATTATTGTGTCATAAAGCATCATTAGATGATGATTACACTGCACAGCCGTGTGGTGCAGAGCCATAATCTACGGATTTCAGCGAGCCACGGGGAGCCCAGTGGAGACATAATTTTTTTGACCAAAACCTTTGTTCAAACTGGAATTAAAAAATTAAGCACCGGGTACTTTGAATCGCGAAATAAGAAAATTTGTAGAATGGTGTGAGTGAACAGAATTGAGACAAAGACAGGGAGAGAATGTTTGGAAGGGGAGGGGGGGGGGCAAAGAAACAAACATTAGGTTCAAACATGAATGTGTCCTAAATCTAGCTATTTATGTCAAGTGGTTATAATAGCTCATGTCTTCGACTTCCGATTGAGGATGAATTTTGCAGTCAAAAATCGAGCAACATGGAAACTGATCATCATTAGTCAGATTCAGCATTGGGCTATAAAAACTTCCAGGTTCCACCACAGTGTCATGGTCTGCATTTCCGCCTAAAAATCGACGAATCTCATAAAACGAGTTTCTAAAGCTTCAATGCGCACTATTGGTATGAATTTCGAAGGGTCGGATATGGCCCGGATAAGGCAAATAAAGGACATTGGTGAAAGAGGTTGTCCTCAAAGAGGCAGAAGAGAAAAGTCTCTAGTTAGAATGATACTTAATCACTGCCACGCCTCAATGAACAGTTTTAAACTTTCCATCACTTATCGATGGGAGAAAATCGATCAAATTCAATATCAATTCAAATTTTCAAAAGACTTTTTGTTTCATTTTTTGTTAAATGTATATATATATATGTTTGTGTGTGTCTGTGTGTGTGTGTCTTTCTGTCTGTGTGTTTTCTACTATCACTTTCTCTTTGTAAAATTTGTGTGTGTGTGTCTTTCTGTGTGTTTTCTACTATCACTTTCTCTTTGTAAAATTGCAATTTTTTTGCTAATTGAAAAAGAAAATTACGGAAAAAAATTGGTTGGATGTTTCAAACCCTGGTTTTAGCCGCCACGCGTTGAGCCATGGGAAAACTAATTTGTCCAAGTGTAAATCACTGAATGTTTTATTCTGTATTGAAGCTGTCACCACTGCAAAAATCTGGTCAAACGATCCTCTTCCGGGTTTACTATACCCAGCGTCATGGGATAGAGTCCCAAGGGCCGTAATCTCAGCGCGCTTGACGGCAGGGTAGGACCCGAGAAAAAAAAACCAACAGGAAACAGAAGCGGTGTGGGCTTGAGTAGGGAGGGGCAGCAGTCTTTTTTTTTTTTTTTTTTTTGTTTTGAAAACGTGGCAAATGACTATTGTGACATATGGTGAACGGGTTGTTGTGACATATCTCCCCCTCGCTCCGGTACGTCTGCTGTGGTGGCTAACTAAAAAAATTAAATTACCTCCCTTTGTTGTATGGCTCACGGATAGTTGTTTTTTGTTTGTTTGTTTTTTTTGTTTCATTATTGCGAGGAAAAAAACAACTGTTCCTATAGAACTAATTTCGTTTGACTGTTTCTATGTGTGTGTCCATCTGTGTGAGAGAAAATGAGAAGGAGAGAGAGGAAAGAGAAAAAGACATGATGAAATACGAAGAGAGAGAGAGAAAGAGAGACAGAGTGCATAAATGCGGATTAAAGAATATTTTCTTTAGTTGTAAATGTATTTCTTTACAAATGGGGGGGGGGGGGGGGGATTAAACTAATGAAATAAACAAAGAAAGTAAAGTTGTCCCTTTTAGACCAACGGGGCAGATGATGTAAAGGTCAACTGTTACGAGAAACGTTTAACGAGGGAGTCATGTGGCCAGCACAACGACAAACCGCCTTTACTTTTCCCAAGTCCTGCCAGGTACACATCAGAGTTGGATGGAGTTAGGGGATCCTAAGCCCCCCCCCCCCTCTCTCAATACCGGAATTCAAAATCCCAGCCTTCACCAAGATTCAAACCCGAGACCCGATGGTTCCGAATCCAGATGTTTTACCCCTCAGGTGTTATAAAACAAAGAGATTTTCCATACCTCAAGAAACAAGCACTTCTTCGAATATTGAAGAAAACTGAGTAGATATCTAATTTTTATAAGCTAACAAGAAATCAGAAATCACTTTCCTTTAATTACAAGCAGGGCCGGATATAAGGGGGGGGCAAGCGGGGCTACAGCCTCCACAAAAGAAATAAAAATATTTTCGAATTTTCGCAGCTCAAAAATTGTATTTTATTTGTTTGCATTTTTACGGCTGGCAAAAATATCGTGATTAAGAAGTCTACGCTTGTAGCATGTTCGGAATAAGTATTTACAGCTCCGGATTTACGACAGTGCGTCTATGAAGGGCTAAATCCTCAACAAATTCAAAGATAGAGACTATATACACTTTTTCAAACCAAAATATGCATATTATATATATTTTTTCAAACCAGAGTGAGATTAATTTTACAAGAGCGCTATTTCTTTCTTCTAAATTATATATAAAAATATTTTCATTCATAATTGGATATTTATAAAAGCTTTCGAAAAAAAATATAGGGGCCTATACATACTAAATTCCGGACCTGATTGGGAGTCTAGTCTCTAAATGAAAATCATATCTTCCTTCTAATTCTAGAAGTTGCGTCACGTATAACCAAGCCCTATTTTCATGCCCTCATGACACCAATGCGCCACAATACGCAGAAACAAATTCCCAATTCCGTACAAGGCCAGGTTTCCTGTCCTTTAAGGGGCAGTAACTCAACATCGACTTGACAGCCCAACAGGAAGAATGCATTTTGCCTGCACGTCTGCAGGTTGTCCTGTTAAATTTCCCCCCTGCTGGCAAGGGAAAAAAATCCATAATTAATAGCGCCCCCCCTTTCTCCACGTGCTATTTGGCTCACTCCGTACCATTCCGGGTTGTTTCACACCTCAGCGGCGTATTTTTCGTGTTCTAATATCCTTGACCTTGGAGGTCGACACGTTCTGAAGCAGTGGCGGCACTGAAGAAAGGAAGAGGTGGAGTAACAAGAGGAGATGGGGGCATGGGAGGACTTGAAACACTCGATGATTTCATTGGGGGGGGGGGGGGTTGAACTAAAACTTGCCCACTCTGTACTAGCATTATTTGCATAAATCAATGGCCGTCGTCAATGGCCGCCATACGCTTTCCTGTGCTGGGTCTCCAACTTTGTGAGCCCATGCACTATGTCTCGTTCCATTAACAGGGGTGAAGTCCGCGGCATTGGTCTTGTTTCGTCAATTCTAGGACGACTACAAAAACCCTGACAGCCTTGAGTCGTTATGGTATCGTTTCTCGTTGTCGCGAGGAAAAAAAAAAGGCGGGGTGTGGGGGGAAATATATTGTTCGATAAATTGTAACCCCCCCCCCCGCCTTCCCCAGTTTTATGCATGTTTTTTCCCCTCTTCACCAAAATACAAACACACCACACACACACACACACACTCACACACGCATTTCTCGTGGCTGCAATTTTTCTGAAAAAAGACTTTTGTAAAGGAGTCTGCTCCAGGTGCATAGACTAGACATGGCACATGTGTGCTTTAAACCTGTGTAAAAACAATGAAATAGGAGAAACAAAAGAAGGGGGGGCACTACACAAAGAAATATTTCTAGTAATTTTTCTGGGGCACCGAGGTGAAGGCAGAAAAAAAAGGGGGGGGGGGAGATTTTTTATGCCATGCAACCCTTAAACCTACAACTCTGAGTGATTTATGTGATTTGAAATGATGGATGAGAGTGAAGATTGAATTTGTTATTGAATCAAGGGAACTTTAAACACAAAGATTATTTAATGATTGTTTACATGCTATTCAGTGGAAAGAGTTAAAAAAAAAATATTTCTGGTTCCTATTACCTCACAGGTGCAATGTCCTTGACACTACTTCCATGTCCTTGAAATATCAGTCTTAGAAGACTGCTTAGAACATTTTCAAACTTGATTTCATGTAAAAATTACTTGACAACTAAGATTCATGGTAGGCACTAAAGCTAAAAACGTTGTCTATGTAGAAAATAAGGTTAATTTTATTTAAAACACAAAAGGTCAAAGGTTCACAATGACAAGGTACAGTCGACAGTACTAAAAAAAAAGATCGTTACTTCGGGTAGGGTTTGACCAAGAGCAGTGGCTAGCGTTCATTGTGTGCAGAGTTCTAATTATCCAATCAATGCCCTTTCCTCCCTTACAAAAATGCAAAATCAAGAGTCATGTGACTGATTGGCATTAAATAGAGGCTGTGGGCTGTGTCCCTTCCACTAAACACAATTCTTACTTTTCTGTTTATTTATTCAACTAGTACTGAAGACATGCGATGTTACCACTACTGTAGATATTACCACTACTGTAGATGTTACCAGTAATGTAGATGTTACCAGTAATGTAGATGTTACCAGTAATGCAGATGTTACCACTACTGTAGATGTTACCAGTAATGTAGATATTACCAGTAATGTACATCTACAATTACGCTAATAAAACAGGATGCGACCCCAAGATATTCAGATTATCCAGGAAAGCTTAACTACTAGACCACACCGACCCTACTACAACCAACAAACTTTTGATTCATAGTGAAGTATATAATTGTCTTTACTTTCACAAACTTTTAGAAAAAACAATTTTGTATGTGATGATTCTATTCCTTATTTGTTAATCTTCCCAAAAGTAAATCTATATTTAGACAATGTCCTTTCATGTAGAAAAAGGCAGATGTCGCTCCACTTGCACAATTTGTCATCCTGAAATCTACTCCTTGAGGGGAGAGGAAGGTTACACAACACTTTCAAAGAACCAAAGGGTCAAGGTTATAGAAAAACGGATTGATTTCCTTCCTGGAAAAGCTCGTACCATAGTTTAGTGGTCACGGCACATTTCGCTTTTGAATGACATTTCTCCATCTCAAAGCTCAAAATAGTCAAACATTTTTTTTTTTAAATCTGAAATCGATACCTGCCACACACGATTTCAACAATTATTCAAATTTGCCAGCCCCAAATGCTGGGCGGTATCGAATTCTCTAAATATTTAAGGCAGAGACAGAGAGTACGAGACGTGTGGAAAAGTGGGGGGTGGGGGTAGGCAACAAAAAGAGATGGGGAGAAGTCAGCTCCAAATCTTTATTGATTACACAAATCTATTTGCTGGAGAAAACTTGCGAACAGCTCATTTCTCAGAGTTGCGCCGTTTCGAAATGGAGCAATCTACTTAGCATGGTTAGAAATGTGGAGATAATCTTCTCGTCTGCTAGCAGAAATTTTGTTTAGTTCCTGGCCTCTGAAGTAGTGTTCAGATTATTGATTGTTCAGGGACAGGACTGGCTTTAAATATAGACTAAAACTTAGAACTCCACGAGCTGTTATATTCTAACTGGTTAAACTCATAAGCACCTTCTGTTTGGTAGTAGGATGTTTACAAAATCACAAAATCCCTGTAGATGGTCTTAGAAAAGCATTGATAATTTCAACTTTCAACACAATAATGGCTTGTAAGATTTAAGTATAATCCGAATCCTAATATAAAAAAAAATTACTGATTAAAAAATACTTTAAAAAATAAAGCGAGTATAATGGAATTAACCGCGCAATTACTGACACTTACACGAAGCATCTATATAGGAATTACAGTTAACTAATTAACTAACTGGTTAACCTTTGATTGATTGGTGCATTGTCTTCGACAATAGATAATTTCGCAAAGTTCCTAATTGATCAAGGAATAGAATGTGGTAGAAATAACGTGTACAAAATGTGTACCAGACAGTCTGAGTGAGTTGACAGAAGCTTGGGGACAATGAAAATGAAGTGACAGAGATGTAAAGCGCTTGGCTTTCTAGCCCAAAAAGTTTCGAGTTAAATGATGACAGAGAGACTTTCGTTTTTTTAGCATGTTCTAGGGTCTAACCAGCTGTATTAAGTGAAAATGTTCTATAAATATTTACTTTTTGGAGTTAAAAAAGAGAGTCTGGCAAGGAGGCTAGGAAATAGCGCTGTAAACATTGCAATGCGAATAGGTTTCTAAAATTTTCTATTAAAAGTAAGAACTTAATCTGTAATCCAATTATGCAAACATTTATAAAAACTCTATAATAATTTCCGCATCTTTATTAACTTGTGGTTCATGTATATAGTTCATTCCCAGGACACACGGATGTAAATCAAGGTTAACAGAATAAGTCAAATTGTCTATAGATGAATTCTGGGTCTTGATAAATGTGATATTCAAAACACCAGATGGCGCTGATTTCTCACTGACCAACACAGAAATGAGGTTGGACATCCCAGAATGTTCTTTAATTTGTATTCCGTCGAGGGTACACTAGTCCGGGGGTAAATGAAGCCTGTCATATTTTTGAACGCCTGGTCCTATCTTCCGCGGCCGTTTCCCTCCCGAGCTATCGCCAGAGATCTGGCGCGGTATCAGTATCATCTTACGGAACCGTCCAGTATGTATAGCTATAGACAAGGATAGACAGGCCCCCTCGGGCCCACCTTGTTTTATATCAACTAATGAAATTGAATGTTGATTTATGTGGGAAGGTGAGTGAAAGATGTTATTTTTCCTAATGAAGGCAAAATTATGAACACATTATATGATTAGGGCTCTGAAATATGCTATAGATTTTTCGCTACGCTGAAATATGCCATAGATCTTTTGTTACGCTGAAATATGCTATAGACCTTTTGTTACGCTGAAACATGCTATAGATCTTTTGTTACGCTGAGATATGCTATAGATCTTTTGTTACGCTGATATATGCTATAGACCTTTTGTTACGCTGAAATATGCTATAGATCTTTTGTTACACTGAAATATGCTATAGATCTTTTGTTACGCTGAAATATGCTATAGATCTTTTGTTACACTGAAATATGCTATAGATCTTTTGTTACGCTGAGATACGTTCTAGATCTTTAGTTGCACACAGATTAAGAGTTATTAGTCAGAATGAAATATATATATAAAAAACAACATTCGTAAGACGGTAAGACTGAAACATATTGTACAAAATCAAACTTGGAGTATTTGCAGATCTACTTTTTGTGTAATGAACGACCAAAGTAAGAATATTATTAACATTTAAAAACATGTTTGAAATGTGGTAAGTAAGTATTCAATGCTACTATACATTAGGAAAAGATGATACAGAAACAAAATAGCTAAGAAAAAATATGTTCTAATCTAGTCTCATCGAATCCATTGAATTCACGAATGAGAACCTAGAGGATTATAAAAAAAAACAACAACTAAAGCCCATGAGACACTAAATAGAAACAGGTCACAACAAAGAATCTACGACTTGACTAGAAGAGAAATGCGTCCAAATATAGTTTGACATTTAAAGCTCTATAAAGTTCCCTTATGTTGTGTACATATTTTTCTGAACATTTTTTTTCTGAGATCTAATCTCTCCATTTCATTCAAAGATCTGGATCCTGCTATACGATCAAGATTAATTTGTTTGCACACACATACACACACACAATCAAACATAAGCCTGTAGCCAGATATGCAAAGATTTGAAAGCCGGATCACTCGGGGATGAAAAGGCAGACAAATAGCAGACAGTACAATACACGCGAGAAACAAACAAATAATAGAATTGACAGACACTCCAAGGATCGATAAGCATCGAGCAAAGACAGACAAGCTCCAACCTGGACAACGTGGCGATAATGTCATCTGTGGAACATGGCTGGAAAAACAAAAACAAAACAATAAAAGAAAATCATATTAGGAATAAGATCAACACTTTCCCCAATACCCCCCCCCCCCCTCCAAACACACCTAAACACACTTACTCATCCTAAGACGAAGTTAAAATAGTGATGATCATGTGACCGGATTTGTATAGAAATGTTTTTCAGTGTCACTCTCAGAAAAAGAAAACAACTTTTGATGACGTTTTTTAAAAAAACATTTTTGTGCGTAATTGAGAGTATTTAGTAATTTTAAAAAATGGAGAAGCTAAGTTTGTCACACGGAGTCTCACATGTCTGCGTTAATGAAACAAAAAACATTTTGAAATGTAATTTAGAGAACTCAGCATCTTTTGGCAATTTTCACTTTAAAAAAAATACTCCACCCTCCATTTTTTTTTTCTCATTTTTTTCCAAATACTTCCGCACATCAGGTATTAATGGAGCAGCAGAAATAGACCGAAAAGGTCAAAGTGACCAGGGGAAACAAAATGGGGGTCAGAGCATTTCGAGGCAAGTCGCTCTACATGGAAACCTGTCAGAACTGGGCACAGAGGAGCTCACGTTACGGCTACCATGGAGTCAGCTTGCATACACACTGCCCATCAAGAGACCTAGTTCAAAGCCAGCCACAATAATTCCACTTGGAATATGGCATGTGCGCTGATTTAAGGGGTTATGGTTTAAATTTGGAAAATACCTTTTTAGAGGGTTCGAATTCCGACTCAAGCTGAAGTTGTGTTTGCTGAGCGCCTAAAGGTAGCAAGGAAACCTTCCCCCAGTCACCCCCTCACTCCGCAGGTCCACAAGAGATCTAGCATGGTATAACGCTAACTATGCATAAATCAAGAGCACTTTTTTTTAATGCAGTGATACAAAAACAAGAATAAATCTAGAAAAGGTTACTCAGTTTTGAATTATTCTCTTACTATATCATATAGAGCATAAATAAATGGTCTTTAAACTGGACTATATGAAAGTACTAGATTTCTCGTTTTTGTATAAATGGGCCGCCCTTGACTTTTAAACTACCCGTCATTCTTACAAAAATATACGAAAATTTAACTTCGAAGAGATGGAAGTAATTGAAATAAAACTAATAAAATACATACACCCATACATACACACATACCTAAACATAAAGATATACAGATATTTACATACATATGCACATACTTACATATCTTAAGCAACTACAATAAGGAAACATACAATAACACACAGAAGCCCTTTTTTTTTTTATCTTGCAAGATTAATTATCTAAAAAAAGAAATTCAAAGAAGAGGAAGATAATCAGAAAGTGGATGCAAGTTTTATTGCTTAGAAGAAATAGAAATGAGATATCTAGAAATGTGAGAAAGAAAACAGAAATTTGAAAGACCATCTGAAACTATAATTTAATATTCGTACCCTGATATTTCCTCGTTTCCAATTTTCAGCTTGTCTGCTAGCCATGAACTATCCCGGGACAACAATTTTCCCGCCCCTGACTCAATAACAGCTTAGAGTCAGCAGAAAAATGTTTGTCACTCTGGTGCCATCGATTCTCTCGAGCTCTTGCGTCACTGACGCAAACCATCAAAGACAGGGGGGGAGGGGGCTCCCAGAATCCTGGATTAGACACAGGAACCAGGTCATGGAATGTTTGACTGTCAACAGTTTTCCACGTCACCGCGTTGCTACTGAGACAGGGGGAAAGAGGGGGGGGGTATGGTGGACCATCGATTTAGACTCTGTTGTCCCTGGCCAGGTCTTAAGAGAGGCAGCCAAGTAAAGCAGTTACAGGAAGAAGCAGGAGGAGTTGGGGGGATGGGGGTGGAGGGTAAGAAAACGCGGGAGTTGAAGGAGAACAAAAAAACAACAACATGAAAATGGCGGTACATGTCTTGTCAGTAATCGACAAAAAGAAAGAATCGATGGGTTCGATTACTTTGGGCGCCAATACTTGTAGTCTTGAATTGTTTTGATGGTGTCAAAGGAGCGCGTGGTAAAGGAGACAAGAAATGAACGACTTCATTTCGGGTAAGAGCGCTTTATGCACATTTAGAAGACCTTACAAATAATTTGAAATAATTACTATATAAATAAACATTCCGCATAGTACCCAATAGTCACACTTATAAGATCATAAGAAATAAAAACAAAATAAAATCTGTTTCTTTGCATCTATTTTCGAATGGAAATTTGCAAATGTTTTGATTACTAGCAACTGAGATTTTTTTAAAATATCAACTCCTATGATGGAAAAAACAGCCATATTTCGATAAGGAAGTCTCAAGTCTGCATAACTTAGGAATATCGGTTCCGACTAGTTCCGAAATCGTTTTTTCTTGCCATTAATCTAGTAGCAGCAATAGTAAAAATAACCTTACTAGAGAAATTATTTGTTATATACTTATTGTCTTTTTATAAAGAGTCTAATTATGTATTATAACAGTGCTGTCAAAACCAAGGCCACATTGAACCCGTGACTTTCGGTATCTTCAAACTTCTGTTCACATTTTACAATGAAGTCATAAAGGATTGGTCCCATTTGACTCAATTTGTTCGGATATTGGCCATAAGTTAAGGCCATTTCTCGAAACGGCCGGCCAGTTCGCAAACTGGCAACACTTCGGGTTTGGACCGCAACATATACATGGCCCCTTGATTAAAATGGTTGAGCACCCCTTCATTGTGCTGATTAAAAATGTCAGTAATAGCATAAGCCTCATGATTTTACAGAAATAACTTAAATATCTTAATTAGAACTGGCTGGAAAAACCCAGAATTTAAAAAGTGAAAAAAAGGGGGGTGTACGGGGCGTGGGATTAGACTTGAATTGAAAATCTGTTAAAGGTAAAAGGATGGAGAGGGGAGGGGGGAGACGGAGGGGTGTGTGTTAAGATGGTGTACAGGAATAAGGTAGTTGAATGTGTCTCTAAACATTTCAGACACAAAATGTCGACAGTTGGTGTTTTACAGCAGCGTCTTCTGGCAAAGTCCCAGGGACCAAACAAAATGTTTTCTACTGACTGGACTTGTCAGCTCATCCACCCGGCACCTTGTCCCTTACCCTCCCCCCCCCCCTGCCTTTCCCGACTCCTTTAGCTCAAGCTTGTTCACTACCACCGCCTCTCCTTCTCTAACGCTGTCACTAGTATACCTATCAGGTAGAACTCGTCTGGTCAAATTAGTTGCAGACGGAGGGAACAGGTTTTGGAAATATCTGCCACACCCGCCCTTTTCAATCCTAAATATTCTGATCTCACCTCTCTCTCTCTCTCTCCCTCCTTATTCTCAATACTCTTTCGCTCTTTCTCTCTGGTCTTTCTGTCTGGCTCTGAATTCCTTACGAGCTAAAACCTATAGACATTGCAGTTTCTCTAAATCCGAAAACTTCTCACACTATCAGATAGCCTGAACATTTCAAAAGAATATAGCTTCACATCTCTTCGTTATCTAAATCTTAAAACATGTTTAAAAATGTACCCTGATGACACAAACAAACAGACAGACAGACAGACATCAAGAAAGATGCAGAGATTTTAAGGCACAGAGTAAAACTTTTTCCTCGAACCTTAATTATCAATAATTTAAATATATTTTTCACTCGGTATCTTTGTAAAATAAAATATATACATGTACATGATAGAAATATTAACAGTCCAGCTGGATATTTGGGCTAGGATCTTTAATTCTGAAGGAACATCCAAAACGTAACAGTAACCAACAAAGCTGTAAAATACAGGACACTCGGCCTTACTTCAAAACGCAGGACACTCGACCTTACTTTAAAACACAGGACACTCGGCCTAACTTTAAAAGAAGGACACTCGGCCTTACTTTAAAACACAGGACACTCGGCCTTGCTTCAAAACGCAGGACACTCGACCTTACTTTAAAACACAGGACACTCGGCCTAACTTTAAAACACTGGACACTCGGCCTTACTTTAAAACACAGGACACTCGACCTTACTTTAAAACACAGGACACTCGGCCTAACTTTAAAAGAAGTACACTCGGCCTTACTTTAAAACACAGAACACTCGACCTTACTTTAAAACACAGGACACTCGGCCTTACTTTAAAACACAGGACACTCGGCCTTACTTTAAAACAGTAAAAGAATCCACCCAGACAGACAGAGTGAGTTGATATAAACTTTTTTTAAATACGAGATCCATCTTGTTTACGATAAATATAATGTATGAGTGTTTTATGTGTGTACAAGTTTCTTTGCGGGGGGGGGGGGGGGGGGGGGAGGGGAGAATATCTTTTGATATTTCATTTTTTTTCCCATGGTTTGATTTACAATGTAATCATGCACGGGTTCTTTAATTACAGAGTTCAACAAACTCGTGTGTGTGTGTCTTTTCCCCAAATTACGTCAGTCAAGCCATGGCTGAGAGCCAAACATCTATTTCCTGACTGCACTCTCAAAGCAAAGACCAACCAGCTTAAAGCAAAGACCAACCATGGCTAGTAAATTTGCGGGGAATGTCAGGCGTAATTAAACTGAAGATGTAGCTGGCTTGAAAAAAGAGATGGCACTCTTACTTTTTTATTTAAAAATGGTAAGCAAAAAAAAAAATGGGAGAAGGCTGGATTAGTTTAGTTCGCTTATGTCATAGATACCTGATGTTATGGCTACCTGATGCCACGTTACAGCCAAATGACATTTCGAGTAGATCAGCATGACATTAAGAGTGGCATAAAAAGAGCGTTGAGAGAGTGCAGGCATTCCTTGAAGATTGCTCATCCCATTATGTCATGTTAACAGAGTGCAATGTCAGTAAATGTTATTCAATGTCTCTAATGTTTGTCATGACAGCAACGAATTACTTTAAAGTAATGATAGTGGTTCTAATGTCAGTGTTACTTGATGTCAATGCTACATGGTGTTAATGCTACTAGATGTCAATGTTACATGATGTCAGTGCTACTTAATATCAATGGTACTTGATATCAATGCTACTTGATGTTATTGCTACTTGATATCAATGCTACTTGATCTCAATGCTACTTGATGTCAGTGCTACTTGATGTCAGTGCTCTGAGTTGCTTTCTTGAAATTGTTCAAATTTCAGCTTTGACATAAAAAATATCGGGCAAAACACATCATGTCAAACAAAGATCTAACTAACAAAGAGATACGTAGAAACAAAGATATTTACAGAAACAAAGATATTCATGCTTTTTTCCGTATTAACAGTTTCAGATTCAACGCCGGACGGTTAGGGGGAATTTAGCAGTAATTTCCGTCTATGAACCCCTTTAGTAATAATAGGCATTTTCGCCCCTGAGCCGCACAAGAAGCCGGGTGTACTGGTTAGGTGAACCACTTGATGTAGGCAATGTCAGGAAGGAACTGTCTCCGCGGATTATGCACGCCGTTGGTAGTCTAAAAAAAAAATGGTGAGATGAATCGAAGTTGGAACTTACAGACAGACTGACGGAAGGACGGACACACTTGATAACTTTAGCAAGAAATAAAGAACGAAAAATAGTTAAAAGAGAGAGAGGTAGAGAGAGTGAGAAAGAGGGGTAGAGAGTGAAAGAGAGGTAGAGAGAGTGAGAAAGAGGGGTAGAGAGTGAAAGAGAGAGGTAGAGAGAGTGAGAAAGAGGGGGTAGAGAGTGAAAGAGAGGTAGAGAGAGTGAGAAAGAGGGGTAGAGAGTGAAAGAGAGAGGTAGAGAGAGTGAGAAAGAGGGGTAGAGAGTGAAAGAGAGAGGTAGAGAGAGTGAGAAAGAGGGGTAGAGAGTGAAAGAGAGAGGTAGAGAGAGTGAGAAAGAGGGGTAGAGAGTGAAAGAGAGAGGTAGAGAGAGTGAGAAAGAGGGGTAGAGAGTGAAAGAGAGAGGTAGAGAGAGTGAGAAAGAGGGGTAGAGAGTGAAAGAGAGGTAGAGAGAGTGAGAAAGAGGGGTAGAGAGTGAAAGAGAGAGGTAGAGAGAGTGAGAAAGAGGGGTAGAGAGTGAAAGAGAGAGGTAGAGAGAGTGAGAAAGAGGGGTAGAGAGTGAAAGAGAGGTAGAGAGAGTGAGAAAGAGGGGTAGAGAGTGAAAGAGAGAGGTAGAGAGAGTGAGAAAGAGGGGTAGAGAGTGAAAGAAAGAGGTAGAGAGAGTGAGAAAGAGGGGTAGAGAGTGAAAGAGAGAGGTAGAGAGAGTGAGAAAGAGGGGTAGAGAGTGAAAGAGAGAGGTAGAGAGAGTGAGAAAGAGGGGTAGAGAGTGAAAGAGAGAGGTAGAGAGAGTGAGAAAGAGGGGTAGAGAGTGAAAGAGAGAGGTAGAGAGAGTGAGAAAGAGGGGTAGAAAGTGAAAGAGAGAGGTAGAGAGAGTGAGAAAGAGGGGTAGAGAGTGAAAGAGAGAGGTAGAGAGAGTGAGAAAGAGGGGTAGAGAGTGAAAGAGAGAGGTAGAGAGAGTGAGAAAGAGGGGTAGAGAGTGAAAGAGAGAGGTAGAGAGAGTGAGAAAGAGGGGTAGAGAGTGAAAGAGAGAGGTAGAGAGAGTGAGAAAGAGGGGTAGAGAGTGAAAGAGAGAGGTAGAGAGAGTGAGAAAGAGGGGTAGAGAGTGAAAGAGAGAGGTAGAGAGAGTGAGAAAGAGGGGTAGAGAGTGAAAGAGAGAGGTAGAGAGAGTGAGAAAGAGGGGTAGAGAGTGAAAGAGAGAGGTAGAGAGAGTGAGAAAGAGGGGTAGAGAGTGAAAGAGAGAGGTAGAGAGAGTGAGAAAGAGGGGTAGAGAGTGAAAGAGAGAGGTAGAGAGAGTGAGAAAGAGGGGTAGAGAGTGAAAGAGAGAGGTAGAGAGAGTGAGAAAGAGGGGTAGAGAGTGAAAGAGAGAGGTAGAGAGAGTGAGAAAGAGGGGTAGAGAGTGAAAGAGAGAGGTAGAGAGAGTGAGAAAGAGGGGTAGAGAGTGAAAGAGAGAGGTAGAGAGAGTGAGAAAGAGGGGTAGAGAGTGAAAGAGAGAGGTAGAGAGAGTGAGAAAGAGGGGTAGAGAGTGAAAGAGAGAGGTAGAGAGAGAGAGAGAGAGGTAGAAAGAGAAAGAGAGAGGTAGAAAGAGAAAGAGAGAGGTAGAAATAGAGGTAGAGAGAGAGGGGGGTAGAGAGAGGAAGACAAAAAGGAGAGAGAAAAGTTTAACCAAAGCCCTTAAACTCTCAGTAAACACAAACACACATTTCTATCATTAGAAGAGAAACCATCTAATCGAGAATCTTCCCAATGAAATGTACATTTAAAAAAAAAACGTATTATAAATAATATGATTGAGAGAAGATCTAGACAACAACATCAACAACATGCACGACGATATAGGGAGTGATGTGGGTGAGTAGGAAAGATGGATCAGAAGACATACCAGGAATAGGGGGGGAGGGGAGGGGAGTGAGTCCAATCGTGATATTCCCGTGTTTAGCAAAGAACGAGAAAATTCAATAAGTGTCCGCTAGCTTGTGGCTGGCATCAGGCGAGACTCAACAAACAAGCCGGACCAAACCTTCTACAAGGGATGCATACATCACTTTAAAACCAAGACCCCCAGGGGGTGGGATCTTGGAAATGAGGGAGGACAAAAAAGTGATCACAAGAAATAGGAATCGTTAAAAAAAAAGTGTACTTTGCGATTTGTGCTTTAATTAGGTAGAATCTGAGGTATTGTTATCATAATTAGCGTATACCAAAGCTTATCACAGAGTTTATCCTATACTTTATCCTGTACCTTATCCTATAGTTATCATAAAGCTTATCCTATAGTTTATCTTATAGCTTATATTTTAGTTTATCATATAGCTTATCCTTTAGTTTATCATATAGCTTATCCTTTAGTTTATGATATAGCATATCCCAGCTGATCGTATTATTGTTTCAATGTCTCTGTTTATGGCTTTTATTATCTAACTTTCTGGTGGAAAAAAATATAAATAATCTGTTTCAAAGGCCGACTAGGGTATCACGTGGCCAGCCCAACCACCAACCGACTACCCCAATATGTATATATATTCGAATACTTTTTGTGATTGGCTTGGCTCTGAGGCGTCCTGAAAATCCCGAAGTTCAAAAACCGTCACTGGATTTGGAACTCACGACCCTTCGGTTTGAGCTCCAAGCACCTTAACACTTGGCCACCACATATACTAAAATCTATTTGTAATGCATGGTTAAGTGAACGTGTCCATCTAGACATCGAGGGATCAGACATTATAACCGGATGTCCACAATGGGGAAAGAAAATCAACCACAATATAGAAACGAAAGATCACTTTAATCAATCAACATGTCAGATAGATGATAGCGCAATGAAAGGGACGCAACTCAATGGCGTGATCTGCATAGATATCGGCTCACACTAGACCGGACAGCTGATAGAATCTCCCTAGACATTGTGTGACGCTGGGTTAAAAAACACCAACAAAATATAAAAAAAATCTACGCTCTGTAAAATATGTTTACAGTAGTCTGGCCCCTGGATGAATTAGCAAGGGGGACTACTTGATGCCAGCTCCCCCCCCCCCCCCCCCAATACCCAGCCAAGACCCCCCCCCCCCCCCCCAGTTTCCCATTGGAGTTGTGAATGAGTTACTGGTGTGACAGTATTAGCTCCAATAGGACTTTTGGGAGTTTCTCGGGACAGTTTGGACTCAATTATACCGCCTTGATCTGAGTGAAGCCTTTATCTTGATGAAAGACATGGCTTCCACACTGCTTTCTTGACTTATGTCTTGGAATGCATTCCATTAACTGGATGTGTAAAAGCTAACTTCTATTCATGAGAGTACGATGTTTTGTCATGAATTGTGGTAAATGTCTTGAAGTAACACTGTGATGCAAAACAGAATGGACTAGGCTCCATTCCCTGTCAATCCTACTGTTTTTGTTTTAGTATGTAACTGAAATATTGGGTTATTTAGAGTAGGTTTAAACCTGCCTTTGAAGTTTGGTTTTCAGGCCGCGTTTTTATGGTGAATTTTAATCTTGGTTTAAATTTGCAGCTCCATGTACACGTCACATAGAACACAGTAAACATCATTATATAGAACATTGAACACTGAGTATAGAACAAACATTACATAGAACGCAGCACATAGAACGCAGCACATAGAACGCAGCACATAGAACGCAGCACAAAGAACGCAGCACATCGAACGCAGCACATCGAACGCAGCACATCGAACAAAGCACATAGAACGCAGCACATAGAACACAGTACATAGAACAAAGCACATCGAACACAACTCATTGAAACCATAAAGATAAAACAGCAGTCATTTGAACTGGACAGACAGTTAAAATAGTCAAAAACAGTTGAATACACTGGTTACGCAAAACACCATATCAATTGACCAGCTTAAGTGCTACTTCCTGGGGGTTTTATCATAATAATCATTGGACTACATGAACTATTCATGAACTACTCCAAGCATTTTAAAAACAACATACACAATACCCGCTAGTGATAATTGCAATGAAACCAAAGATCCTATTGTTATTTCTAAAGAGCAACAAGACAGATAAATAAATCTCTTTGCTATTCAGTCTAAAACAATGTCTTTTACTGCTTCACATAGACGAAACACTGAGGGAAGAAGAAGTACTTTTGCAAGTGCAGTCATGCGTATCTCCTATCGAACGCTATGTGGTCCAGCAATCAGCGAGCGGATCAATCAAATCATCAAAGCTTTTCAGAAATCAATGGACCTCGCTATAGCTTTCATGCCAGCGATGTACTCAGCAATCAATCTCTGACCTGTCCGGTTCTCAGAGTGTTTTTGGAGGAAAAAGCTAATATTAAGTGTTACCCTGTGTTGTTAAAGTATTGCGAAGCTGGTCTTTGGGAAAGATGTCCAGAGGCCCCCACACACACACAGACACACACCGACTTGTCACAATGGCACAGTATTTTATAAGGTAAACAAATCTTAACAATATGTCTGAATTTAAAGGAAAAACTATGGAGAGAAATTGTTATAAAGAAAATCACATTTTTAGAAACAGAGAACCTTTTAGTGGAAATCAAAAGTCAACAATGTCATTGAGAAGTTAACTTTAAGTTAATTTGACTTATTCATTCATACGAGAGAGAGAGAGAGAGAGAGAGATTAATCTTTATTATAGACATAATGTGAGCTTAGAAGGCATAGCTCAGGCTGACCTTTCACCTTCACCTTCAAAACAATAGCATCAAATGCTGTTCACCAATGTCAAGGTCACAGAAGACAATTTTAAAAAAAAAATGTACTTGGTGGGCAACCCAAATGTCTCAGGTTCGAATACCAAAATGCAGCTTGGAAAGAAAACAAAAAACGAAGGTCAAATAAAACAAACGAACGAAAAAACACAATTTGTAAACAATTTTTACAAAAAAAATAGTGATGACTACTTCCTGTGTAGCAGACGCAGCCAATCGTTGTGTAAATAAAAAAGACTTTCATGACATAACAGTCTAAATATGGTATAAGAGCTGAACATGAAAAAGTCAGAGAAAAAGAATTAAAAAAACAAGAGAGAGAAGGAATACGTGAAGGAAAGAAAGAAAGAGAGAGACAGAGAGAGAGAGAGAGTTTGATATAAAAACAATAACAAAATACTTGCCTAAATGTGTTTTCCATGAAATGATACGATCCACATTTGTCAAGAATCCATTAAGCACACATTATCAGTAATCCAGATGATAATCCGACTCAGAATAGTTGATATCCAAATACAAAATAAAAAACCCTCACAAGATTCACGAGTTAGAATGGGCACACAAAGTTGTTCAGTGCTTTGCTATCCAAGAAAGATACGTCTTTCGGTACGTGTTTGGTGAGCTACGATTTCTTGTCTACCAGTTACCAATGGTTGAGTCTGTCTTTGTGTTGTGGTCACAAACAACGGAGCTCAGTGGCGACAACACAACACATCAACCATGTGATAAAAACTATGTTGTCGACTGTACAACTCCCTAGATAACGCATGGAAAACATGCAAATATAAGAAACCAATTTTATTTACATAATTTTATTATATATATGTTACTAAATTATATGATCAATGTAAGGAATATACCAAAAAATATGGCTCAAAATAATCCATCACATTAGATGGTTTCTGTTTCCGTTTTGTATGTCAGTGCGTCCTGCAGGGGTCGGCAACCTTTTGAGTCGGAGGAGCCAAAAATGACAATTTACTAAATTTCAAAGTTTTTAAAGAACCACAAATTTTTTTCTTGCCAATTATAAATAGTACTGACATACTTTTTTTTCGGAAAAAGACGAATCTATTTATTCATATATAAGTAGTGTTTTTCACAACAAATTTATATACATATATATATACAGAGAGAGAGAGACAAAAATATACTGCACCGTTAGATAATTATTTTTTATTTCGGTAATAACTTGAGCAGTTTAACATGTAATTATAACACTAATTCAATGGGAGCTTTGTCTTTGCATGGTTTTAAAAAGTTTGGATACATTCGGACCATAACTTGTTTTTAGTTTCAAACACGACTTTAAATTTCCTTCTGTTAGTTGGCTTCTTACTTTATAATTAATTATATTCATGCAAGAGAACGCTTTCTCGCACTAATGTGTCAATCCAATGATAATCAGCTCTCCAAATGCCATCTTCCTCACCTCACTGTAGCAATCTGGAAGATTATTCTATGCGCCGAATCAACTCGCGGCATTCCTTTTAAGGCTGTCCCCTTTTGTTGCGTTACGTGCATACATTTCTGGACTTCCAACACTTGTAACTTGACTTTTTAACTCTGTAAATTATCCACTCCACAATGTTTTACCTTTAAATCGATCAATTGCATTTCTAGAGATCCAGTATCAATTCCAAATGAACCATTGTGGATTTTGTGTTGAAAGAAATTACTAGGAATGCTCGAATGTTTTGTTGTTGTTTTTTTGGTTTTGAACTGCTCAACTCTGTCAAGATTCATCTTTGATTTATTTCTCTTTTGTGCTGAAGTAATTCGTGTCAAAAGTTGCACTGATTTTATCGCGATACTGCGTTAGACATTCAAAATTGATAACTAACGGCTCTGAATATCTTCTGCAAAAAGAATTAATTTTTCTTAAAAAAAAACAAATTCTTCTACTAAACCCTTTACTTGCAGTTTTAAATTCAGCTCAATTAACTTCATTGTTATTTCCACCATAAAGTAAAATGTTTGCAACCATCTGTCGTTCTCTAATTTATGGTGATTAATGCCTTTTTTTCATTTAGAAATGTATTTATTTCATTCAAACACAAAGCAAAAAGTTTCAACATTTGGAAAGCCAAGATGATAATAAAACTATTTCGTATGGAATCGTTTTAGGCACAAAGCACTTGGGGAAACGTAAGAATTTCATGGTTTATTTTGCTTTGAAAATCGTTGTTACCCCTTTATTTTGTCCTGTCATATTTCTGGCACCATCAGTTGCGATTCAAACGATTTATTTAAATCGATCTTAATGTTCTCAAGGTATTTTTGCATGCCATTAGCTACATCTCCTCTAATTTGTCACGAGACAAGTTCATTTGGACCTTGGGAACACATATACCTGACAAAACGGGCAACTAGTGCCGTGTCTTTTATGTTTCAAGACTCATCTACAGCAAATGATAAGACAGAAGAAAGTTCAACATCTTCCACCTGCAAATATGCTACATTCGAAGACATTTTAGCTATTCTATCTTGTACTGTTTTAATAGTGGCAATTTTTTAATTTTGTTCAAGATTCTGGTTTGTTTTTGAAATTAAGAAACAGTTCTTCAGATGCAGGCAGGAAGCAGTATTAGACGTACTCGCCATCTTTATATGGCTGCCTTTTTTAAAAAACTTCTAGTGGTACCACAAAGCTTGCCGGATTAGCATTACTTGTAGATGCTTCTAACGTTGAGAAGATAATTCGCTTCTAACTCATTTACTTAAAACAATAAACTATACGTCACATCTAAAGCGAGTGGTGAAAATGCCAATTCGTCTTGCGTCAAAAGCGAATTAAAACCTTCATAGAAACATCCGACAACATTCCAACGAACTGACAGCATTGACAACGCGTATAATGGGGGAGGGGTTTGGTGAAAAGCGAGTACAATTGGCTGAGAGATCCAATCGGTACCAAATCATCATTAAACGATTCAGAAATATTTTAAAAAATCTTTTGATAAAATAAATAATATTTGCGTATGGAACTAAAGAGCCACAGCTTAACATCCAAAGAGCCGCATGTGGCTCGCGAGCCGCAGGTTGCCGACCCCGGTGTTGGAGTGTATTTGCTATTACTTTTGGTTGGTTATCCTTGTATCATATTCCTGTTTCTAAGGGTTTCGATAGTTATGTAGTATGTCTTTGCTATTAAATAATATTTTTATTATTATATTTTTGTAAAGTAATTAAGTATTGGTTAATCATATTTCAAATTTTCGCTTTAATTCTTTACTATTTAATATTTGTTCAATGCGAGAACTTACAAATACAAAAATTAAATAAAAAAATAAATAAAGAGCCCACAAGAGAGGCAGGAGGGCCCAAAAAAGAGGCATATGAAGCCCAAGAAAAGAAGCAAAGAAAAGAGGCCTAAGGCCCAAAGATTCCGATGATGATAAAGTCAGATAAAACTAAAATTAAATAGGGCAAATTTTGAAGTTTCCTTAAAAAAGAAATAAAATAAAATAAAACACCATCAATGTTCTTGAGAATAGTATGTATAGTGCCTCCGTCCACCCACGACAGACGCACTACATAATAGAGGAGATGGTATGTAACCTTAAAAAGCCCTTTTTCGTTCCTAGCATCAAAGGCTTTTAAATGAATATATACAAAAAGCTTGCGCACTGGCCAATGCAGTGCCTACTTTAATTACTTATCCACGCATAATTGAGTTGGCATATTAACTAGGCAGGCTTCTGTCCAAAACACACAAATGAATTTTAAAAAGAAATTAAAAAGATTACCTCCCCTCCTTACTACAAGGAACAAAACCTGTGCAGTGCAAATAACTCTTGAGCAGGTCGCTATTAGTAAGTCTAAGAAAACGTCAAAGTCAATAGCAATGGCTTCATAGTCGTGTGGTACTCGCCTGGACTGGCGTTCGGTGGTGTTGAAGTTCGAAACACACCCGCTCGTCATGCGGGAGGGCTTGGCTAGGGTGTAACTATCATCAGAATTTGATAGAAATTTTGAAACACGCAAAATAAAACAGACAAAACAAAACAGTGACATCAACAATGACATCAACAGTAACACCGACAGTAATATCAACAATATCAACAATGGCTCAGTTGCACATTGTACTACAAAGTCTTGTAAAAAGTAGTGCAATGTAAACACAGAAATACACAATCACTGAATCTCGACAATCACGGGAGACATCTACATTTAATGTAACGGTAACAGAATCTAAACCACACCAAGCAACACTGGATGCTGCAACGACGCACAATCATTGTCATAAGAAACAGAAAAACAAAATATGGAAAATACAAATGTTAACCAAGTCTTTACGAGTTTACAACTTTCCATCCAATGACAGAGTCGAAGCGTACATGCTCATCCAATACTTCCAGAAAGTAGAATCAGGTGTCGGAGTAGCCCCCTCTTTCCCATCAACCGCCTTCAACACTAAAAAAACACACCAAAAAAAAACAAAACAAATCACGCTTCAACCATTTCACATATTCTTTAATATCGCGATAACCTCCATTGGGCTATAAATAGCTTTTCGCAGGTTACAGAAGCCCGAAGTTAGTGCACGGCTATCAGTTGAAACATACGCTATCAGCTTCGTCCTAAACAGGTGTAACATCAATATCTGCACCTTCTATAACACACGATAACTTTTAAAACACATGTTCTTATATATAGATTTTCTTCACTACCACGCTGCGGGAATCTCCTTCAGAATATAAAAAACAAAAACAGCAACTAATTCCAGAACAAGAATAACACTACAAGCCAAATAATAATAATAAAAAATATTTCTATATGCAGATATAAATATCATATTTACCTCTATATTTAGAAGAAAAAAAACACAGTAACACCCAGCTCCTGGGCTACGACGCAAAGATTTCCAAAATTTGAATTATGAAGCAAGAGCGAGAGTTTTAAAAAAAACGTCTAGGCGTACTCCACACGATGGTCTCCTTACTCACAACTTAGCGCTACCTACGTCCCGGCGTACTCCTGCTCGACCAAAAACTATGTAGAGGAAGTAGGGTGAGAATGCTGGTATGCTCAGCGCCCTCGATCGCTAGCACCCGACCTAACTCTCGGTAAGAGACGAAAAAATTCTATTTTTGCCTCCCCATCCCCCTTGTTCGGTTGTGCTGGCTTCAGCGAGTTGCTTTCAAGGCGAGTGATGCATTGAACGCGCGTACCACTCTCATTGCGCTGGAACCATCAGTGGTTCAT
Organism: Biomphalaria pfeifferi; assembly: GCA_030265305.1. NCBI lineage: Eukaryota > Metazoa > Mollusca > Gastropoda > Planorbidae > Biomphalaria > Biomphalaria pfeifferi. Next base: position 2,001,907 of record JASAOG010000028.1, read on the forward strand.
TTTCACTACCACAATGAAAACCACAACCATCATCAATAACCTCATAAGTGGCGTTGTTTTATCTATATGACCTACTATTCATATCATTTGCAGAGACGTACACATTGAATGGGTTTAACAAAAAAAATATTTCGAGATATCCTGAAATCAAAATTTAAAAAACACGTCCTCAAGAAAAAAATAATTTCAAAGATTATACGCCTTTCTTTTTTGAGAAACGTTTCTATTTAAGAAAAGGCGTAACCTACAGGTGGGTAACAATACCGTACTTGTTCTGTTACACTCAGCATCTTTGCAATGTACATTTTCAAACAACAGATAACTTCATGTTCTCATTGCTCTTTATAAAGCTTATATCAACTGACTTTGTTTGTCTGTCTCGCTGTCTGTCTGGTCAAAAGTTTGAACACGTTATTTCTCTCACACCCCGTTCTCGGATCAATTTGAAATTTTGCACAGTTTCATTGACATAGAATCGTGAATCAATTAATAATTAGTTAATTAATAACTGGTAATTAATTGTTTAGCTCGATACCAACAATGGAAATTAATCGTTCAGTATACACAGATTAGGCTAAATATGTAGGGTTTCGTATTTCCCCCACACCCATTGTCTCTCGGATCAAGTTATTTATTGTACCTATGAAAGCATTAATCATTAAAAAATGAAGCAATTATTCAATGAATTATTGCTAATTAATTATTTAATTTTGTAATTTATTTTGTCTCTCTTGCAAAAGACGACAGCCTTATATCACACACAACATGCACGCACAAGCAATCTCAAGCCACTGATACAAGGAACTACAGAAATGTCTTCAGAATTACGAAAACTTCTTGGGTTCGCTTTGCTTAAATTTCAGGATAAGCTTAGCAACATAGCTGTCACCTTTCTGCCTTACAAAAAAAAAACAAAAAAGGTAAACACCACTGCTGTCTCATGGTTCTCCATAGATGAGCTAGTTTGTCTACAGTCTACGCATATGATACTGTATTAATCGCTTGCTATTAAAGCCCCCAAGTGGTTTACGTCACCTATTTTTAATGCATCATCAGCATCAGGGCGTCTAACTTGGCAGTGTTTTAGAAACGTATTGACTTAATTCCTTGTGTTGTTTTGTTTCTCCTCCCTGCATCAGTATTCTAGCTTCCCATCCTCTTCCAGAGTTCCATCTTTACTCCCCCCCCCCTTCATTTTTTTTATCTGGTCCAACCCAGATCTAATCATTCGGAGGCGTAATTACCAAATATTTGTGTCAGCTTTGCATATCATTTCCGGAATATCACGTGACCCAATCAACCGCCATCTTTGTGGTGTGAGGATGTTTCCACAATACCTCCATGACAGTCGCGTAAAGAATCGGGCAAAATGGAAGAGGGTGTGTGTGTGTGTGTGTGGAAGGGAGGGGAGAGATAAGAGAAATGTGCGTGCTTTGTGTTAAGGGAGGGGGGAGGACATGGCTTGGAAAGGGAGGGTCGTCTGCTTGAATTGAGCACGTGCCGACAATAAGAAGGACGTCATATATCATACGCGCCTGTTTCGTGTCAATACCATTCAATGTTTTCCGCTGCCGATGGACATAAGATATTGTTCGGGAAATTTCGCCCGGACAGTAAGAGGGCATGGCGAAATATCCAAACACATTAGTTTTTGCGGGGGAATCACGGTCCAGAGTCTTAAATAATCACTTCGCGTTGAACAGGCCTACAAAACACGATTCTTAGAAGTGAGTCAAGCCTTTTTTGTTTCTGCTCCCGGTAAAAGCACTGACCAGTGGCTATCCAACACATTTTTCGACTTGGTGGTTCTTATCGCTAGGATTTTGTGATTTAACAATTTGCTTTTTTTTTTTTAACTCTCACTTCCCTAAAGTCTTTTTTTTTTGTGTCCACATTCTAATCTCTAGTCTCTAGATATTTAGCTCAGGACTTCATGTTTGTGTTATATATTTTTTGAGAATTCTTTTTTTAAATTTAACCCTTAAAGTACTGAGCTGTTATACAATGAGTGTATACAAAATGGAATTACAATTCTGATGATTAGAGGCTAAAGTACAGCACGCGTTTTAAGGGTTAAATAATTTTGAAAGCAAAAATTCATATTTGCATTAATCGCAGACTATGGAATTCAAAAGATACCCGTAATCAAGAGGACAGAGTCAGAGGATGGCTAGCCTGGTCTTGTGGTACACGCTTCGGACTGGCGTCACGAAGGTACAGCCCGCTTCAATTCTATGCCGTCCTGCAGAAGATTTGAGCTTGTGAGAAATAATCTTCATTTCCGAACGTCCGAAATGTTGAAAAAAAAAACCACAAGAAAAACAGAAAAAAAAATGCTTCGAAGAAAAAGACAATATCTCTTTTATACAAATTAACAAAGCGATTCTTGTGATCTTAATAACTAATAAATGTTAGTTTTTTTTTGAAAGGATCATTTTTACCCCACTTTTTATACAAATTAAAATAATTAATTAAATGACTGGTTAATTTTTTGATTGAATCTTGTTTTGAAATCATTGTGTAAAGTTTGAACTTGATCCGAGAATGGGTGTGGGACAAATATTTCTTTGCACAATGCACTATTTTTTAAATAACGTTGTAATGCCACTACTTATTAAGTGACATTTGATTATGCGTATAAGAGTGTCTCCTGTGCAGTAATTAGAGATGCCTTACTTCACTTGAACTGTTGCACCACTTGTTGTCGCGTAGGTCTACTCTAGTACAGCACAACAAACATTAAAATTCATCAATGGAGTCCTTGATCAGTAGACTGAATATTTATTTGACCGTAAAATGAAATACATAGTATCATAGTATACTGGCAAATCCAGCCATTAATAAACACATATTATGTTTCACATCAATCTATTCAGAAATCGAATAGAATATAGGCCTATAAATTAATTACAAAACTAGTAATGTTTCATATTATACGTCTAATGCCCAAGGTACCTACTGATTTCTGACAATGTGGTCAACTCTCAGAACGAGACTTCTTTACCCATAATTTATAACTCTACCGCGAAACATCATAAACACAATGAACACGTGTACCCCGTGCTTCCGGTCTAGTACATGTCACTGGCCATCAAACAAGGATGTGACAGTAATGCACTAACTGAGCCACTGTTTATGTCACTGTTGATAGTTCTATTGATGTTACTTGTGGCATTTTTCTTGCACCTACTTAAAACGACCTGTTGAGTTATAACAAACAAAAGCTAAACAATGCAACCAATCCAACACCTTGTTTAACAGTTCAATATAATAAAAGATAATGTATACATATCACCGAATACACACGCACACACTCACACACATAACATAACATAAAAATTTAAAAAAATGTCATACCCAAAAATAACTCAAGAGCTTTATCCGGATCAAAAACTGATAGAAAAATAATGGAACCCGTGACCTTTGAACCCTTCATCGATCGCATTCAAATCCGGTGACCTTTGAACCCTGCATCGATTACATTCAAATCTCATGTTCAACAATGACAATTCCCAAATTGGCTGAATTCTCATTTCACGATGCTCTGATCTTCTAGAGGCTTTTGGATAAATGTAAAATAAAAAACAAAAAAAAACAAAAACAAATCGGTACTATTGACTGTATCTACCTGAGATTACTGAGACGTTTGAACAGACTGGCAGTTCCGTGTTCCAGGGTCACGTGCTTCCTGGCTTCAGTCTTTGATCAGTGATTCTTACATTCGATTAAACCAGGTACATTCACTAAGTGGTTAGAGTCTAGATGGTAAGGGTAATCAGCCGTTTTATTCAAGGCTGACGGATGAGTGTATCATGGAGTGCAGAGTTAATGTTTCTGGCTACGTCCGTGGGTGCCGCTACGTCTGTGGATGTCGCTACGTCTGTGGATGTCGCTACGTCTGTGGATGTCGCTACGTCTGTGGATGTCGCTATGTTTGTGGACGGTGCTACTTTAGTGGGTGATGCTACGGCATTGCATAAAGCTACGGCTGTAGATGATACTAAGTTTGTGGATGATGCTAAGTTAATAAAGTCTGCCACGTCTGTTATGAAAGTTTTAGTTTTGGTTGTTACTACGTCTGTTCCTGATGCTAGGCTCCTAGAGCTTGGCATTACGCTTCACCGTGGACAGTGTTACGACTCAGAACGATGTTACGAAATGGATGGCCCTACGTCTATGTAGGATGCTACGTACGTAGATAGCATCACGGCAACAAAGGATGTTACGTCTGGGAATTGTTCTACAGCTGTAATCGATTCTGCAGAGAAGTCGTTGAACATAAATCCATGTTAGACTTTTTTTTTGAAAATATTTGTATGGACTTTATTTCCGACTGGTTGGAGGTTCAAATGAAAGAGTCTGTTGTGTGTCTGTGCGATGTTGTCAAAGCCTGCAGACATTTTCAACAATTTGGGATTTTCTTCATCGTTCTCATCTTTATGTGTTTGTAAAAATGTTGGACATGTTTCGGATGTTCCTTCAGAGTTGAAGATAGTTTACTTCCTAGTCCAAACCTCTCGCAGGACGATGGGGGATGGGAGCGAGCAGGGTTTGAACGATAAATCTGAACGACAGTCCAGAGCGCAAACTGCACGACCAGGCAGCCATCCAATGTTAAAGACTTCAGACGAGTAGTCCTATATCCGCTGATGTACTCCGCAGTGGTTTCCAGATTTGGCAGCTCTCCATATAGTTTTTCTTCTTTAGGAAGTGAGTGAGTATGCAGCTTTAAAAGTCATGTACGGCATTTTCTAACGACGTTTCAGATGGTCAAATTTCATTTAAGCATTGTTTTTTTTTAAGCTTCAGTAAATTATGTTAATTTTCGCTGAAAAGAAGAATATATTCGTATAATTTCATAATTCCAAAACAGTATCTAGACAACAATTTGTCCTAAAGTAATCTAAAGTAATTCCCAGTATCTCCGCGAGTACTTCATCAATGTCAGGGTACTGATTTTCGTTCAAGTAAGTTATCTAGGCCACGACATCCCGCCTCCTTTGAGAGACACATACTCTTCTAAGTACTTCATTACCCAGAAACCCCCTGAACAGTGCCACTTGTTGCCAACTCTGGTGACAGTCAACTGCCCAGGAAGTGAGTGACTAAATTACGTCAGTCAGTAATCATTGACGTCTGAGAAGGAAAGAAAGGGAGTGAGATGGAGGATGCGGCGGGGGGAGGGAGGGAGATGAGGTTCTTGACGTCATAATGAAAGACAACCAAGAAACGCGACAGAACGACTAATGAGGTTGATGGATGAGTGAAGAATGGGCTGGCGAGACAGGGAGGAACCGAAAGAGTAGTGAGTTGTAAGGAAAGAGGAGGCATAGAGGGGTGGGGATTGCTGAGGAGGAGAGTAAGTAGAACTATTTAGTAGGTAATAGAAAGAGGGGACGGTAACGTTTGGATAGATTGAGGGGGGGGGGGGGGAAGTTAGGTAACCTGATGTAATAACTGGCACTCGGAGATCTATATGCCCTTCCATAAGACAGGAAGTCGCGACATTTTATGAATATTGCAAAAGGTTGCAGAGGTCACTGGGCAAATAAGATCACGTGCTACCCATTGGCTTCGTGAATGACAGGACACAACATAAAAAAATGTATTCAGCTGCAGTACCCGCCCAGCCACACACAAACACACACACAAACACACTTATACACAGACCCTCACAGCATTTCAACGACCACTTACACAGCATGTGATTGTGCTATTTACACACATTTAGGTTGGCACGTAAAAACTTAATTAAAAAAAAAAAAATTAAACTGGATGGCCTATTGGTGAAAGGGTACACATAAAGGCATTGCAGCCGATAAGAACTGTATCATTCAGAGAGAGGGAAGCTCAGGGCTTAGCTGTGCATTTACAAGCCTCCGCATGTGTCTGCAGAGGCCCATTTAGGCCCAGAATGTAACGCTACAAACTGGATATGCTTTTGTGGTCTTGATGAAAAGGCAGAATAGCCCTGATTTGTTTTCTTCTGACATGGCTTTTCTTCTGACATGGCTTTTCTTCTGAGATGGCCTTTCTTCTGACATGGCTTTTCTTCTGACATGGCTTTCCTTCTGAGATGGCCTTTCTTCTGACATGGCTTTTCTTCTGACGGCTTTTCTTCTAGATGGCCTTTCTGGAATTATCGCTAAGAATTTTTGCTGCTGGTAGGTCTCTGATTACAAGGATACAATATTTACAAAGCTTATATCAACTCAATCACTCTGTCTGTCTGTCTGTCTGTCAGCTAGAAATTTTGCACACGTTATTTCTTCCACTCCCATTCTCGGATCAAGTTGAACCTGTACACAATTATTCGTTGTTCCTAACAAAACATAAATCAATAAAACAAAAGTAACCATTTAGTTAATGAAATCGTGCTAATTAATTATTTATGATTGATATCGAGAAGAGTAAATAAATCTTACAGCATCGAGATTTATGACTGTAAATATGGAGCTCTTTCCTTTAGATTAGTTTTGTTTTTATTGGTACTTACAAGGACGCAGTGCTGACCGTAACAACTTTCATTGCAAAGTTTCTCCGCTTAAAAAAAATGTCCACAAAAACAACACTGGTATAAGGTTTCAACATGAACATTAGCATCGGGGACGAAAAATGGACATAAATCTACCTGATTCTACCATCTTAAACAATGGAACCAAACTTGAATTACAGGCTAGAAATGCACAGTCCACGCATCACTTTCAGACTGATACACTGCTTGGTCATGGCGACTTTGCTGTATGCTTTCTAATCAGGAGCCCAAACTGTAGAATTAGGGATCCTATCTATGCAATAGAGATGCTACAGAAGAATTCTAGGTGTCATCCTCCAAATACCGCATGATTTAAGGAAATTGAAACCAAGATCACAATGGCTATCGGGCCCCTCGATGACCTCAGACCATTGTCAAAAACGCAAACGAAGACTGTAGGGTCATATTACGTGATCCTCAGAACTCTCTAAGACTGCTTGTGGAGAGAACAGTTCCAGGTAAAAGAAGGAGAGGCAGACAAGAAAGGAAGACAACATTAAGGAATGAGCAGGCCTCCCATTGAAAGAGACTCTTTTTCCAGACAACAGACAGATAGGAATGGAGAGAGATAGTTAACAGATCACGTGTGGAGCCCCGCCGTTTCGTAAGACTATGGGATAGATGAAGGTGATAATGCCATACCAGCACTATACATCCAGTGTTTGCTCTGAATTCTAAGTCATGACATGTTTGTATTAAGTTTTCACTATTTCATTTAGATGTATGTCCTCTCCCCCCCCCCCCCCCCCAACCAACATAGATCTCTGTTTACATTGATAAACGCGAGAGGTCCAAACTATTGATAAACCGTCCATAACCATGTCATGTTGACATTTCCTATTGGCTGGAATCTGGTCCTCCAGTGGTCTGGCCATTTTTTTTCCCTATTTCATGAATTTATTTGCTAATTTGTTTCCCTTTGCTTTTCTCATCTTTTGATGTCAACATCAAGAAGCCGCTCATCACCTTCACACACTCAAATCATTCCCCCCCCACACACACACACTCACTCCACACACACGTACATCTACTCACGCAGACCAAATAAACATACACACAAACTGTTTGAAACACTCAGCTTACGAGACTTTGTATCTCAATGTTAGTCTCTCTTCTTTCTTTTCTGTCATCTTTCTCTCCCACTTCGTTCCTCTCTCTCTCTCTTTTCTCTTTCTTGTAAGTCTTTTTCTCTCTTTTCTCTCTATTCTCTTTCTTTCTCTTTTCTCTCTCTCTCCTTTCTCTTCTCTTGCTCTTTTTCTTCTCTTTTCTCTTTTTCTTTCTTCTTTCACATCTCTCTTTAACTCTTTTGTACTTTTCTATCACTACCCATCTCTTTTTATTCATTTCTGTTACACTAACTTTGTCTCTGTATTTCTCTCTATTTTCTCTCTATCTGTATCACATTTCTACACCCACTGTGCACATTAAAAAAAAACAAAACGTTCCTATTTCTCGCAGTCTCTTCATTTTTTTAAAACCCAAATGTCTTTCTCTCCCACTCTCTCCCCCCCCCCCTCTCTCTCTCCCTCTCTCTCATTTTATCAGTCTCTCCCGTTCCTCCCATTTGTCAATCTCGACTCAGAGTAATCTGACATTTGCTAATAAGATATCGACACTCCAGACCGGCCATCGAGGTAAATGAAAGGCCAGTAGGCCCGAACAGGCCACCATTGCTACTTCACAAGAAATTTAAATTTATATAAACACTAGGAGAGTAACGCACACAACAATATGACAATACCATAATTTCATGGTTATAAAGAGCGCATGGAGCTCAAAATATAATGATCATGCATGCAAAACAGACATACCATATAAGGAGTCGAGCAAATCTAAAATAATAATAATCGCATCAATAGTACATTACAAAGACACATGGATGCATAGTTCAGCGATGGGTGTACACTAGTCCTAAGTTCTCAAAATCACTGAAACCAATCCATTGTAAGCATAAGCTAAACAGTTATTGTCTGGCATAGCAAGGAGACAGATTTGTTAAAACTGAACGAAATATACAGTAGTCTCATTAATATCGGCAATTGGGTAATGAGAAATTTTCTGTTCATTTGGCGGGTCTGCAGCACTGCCGACTTCTGATTAGTAACAAGATAACGTCCGCCTATTTATTGGAGCTGTCATCTTTATGCAGTGGGTGCCCTCGCACTGCGGCGTGAGTGGCAATGCCGTGGCTGACGCTCTAGCTCGAGAAGGAGCGCTGGCCGTGCCCACTTTCGAATCACCAAGTACGTTTCAACAGGCTACCACAGTTATACGAGAATGGGTACATGAAAAGTGGTTGAAATCCTGGGATGACTCCAACACTGCCAGGGGAGTCTGGCAGCAAATCGCCCAAATCGAGAGGACCCGTGGTGGAGGCTAAAAAGGTCGGAACAAACAACAATAGCGCAGTGGCGTACGGGACACTGCCCCATAGGTGCGTACTTCGCCCGGTTCCGACCAAATTTTGATGCCCGTTGCCGACACTGCGGGGAATCAAAAGAGACGGAGGCGCACGTCTTGCAAGAGTGTCCGCAGCTCCGCGAGCTGCGGGAAGACGTATCCGGTGGTTCGCCATGTTTGTATGGAAGCTATGAGGCACTACGCCAAACAGCAGAGTTCCTTACCAAGGCACTATGGGAGTCCTAGGTCTCCCTGCCTTGTCACCAATTGGAGTTCATCTCAGATTAGTAACAAGAAAGAATCAACGTAATATTTTAGACGAGGCTCGAGAATGCTACAAATACTTCTAGGGCCGGTCTTAGGCCCGCATTTTCATAGGCCCCGTGCTAATTCTAGGTGTATATTATTAAATGAAACCATTATAACTTATATTACAGGGTTCCCGCGGCTTCATGATTTTCAACGGGCTCATGGAAATCAGAAAAATCAGAAAAATAGACAAAATTGTCATGTTGGGGTGTCATTCAATTACTTGAGGTCAACAATTCACGAAGATAGATTAAACATTTTGGTAAAAGTTGCTATTGCTTTTGAGCTTGATCAATGTAGGAAACAGAATTTTGATGATATACTGAAGGACTTCGCTACACACAAGGCTCGTGAAGATAACTTGATCGTGAAATTGTACTTAGTAAAGAATGAATCAAATGCAAAGACGAATTTATTTTCAAATATAAATCTTAATTTTCACTTATTATCCTTATCCCTATACAGACTGGGCCCCGCGCAATTCGTTTCGTTTAGGGCCCCGATATTGTTCGGGCCAGCCCTAAATACAATACTATTATCATTGTAATAAAAATATCTTAAATGCGATACTGTACATAATGTTTTATTAGAGACTTGTAATACACGGTATTAATTGTCGATCACATTTTCATTATATATATATATATGGTCGAAGATGAGCACATTTCTCATTTCCTATGGACTCGAAGATGGCTGTAAAGTCCAATCATCGCTTTAAAAAGCCGGCCGCAAACGTGGTATGAATGGGTTAGGTCAGTTGCGAGAGGCCTGTTTCTTCTCTCTGCTTTTTGTTTGCTCGGCGCTCTTTTTTGCTCTTCTTGCTTCAAATCTTGAGACTCCGAGACTCACAGCTTCACGCCAAGAGGAGCGATCGAGAGCTAGTGCTTCCCAGTTGTGAATGTCGATATCGCATTCCTTGAAGGAGCTCTTGAGAGTGTCTTTGTAGCGCTTGTATCCTCCCTGTGAGCGCTTTCCTGGGTGCTTTCCTTTCTCCCCGTACAGAAGTCGCTTGGGACGATTGTCTGGCATGCGGACTACATTTCCCGTCAATCGAAGTTAGGACCTTTTTACTGTCGCATTGATACTGTGCATGTTGGACAGCTTTAAGATTTCTGTGTCTGGTATGTGATCGGACCAACGCACCTTATGAATACTCCTTAGATAGCCTAGGTGGAAGGAGTTTAGAATTTTTGGTGTGGCGGGAATATAGGGTCCACGACTCTGATGCGTATAGGAGTGACGGGAGAGCTACAGCACTGTTGACGTTCAGTTTTGTGGATATGCTGAGTCCTCTCCGTTGCCTCACTTGTCCTTGAAGTCTGCCAAAAGCAGCACTGGCACGAGCAACACGGAAGTCAACCTCATCATCTAGGTTGGCGTTTGCTGGTGTGGTGCTTCCCAGATAGACAAACTTTTTGACGTTTCCTTATTTCTAGCCATCTATGAGAATGTCTGGTTCTGTGACAGCTTTAATTGGAGGAGGTTGGTGCAGCACTTCTGTCTTTTTTTTTACATTAATGGTGAATCCAAAATTTTTGCAGGCTCTTTTGAAGGTCTTCTTTTTTTGCGGCGTTTAGGGCACAGTCATCTGCGAATAGCAGGTCTGTGATGCAGTCGTAGTTTAGCTTGGTCCTTGCCTTGAGTCTCTGAGCATTGAATAAACTTGCATCGGCGCGATGTCGTATGCCAACTCCAATGCTTTCTGTGCTAAAGGCATCTTTCAGCATGGGGGTGAACATTATGCTGAAAAGCATTGGAGCCAGCACACAGCCCTGCTTCACGCCATTTGAGACAGGAAAAGACTTGGAGTAGTCTCCGTTGTCTTGGACTATTGTTTGCATGTCATCGTGAAATTGGCGGCCCATTGTTATGAATCAATCCGGACAACCGAATTAGGACATGATTTACCAAAGGCCTTCATGACGGACATTATCAAAAGCTTTAGTCAAATCTATGAATGCAGTATAGAGATTTGAATTTTGCTTTTTACATTTCTCTTGGAGTTGGCGAACTGCAAAGATCATGTCAACCGTGCTTCCACCCTGCCTGAAGGCGCATTGACTCTCCAGAAGTAGACCAGTTTCTAGGTGGTGTTGTAGTCTGTTTAATAGCACCCTAGCCAGAATCTTGCCAGCAATGCATAGGAGGGATATGCCACGATGGTTATCGCATAACTGCCTATTTCCCTTTCTCTTGTAGAGGTGAATGATGGAGGCGTCTTTGAACTCTGGTGGTAGTTTATTTTGTTCCCACATTATCAGGTAGATTTCTGTTGATTTAGCTGTCAGCTCTGAACTGCTAAGTGAGTATATTTCAGTAGGGATGGAGTCTAGTCCCGGTGCCTTACCAGTTAAGAGGTTGGATATTGCAGCCATTACTTAATTGAGACGGGGAGGATCAGCGAGTGAGTGGTTTATCGGGACTTGTTCCAGGCGTGCGATGGCTTCGGCGCTAATGCGAGATGGACAGTTAAGGACGGTATTGAAGTGTTCAGCCCAGCGAACAAGTATATCCTCCTTGTCTGTGAGAAGTTTGTTTGCATCAGCACTGAATATGGGGGATGAGCCATTTTGCTGAGGGCCATAAAAAGCTTGGATTGAATTGAAAAACATTTTTGCATTTTTACTGTCAGCATAGGACTGGATTTCTTCTGCTTTTTTGTTATGCCATGACTCCTTCATGAGTTTCAGGTTCCGCTGGACCTCTCCTTTGGCATTAGTGTAGTGTAGTCAAGCTGGATTACATAGAAAGACCTTAAAGCAATGTTGCTTGTGTGTTAAAAGCTGTTCAATTTGTACATTGTTTTTGTCAAACCAATCTTGGTGCTTGCATTTTGGCTGACCGAGGGCGCTGCTAGCCAAAGAGTACACACAATCCTTCAGTTTATTCCAGCTGTTTTCCACATCCTTGTTCATGTGCAGGGTTCTAATTTCACTGTCTAGTTTGTTGATGAGCTCTTGCTGGATATCTGGGTTTGTGAGCTTACCAACATCTAGGCGCTTTGCATGCTTGCATTCTGGGGCTGTCAAGGTGGTTTGATGCATATTTTTAGCTTAGATAGGATTAGGCGATGATCAGTCTAACAGTCAGCTCCGCATAATGCTTAGGTGACTTTGACGTCTTGTCTGTCAGACTGTTTGACAATGATGAAGTCTATTTGATGCCAGTGCTTGGACCTGGGATGCTTCCATGATGTCTTTTTTCTGTGAGGTGGATGATATTTTCAATAGAGACTGGCTTAATTCTTCAGGTCTTTCTCCTTTGTGACCTAAACCTATCGCCATTGTCATATTCATCTCAAAAAAATTAAAAAAAACAACAACAAAAAAAAAACACGCAAAGCGTTATTGTAATCCACCCTCCACTTGCTTAAAAATATCAAAACCATTCTACCTGCATATGTTACCAAACAACGGACACAGGGGCCACCTACGAGTTTAATTGTAACGCCAACTCCTTTCGTTATCATGTTTCTATTCGTATAAATCTACGCCCTTGCATAGATTGCTAATCGATCGCAGTGGAGTATGATAGATATTTTGTTTCATCTTGACTGCTCTGACCTCCATCTTCACTGCGGCAGAATTACGTGCGGGTAAAGGATCGCTCGGTCTCAAATTTGTACAGGCTTTTTTTTTTTTATTTCCTGCTTTCTCCATGAACTGAATCTAACGAAGCATGTGAGAGGCAGGGGGTGGGCTTGTACATGATTGCGTATAGATATAACTATCCAGATTTGTTTGGGGGAGGAGGGAACTGTCTAGGTGGGTTAGGAAAGTGTGTGCGTGGTGTTTGTGTGCTGTAGGTTAGGTGGGGAGGAGGGGGTAGAAGTAAAAAAAAAAATGAAGGCAAAAATCATTAAGAAAATGGATCAGCTGATCGATACCTGGGAAGGGGAGGGAGTGGGCAAGGGGGGGGGGGCGTGTACCCGTGCTGAAGACAAGGAGGTTGATACGAACGACTGTTCTCTCTCTGTCAAGGCTCCAGCGGATGCTTTGGTATTTAGAAGAAAAAAAAACAGCCCCCGTGTTTGTAACAGCTGGAAAATGAAATGCTCAGATGCTGAGAAATACAAGCCGACGGAAGTATTAGTTTAAAGGCGATTAGAAGTTTTAAGTAACCACGAAACCGGGCTTTCTGTAGTATATGGGAGATGTGTCGTAACCACGAAACATCGTAACTCGGGACTGACCGAACCGTTATAATTACAGCTACAAGTCTGCTATACATCTTCTTAACAAACAGCTCCTTCAGACAATTCTAAGAACCAAGTACTCTCCGAAAGAGGGTTACAAACAGCTCGTCAGGTGATTCAATAGTGTCCTACATTTGTACAGGTCATTCTGGTCACTAAGGACATTCAGTATACAAACACAAAACAAACCTAAACATCGACTTGAGATTCGAAGTAGCCGAGAAAACAATTAAGCCTTGGCAGTTGATGACCAATGTCCACCTTCTAAAATCAATCTTAAGTGTCACTTATGCCACGTTTGTAAAATGCGTAATTAAAAGATATAGAAGACCTGCTTTACTGACGGCTCACTTCTTAAAAACTGTCATGTCAAAGTCACAAGTTTTATATTCCTAATTTTTGTATCATGAAAATGAAACCAGAAATCGTTATAGTTAGTATTTTGTATAATGCCTCCAATATCCATTGGCTTAAGGATCAAATATATGTAAAAGTTTTAAAAATTATCTTTAAAATTAAAGTCACTATTAAAAAGAGTGCCTAATTTTCCGGTGCCTAATTTTCCATTTTGTCAAAAAGTGCTCAATTTATCAGTGCCCATATTTCCGGGTGCCTAAATTACCGGTGCCTAAATTGCCTAGATTCGACTTACTTGTTCCTAACAAACTTTCTACCGTCCCTCCATGAAGTCTAAAGGTTCCGATACACCCTCGATTTTCTCACTTTTTCTCTGATCTTACCGACAACTTGGAGTATGTAGAGCTAACACGCGCTGATAAGAACATCAAAGAACCAAAGCACTGGACGTCAGACCTGTTCCGGATTCACGCATGAGTGAGCTGGGAAGAGGGCCGGAGGGGGCCAATCAGCATGCACGAACTTCAAATGAGTCTAATTATACCGGCCATTTCCACTATATGTATAGGTGTCGCTCTGCTCCAGTATAAGGAACACAAGCAAGAAACCGCCAGGAACGTGTTTGAAAGTCTTGTTTGAGGTGAAGACAGACCGCCATAACTATGACAGAACTCCATGTCATGAGCTACGAAAACACTTCATAAACAATGACAGAGCTAAATATCATGAACTATGACTGAAAAATATAATGAATTACGAAAGAACTAAGTATTATTGACAATGACAGAGCTAAACGTCATGAACTATGACAGAGCTAAATATCATGATCTATGACAGAGCTAAATATTATGAGAGTTAAAAATCAAGAGCAGAGCTAAATATCATGAACTATGATTGAGCTAAATATCAAGAACTATGACAAAGCTAAATTTCATGAGCTATGACAGAGCTACATATCAAGAACAATAACAGAGCTAAATATAATTAACTATGACAGAGCTTAATATTAACAGAGCTAAATATCATGGACTGTGTCCACGCTTACCTCATACTATGTATATGTGTATGCGAGAGGACGTGTGTACATAAATAGGTGGAGGCTGCCTTCCTGTACTTACCAGCAACAGCGCGCGTGTGTGTGTGTGTACACCTGAGTGTGAGCATGGCCCTAAATTCATTTGTGGGAACGAAAAGAAACAAATAAAAAAATGTGGCCAGACCTGGTGTCATACTCATTGAGGAGAAGGGAGGAGTTGGGTGGGGGGGGGGAGGGGGGGGGTGAAGGAACTCTCTAGTCAAAGAGAAGCGAAAAGTTCTTTCGGTTTGAAAATTTAAAATAATTAACAATGTCAGCTGTGTGGAGCGAATGGAAGGCCAACGGAGGTAAGGAGGCAGGCAACGGGAGGAAGTTAGCTTACCGAGTAGACAAAGATAGAGAATCGAAAGAGTTGGGGAAAAAAAAAGTGTTGAACATAACTCTCATGCCGGATGTTGTCTTAAGTTTTTTTTTATTGCACTGGAGACTTTATGCAAGGAACATTAGGGACAAACTGAGGGAACTGTAAAGTTTAATGTCTCAATAGCAGGAACATGTTCTTGTTTTTAAAAAGTTTTTACTTCCAATGTTCCAAATGAAACTGGCACTTCTCTACGAGTAGAGGACTCTTTATTGTTTCTAATTGTAGATTGTATCTTATCTACATTCCAGACGTTCCTTCTTAGGAGAAAATAATTACCTCCTACGCCTATCCATGTCTCGAGCTAGTCGTGCTTTTTAAGTCCTTGGTTTTCGAGGCTGGTCCAGGCTCTAATAGCACTGAGTACAAAGGAGCGCTTGTATGATTTGTCCTAGCTTACAGAATAACGATTGAGCATATACAACGGGTAAAATATCTTCCACCCACCGGCTGCACCCGAAGTTTTCTATCCCGATTTCTTTTTCGAAACTGCTGATGGAAAGAGTAACTTTTGTGACATTCTGGACTCAGGCCTTCTAATTTCGTTTTTATTTCCTTGTGTTTGTGTTGGCTGGACGCAAGAGAGGCCGAAAGTTATCAGACGATCAGAAACATAATTTGATGGACAGCAATAATTTAGTGTAACATCATATGATGTCTATGCAACCATCTCTTTTCCACCTCATTGTTATTGTCTGAATATTTTTTTTTTGGTTCCAATCAGTTAATTGGAGAAATTTAAATCTACACGTATACTCACACACACACATTCTCCCTCTATGTCTCTCTCTCTCTCTTACGCACACACATACACACACTCTCCCTCCACGTAGTAAAACATCTGCTGTTTCTTCTATTTCAAAAACTTTGGGCTGTTGGCACTGGCCCAGGCATTATCAGCTGATGAATTAAATATTCCTCCGTCACCATCCACCTTACACGTAACGTAACAGGAGACGGCCGTCTGTAGACCAACAGCTACATATTTCATTAGTCGCAGTGGAATTCAAGAAGGTCAGCGTGACCCTTCCGTCACGTGACATGCATTTTTTTGTGTTTGCACGAGAGTTAGGACACAAAAGTATAAACTAGAAGTGCATTTTAGCAATGAAATAAAAATAATGAGGATAGACTTGGAGGAAGACACTGAACGTAATTTTGTTTAGAGAAATGCAGGATGGCTATATTGATGGAAGAGGGCATGCAACAAGTGACTAGGAAGGTGCCTGATTGCAGCAAGATAAATGCAACAAGTGACTAGGAAGGTGTCTGATAGCAGCAATATCAATACAACAATTGACTAGGAAGGTGTCTGATAGCAGCAATATCAATGCAACAAGTGTCTAGGAAGGTGTCTGATAGCAGCAATATCAATGCAACAAGTGACTAGGAAGGTGTCTGATAGCAGCAATATTAATGCATCAAGTGACTAGGAAAGTGTCTAATAGCAGCAAGATCAATGCAACAAGTGACTAGGAAGGTGTCTGATAGCAGCAATATCAATACAACAATTGACTAGGAAGGTGTCTGATAGCAGCAATATCAATGCAACAAGTAACTAAGAAGGTGTCTGATAGCAGCAATATCAATGCAACAAGTGTCTAGGAAGGTGTCTGATAGCAGCAATATCAATGCAACAAGTGACTAGGAAGGTGTCTGATAGCAGCAATATTAATGCATCAAGTGACTAGGAAGGTGTCTGATAGCAGCAAGATCAATGCAACAAGTGACTAGGAAGGTGTCTGATAGCAGCAAGATCAATGCAACAAGTGACTAGGAAGGAGTCTGATGGCAGCAAGATCAAGGCAACAAGCGACTAGGAAGATGTCTGATAGCATCAAGATCAAGGCAACAAGTGACTAGGAAGGAGTCTGATTGCAGCAAGATCAATGCAACAAGCAACTAGGAAGGTGTCTGATGGCAGAAAGATCAATGCAACAAGCGACTAGGAAGGTGTCTGATAGCAGCAAGATCCAAGCAACAAGCGACTAGGAAGTAGTCTGATGGCAGCAAAATCCAAGCAACAAGCGACTAGGAAGGTGTCTGATAGCAGCAAGATCCATGCAACAAGCGACTAGTATAATGTCTGATAGAAGCAAGATCAATGCAACAAGTGACTAGGAAGGAGTCTGATGGAGCAAGATCAAGGCAACAAGCGACTAGGAAGATGTCTGATAGCATCAAGATCAAGGCAACAAGTGACTAGGAAGGAGTCTGATTGCAGCAAGATCAATGCAACAAGCAACTAGGAAGGTGTCTGATGGCAGAAAGATCAATGCAACAAGCGACTAGGAAGGTGTCTGATAGCAGCAAGATCCAAGCAACAAGCGACTAGGAAGATGTCTGATAGCAGCAAGATCAATGCAACAAGTGACTAGGAAGGAGTCTGAAGGCAGCAAGATCAATGCAAGAAGCGACTAGGAAGATGTCTGATAGCAGCAAGATCAATGCAACAAGTGACTAGGAATGTGTCTGATGGCAGCAAGATCAATGCAACAAGTTACTAGGAAGGTGTCTGATAGCAGCAATATCAATGCAACAAGTGACTAGGAAGGTGTCTGATAGCAGCAAGATCAATGCAACAAGTGACTAGGAATGTGTCTGATAGCAGCAAGATCAATGCAACAAGTGACTAGGAAGGTGTCTGATAGCAGCAAGATCAATGCAACAAGCGACAAGGAAATTGTCTGATAGCAGCAAGATCAATGCAACAAGTGACTAGGAATGTGTCTGATAATAGCAAGATCAATGTAACAAGTGACTAGGAATGTGTCTGATAGTAGCAAGATCAATGTAACAAGTGACTAGGAATGTGTCTGATAGTAGCAAGATCAATGCAAAAAGTGACTAGGAAGGTGTCTGATAGCAGCAAGATCAATGCAACAAGTGACTAGGAAGGTGTCTGATAGCAGCAAGATCAATGCAACAAGTGACTAGGAAGGAGTCTGAAGGCAGCAAGATCAATGCAAGAAGCGACTAGGAAGGTGTCTGATAGCAGCAATATTAATGCATCAAGTGACTAGGAAGGTGTCTGATAGCAGCAAGATCAATGCAACAAGTGACTAGGAAGGTGTCTGATAGCAGCAAGATCAATGCAACAAGTGACTAGAAAGGTGTTTGATAGCAGCAAGATCAATGCAACAAGCGACTAGGAAGGTGTCTGATAGCAGCAAGATCAATGCAACAAGCGACTAGGAAGGTTTTTGATGGCAGCAACTTCAATGCAAAAAGTGACTAGGAAGGTTTCTGATAGCAGCAAGATCAATGGAACAAGTGACTAGGAAGGTGTCTGATAGCAGCAAGATCAATGCAACAAGTGACTAGGAATGTGTCTGATAGCAGCAAGATCAATGCAACAAGTGACTAGGAATGTGTGTGATAACAGCAAGATCAATGCAAAAAGTGACTAGGAAGGTGTCTGATAGTAGCAAGATCCATGCAACAAGTGACTAGGATGGTGTCCGATAGCAGCAAGATCAATGCAACAAGCGACTAGGAAGGTGTCTGATAGCAGCAAGATCAATGCATGAAGCGACTAGGAATGTGTCTGATGGCTGGAGGATCAATGCTTTAAGAGACTGAGAAGCAGTCTGATGGTATCAATATTTGTTTGTTTTGTTTTTACTCTTGCTGCCTGAAACTTTTCTTGAAACTTTTGACGTCTGCTTGAAACCACGAGAGGGCATCACAGGAATGGTCTGGTAGGCACTTCGTCCGACAGTTTATGCGTCATCCAGATCGTGACGATCCGTGGTTGCGGTTAAGGAAGTCAGAACAAGCAATCATTGCACAGTGTAGGACGGAACATTGTCCTGTAGGGGCATACTTTGCCCGGTTCCATCCGAACTATGACTCCCGATGCCGTCACTGTGGAGAGAGCGTAGAAACAGTGTCGCACGTATTGTACGAGTGCCCCCAGCTCCGAGAGCTAAGGGGGGGGGGGACGTGTCTGAGCAGTCACTCGACATGTAGGGTAGGAGGCATTACGCCGAACGGCCCAATTTCTTACCAGCCGTCTTGCAGGACGCTTGGGACTGAAGGAAGGAACCATTGAAATGATACATTAAGCCACGTGTTGAGAGTTATAACCTGATACATTAAGTCAGGTGCGGAGAAGTGATAACCTTATACTTTACGTCAGGTGTGGATTAGTTATAACCTCATACATTAAGTTAGGTGTGGATTAGTGATAATCTCACACATTAAGTCAGGTGTGGAGTAGTGATAACCTCATACATTAAGTCAGGTGTGGAGAAGTGATAACCTGATACATTAAGTCAGGTGTGAAGTAGTGATAATCTGATACATTAAGTCACGTGTGGAAAAGTGATAATAGTATCCTCATTCAGTTCATTACACTTCCTCTTTCTTCATCAAACAGTCTAATTGTTCAATGGCTGAACTGTTCCTTCCTATTTCCTCCCTTGCCTCACGATAAGAAGCTATCCTAAACAAATCCGTTTCCTTTGTTCCTGTCGCTGTACCAACTCTCTGTGATGTTTCTTCTTGCACTTGTCTCTTCCTATACACAACTTGCTTCCTGTGCTGATATATTCTCTTCATTAATTGCTCTGGCTTTCAAAATGTCATCATGACCCCAGGTGTTTAAAAATTATTATTTTTTTTAGCTTTAACAGATAAACTGTATTTTTAGTAACGATTGTAGTAAAAACTGCCGTTAACAAATTAGTTCAAAGTTTTATTGGTCTCTTTTGTTTATGTCTTATCTTTGATTTTCTCTTGTCTTTTCATCTGACGCTTTGTTTTCTACTGCTTTGTTTTTTTTCTGCTTTGTTTTCTTTTATTTTGTAAGTTTTATTCAATAACGCTTGTGGCTGTGTCGTTTGTACGCAATTTAAAGTAAAGTTGCTTGGACGTGTGGTATGCGCTCTGGACTGTTGATCGGTCGTTCACAGGTTTGAACCTTGTCCCATGCCATTCTCCGTTGTCATGAGGGAGGTTCTGGCTAGTTTGTAATTATCTTTAAATCTGAAAAAAAAACCCACCCAAAACATGTAAAACAACAAACTGGTGCATTAAATAAAAAAAAATTAAAGAAATGAGATTTAAATGTGCAAGTACTCTATTTTTCTGTTTACAATTATGACAAGGATTTAGCTTTATTTATATTATTAAGTGCACACAATGGTTAGGCTTGCCCTGGATATTGTAAAATATGTAGGTCACAGATGGGGCTGCGTAGCCACGAGGAAATACTGCATTCCTCATTAATCTTCGGACTCGACGACAAGCCTTATTATTAGATAATTAATTTATATTTAAGCTTGAAGATGGTAAGAGCCTCCTCAGAAACCCGGCCTAGGGCCTCAACTTATCCTATTCCGCATTGGCTCTATCTATGCGCCTCTTTCCTAACATACCTTCTTAAAATCATTTTACAGTTAAAAATAGCACCTGCCTATGTAATATAAGCGCAGAAATGTGACCCCCAGACCAAACGTTAGTCCGTCTCACCTCTCTACAGAAGTCAAATGTCGGCACCTCTTTAAAGTACTCACTTAAGAAGGGTAGCTCATTTTAAACAATAAATTACAAAAGGGGGTGGGAAAACCGAGAGGTGGGATTGGGGTCTGTTAAAGTACGGGATGGAGTGGGTACGTCTGCAAGGTAAGGACCAGGTCTAGCGGAGGAAAAAAATGCTTGAAGGAGGGGCGGGGGGGGGGGGGAAGGGTTGGGGTAAAACTTTCACAAAATAACTTCCTCTCGGCTTAAAGATTTTCAAAAATAAAAATAAATAAATGCTCTGCGAAAACTTTTCTTTCTATCTTACGCTCTTTCACACACACGCTTACGCACTCACGCACCACCAGGCGCACTCCAACTTGCTCAGCTACAAACTCACACGGCAGTGGCTTATATCTGCTCACACGCTCAATGTACTGACTCCCAAAGCAAGCGAGTTACGTGAGCATTCAAAAATGTGAATCCTCCCCTTCCCCCACCTGACCCCCTCCCCCGCCCCCTCCTCCCCCCCAAAAAGCTACACCTAACAGAAATTAGCTTAATTGCAAAATGGCTGACAGAAGTCGCAAGCGAATATTGAGATTATTTTACATTTTTTAAACTTTTGAAACAAAGCAAATTGTGTTTGGTTTATTGCTAGAGAAAATATTTCAAGGTAGGCTTCTTTGTCCATAGCGGCTAGGAGATTGTGTGAAAGAGTAAAATCTTGGGGCATTCAGTTTAATCAGCAGACTAAATATAATAATTTCCCCCTTTTCAGACCTTAAGGCAGATGATATTAAGGTCATTTGTTTCTTTGTCTAACTGTTAACGAACAGGATGTCATGTGACCAGCACAACGACTAAGCGCCTTTACTTTCCCCAACCAAAGTCATCTACCCATTAGAGTTGGGCGGACTCAGGCGTGCCCTAAAAAATCCCGAAATTCAGTATCCCAGTTTTCACAGAGATTCGAACCCAGGGCCCCAATTTTCCAAGGTAAGTGCTTAACCACTCGACCATCGCGCCCCCCTTATATCTAATAAAGACAGAGTCAAAAGCAAGAGAGAAACCTGACATGTCCGGAAGAACCTGACAGTCAGAGAGAAACGTGACATCCAGAAGAACCTGACAGTCAGAGAGAAACGTGAATGTCCGGAAGAACCTAACAGTCAGAGAGAAACGTGACATGTCCGGAAGAACCTGACAGTCAGGTAGAAACGTGAATGTCCGGAAGAACCTAACAGTCAGAGAGAAACGTGACATGTCCGGAAGAACCTGACAGAGAGAAACGTGACATGTCTGGAAGAACCTGACAGTCAGAGAGAAACGTGACATCCAGAAGAACCTGACAGTCAGAGAGAAACGTGAATGTCCGGAAGAACCTAACAGTCAGAGAGAAACGTGACATGTCCGGAAGAACCGGACAGTCAGAGAGAAACGTGACATGTCTGGAAGAACCTGACAGTCAGAGAGAAACGTGACATCCAGAAGAACCTGACAGTGAGAGAGAAACGTGAATGTCCGGAAGAACCTAACAGTCAGAGAGAAACGTGACATGTCCGGAAGAACCTGACAGTCAGAGAGAAACGTGACATGTCCGGAAGAACCTGACAGTCAGAGTGAAGCGTGACATGTCCGGAAGAACCTGACAGTCAGAGAGAAACGTGACATGTCCAGAAGAACCTGACAGTCAGAGAGAAACGTGACATGTCCGGAAGAACCTGACCGTCAGAGACAGATATCGTCTCTCTTGAACAAACACATATCCAGGTTGACCTCACTAGCAAAGGGACCAACAGTTAGTAGAGAACGGTTTTGCAAGAAAGACAGAGCACTCTTACAACGGTCTCGGGACATACATCTGAGACCTAAAGGAAAGCTACCGTCCAAGACAGGCGAAGTCCGCGAAAATAGAGAACTTACATTTTATCTTCGCAAGAAAGTACTTTGTCTTCGGTTGATGAGGCAAAATATGTAGGTTAAAGTTGGGTCTACTACTCCGATCTTAAATCTTCAGATGATAGGTGACGACAAACCTTCCTCAGATTTGACTCAAGACAGATCTTCATATTTTTTTTTCAAGAGGATTTTGGTGGCGGTCAGTGTCTTGAGTCGTCCCTAATGATATGATGTGCCCACTTTTAGAACATATCACTGCACTGACCATACAATCATCTCGTAAGCCGGTCATTGTATCTCATTAGGGCTAAGGATGTAAGAATTTAAATCTGAAGACGTTTCAGAGAAATTTCAAAGAAAACAATCTTGGCTGAACTTGAAATAAAAAAATCTGACTGTCAACAAATATTTGAAAAGCCAATCAACAAATAATGAAGTTGAAAACAAAGTTGCTCATGTTCCATGAGGGTAATCTGAGGATTTGTTTCGTTGATGTGTTCGTTGATACATTTTAGAATGTTTCTTATACTTTTTAATTTGAAATGGAATACCACGCACAGGCGCTGAGGGCAGAAAGGGCAGGACAAGAGAGAGTGAGAAGAAGACAGAGAGAGAGAGAGAGAGGGACTGCAAAGTCGAAGATATACTGAGAAAGAGTGTTAGAAAAACATAGAGAAAAACAGAGCGCGCTAGAGTGAGAGACAGAGAGAGTGAGAGACAGAGAGAGTGAGAGACAGAGAGAGTGAGAGACAGAGAGAGTGAGAGACAGAGAGAGGGAGAGAGTCACTTTAAAGTACCAAGTGTCACAAAGATTTTCTTAAAAGACTTTCCCTGTTTCAAATCTTCCACTAAAGTATTTCATCCAAAATTCTAAACTACTTTCATTTTACCTACACTCAATTTGCTTTCTACGATTTTTTTTAAAAATGTATTCAGCAATTTAATTATCTAAATGAGATTCTTCCCAGAGCTCCAGAGCTAAAGAAGAAATGTCAAGTTTTTACCCAAGAGTTTATTTCATTAAGAATTCCTCCCCCCCACTCCCCCAACTCTTGCATCATTTTTTTTTGCCATTTTTAGTTTGAGTTTAAATCTTTTGAGAACAAATTCGACCGCCCACAGATGTGAACAACTTTCTTACCTGGTCAAATGTCTAAATTGTGTAGTGTGGAACATTTTTTGTTTCGCGCAAATGTTTCGTTTTGTTAACCAGATGGAGAAAGTTGAGTCCATTACTTGACGCTTTTAGTTGCTTACCTCAAGAATGTTTGGCTGGCGCAATGCAATTGTAATACGTTGTGCCTGAAAATAGGAACATTTCAGCGCCATAATCTAGATATGAAAGTCCGAGGACGTGATATGATGAAAGAGAATAACTTACTTTTTTTCAAAATCAATCCTACAACGCACAGTCCCAGGTGACAAAAAGTGGGGAAGAAATATAAAAAAGAATCCAAAAATGGCATCAAAGTGTAGACAGGCTAGACCTTCATACATCACAGTACCATGACGTCACATTACCAAGACGTAACAGGGCCATATTGTCACAGCACCATGACATCACAGCGCACTATCATAGCACCATGACGTCACAGTACCATGACGTAACAGGGCCATGATGTCACAGCGCCATGAAACGTCTTGAGAGTGCCATGACGTTACTGCGCCATTACATCACAGCGCAATAACATCATAGTATCATGACGTCACATCGCCATGATGTCACAGTGCCTTGACGTCACAGTTCCATGACATCACAGTGCTATAATGCCACAGTTAATATAGACAGGTCCATTTAGCTAGGTCAACGTTGTTAGGTTTAAAGTAGATAGGTCAATGTGGATAAGTTGGACTCTATTTTGATTTCTGTTATAAAGACATCAATAAAACAAAACTTTTTAATCTATTCCTAATATAAAAATACAATGATACTGAAACATACACTTATAGTTATATATTGACCGAATAGAAAGCGTGTATGTGAGCCTTAAACAAAATTTCCCCTGGACCTTAAAGTCTCTAATCTGCTCTTATTACTTACCCTTCCCCCTTTAGCCTTCTATAATTATCTTATCAGAGGGTCTTCTTCAAGGTAATTTATTCCTAATTAAAATATTTATCTGATATATCTTATTATTTCTTGCCTCATTCCTATCCACCTTGTCTTGTCTAGGTGTCCTCCCTTTCTAGTTTGTAAATCTATCAGTAAGTTCTAACTAATTCTATCTCTACGAAATTATTTCCGCGTTCAGAAGGATATATTCATTTTTCCTACTTGTGTTTCACTAGCCTGGTAGGGTTAAACTTCAATCACGTTTTTCTTTTCATCAGAAAATGTTATAATTGGTAGAGATCAATTTATACCCTTTTTGTATATAAGACCATTTAAAGGTTTATGAGCTAAAAAAGTTCAGTTTATTTAATGGGGTCAAATCAACGATGGTATTGTCAACAGGAGAGAAAGAGTTAATCGCTATATCAATGTTGCTGTGAGGATTTCCCAGATTCCCCAGAATAGAGAACACGTCATTTAGCAGTGACACTTAGAGTGCAGTCAGAGCAATACGCTTTTTGGGGATAGAACTAGGAAATGGGAATCTTGTGGGAGGTCATCATTTTACAACTACCTTTCCAGTACCTGCCGTCTCACCCTCTCCTCCACGGTCATCATCTATTCCTTTCGTTATGCTCCTCCCACTTGTATGCTCTACCCTTCACCACGCCGCACACATGCTAATCGGGTTCAAATCTTGTTGGGTCTTAAACTGGGTGTGGTCTAAACACGTCCATATGTTTCCAGCTTGTGACTGCAAGGCTTTTGAATTACACTCGCACACTCAGCAAGCTACACACACGCACACGAACCTAAGCACACTTGCACACAAACCTACACACACTCACACTTCCTCCCTGACACCAGCTCACGTGCTTGGAGAGCACGGCTGAGTGAGCAGATCTTCACCTCAGAACACTTGGTGCACTTGTCTTTAATTTGCGTCGGCTGCTGGATCGACTTCCTGTGCGGTCTGATACAATGTTTAATCCACGGTCCTCGGTGTTTTCAACTTTCTCTCGCTCCCTGCCCTAACGGCGCCCACCTACACCTCAACTCACAGCCCCTGCTGGGTGCCCTTCTCTACCACTTCCAGCCCCCCCCCCACCTTCTTAGTACTGCTCACTCGTACATGCATAGGTGTATCATTTTCTTTTTAAGAATGAGGGTCTTTTGTTTGACACAAAAAGCAGTCTTCTCATCTTTAATACTTATCAGCAGCCACCATTTTAAGAGCAGACGATTATACACAAAAATACTTCACTCTCTGTTACGGAGTGTGTGTGTGTGTTGACTGATGTAGAACACTGACTTATTGACTAAGATGCTAGTGCATGGATAAAATAGGCTGATGAAATTGAGACCCAGATAGAGACACGTATTGATTTTAATCAGGAGAATTGTAGATTTTAAGGGAGTATTGTTTGTTGACAATCCTTTAACATCTTGAGCGGACTATGATCAACGGAAAGGGAGAATTTTTTTTTTAAGGATGTCTTTTTTTTCTTCAGGCTTTGAATAAGAGATTGACACTTTACAGAACAATAAGATCCATTAGATACTCATTATATGACATCAATTAGGCCAGGTTCACATTGAATTTCACCCTCAGATTCACCTATCCTTTGGTCTGCTGGACCGCCACACAAGATCTGTCAACCTTTTTTTCTCTATTCTTCTCGGTTATTTCCTTATTTATTCTTATATTCTTTCTGAAAATATTGAAACCTGTCTATTTACCTGCCTGGGTGGACCACTTCGGTGTTTCACCGCAAACTGTCTTTGTAACCTTTAGCAATGGATTCATTTACTCGACTCTATATGTAATCTTTATAGTACATATTGTATTCTGAACAGTTAGATTGATACATTTATATTACAACCTGTGCAGTTTATAAATTAAAATAAAAGCGAAAATATAGATTATTTTTTCAGTTTCTTTTATTAGTATACGGCTTGGTGACTAAATGATGGATCGTTTAGATTTCGGAGGGGCTCAGGTTCAAATCCCGTTGAAGATTCTAGGATTTTGAATGTCGAGTTTTGAAGGGTATCTAATACACATGGTTGTAGTGTCTGAAAAGGATTCCTCATCCCATATGCTAGGACTAATTTGTACAAATACTCCTCCTTCCCTAGTGCTATTAGAGCACTATTCCTGAGCTAGCCAGGAAAACCAGTGACATGGCAGAATTTAAATCATTGGTCAATATGCATGACTAGATGCATGACGCGTCGGGCGTAATCATCATTTTTTTTAAAGTAAAGTCTGTATTATAAGATAAGAAGATAAGGATAACAAATTAACTTCATTTTAAAGCAGTCAAATGCTTGATACTTTTATAAATTCATTGTTTGGTGTACTGCTATTGTAGAGAGTAACCTTGATCAAGTTCTATAATTAGACACCTATCAATTTAGCAAGTACAGCTGTCCCAGAGAGTGTTCCCAGCTATCTCTTCATAAAAAAAAACTATAGATTTGAATGTTTAATGACATTGTACGTGACATTTAATGTCAACACTATATATGAAGTATTGATTCTTCTTTGACTTTATTTTCAGTGACATCCCTAAATGTCATGAGGTAAGAGGCAAAAAAAATTTTTTTTACTTATTTAATTAGTCAAAGTGAGTGTCAGTGTTATTACAAGGCTTATAGTTTCACAAAAAAATAAAAATAATAATAATTAAAAAAAAAATAAAAAATGGCGCACACTTCTGAAAGTCAAGCTGTAAGCCAGGGGTTAGATAAAGTTCATTTAGTAATCGTCAGGATCGAGTTGAAACTCCCACGGCTCGGCGACTTCATTTGCCGTAAATGTCTCGCCAAGAATTAGCTGACGTTCTGGCCTGGTCCATCAGGATCTTGAGTGACGGGCAGGGGGCAGGGAGGACTAACTTTAATGGTGTTTTTAAACAGGGCGGAGACGTTGCTGGGGCAGAGTTTGAGACGCTCGAAAACAGATGGGCGCCGGCTGAGGCGTGGTAGGGTACTAGAATTCGGTTTTCTAATAATATCTTCCTGAAATAAACCAAACGATGAATAAAATAAGCGGTATATTTAAAACAAAATTGTGTCACTTTAAGACTCTTCGGTCATTATATTTATGCTGTTTTGGAGATTTTTACGATACAGTTATCTGTTCTTTGTTTACATTTTAACATTTACAATCGGTTTAAAATAAAATACTGTAATATAGTTATAGAGCAGTGATTCTCAAACGGTGGTCCGCAGACCCTCAGGTGTCCGCAAGACGACCTAGATTGTCCTCAGTTAAATGAAAAGTGTATAAAATTAAAATAACTTCTTAGTTAAACGCTAGATAATCCGATCCTATAATTTGAATAATAATCAACTCGCCGCTCAGTACTGTTTAATTATGAACTAATCTATGATGACGTCATTTCTTGACGCAGCTTGGCCAAACAAGAATGATTGATAAGTCCTTTTGCGCATGAAAATCAAATTTATTCACTGTAGAAACGTCAAATTCTTCAAATGCTTAATGAGTATGTATGCTAATCAGCAGAAGATTAATAGCAATGCGACAACAGTGAATAAAAAAGATCTTAAGGCATCATATAGTACATATAGTATTGCATTGTGAATAGCACAGAGAAAAAAAAAAGATTATAAAAGGTTTGCGAAGAGTGTGAATGTGCCAGCGGCTTTAGAAATATGCTATTCGGCCACACAAATCAGGCTGCATTGGGGTCGTTAATATCGTATGACTTGTAAAGTGGTCAATGAATTGAAAAATGTTTTGAGAACCTCTGTTATAGAGGACCGAATCAATGTGTAGAATTCTGGGGGTGATAAAAGGAAACATAAAGAGAAAATTGAAATTGAAAAGAGAGATTAGGAGAGGTCTTAAAATAAATAGGCAAACAAAACTATGTCAAACACGCCATATTGAAACTTCGCTGGCTAACTAAAGTATGTCAAGGATCCAATATTGAAAGTTCGCTGTACAAACGTATTTTGTGCTATAAGTAATAAGCGAAAACGTTAAATATGTAATGTTAGAGTACTAAAAAGTGCTAAAAAGTACTAACAAGTGCACAAAAAATGGTCGTATACCATTTTAAATATATAGCGTATCACCACATCCTATATTCTATACATCGCTACACCAACTAGCTAGCCGCGCCATTGACAAAAATCACTAATAAATAAGTTTAAACCTATAAAGAAGATGCTTTCGAAACCCAGAATTTATACTGCTGGTAGCTCCGAATAAAAACCAATATAGCGTTTTACTTTTCATTTAAAACCATTACGCTTATGATTTTCATTTTAATTCTATAAGAGGCAGTTTTCTCTTAAATTATCTGCTAATTATAATTAACTTCTGCTCTGCAACGCAAAATAAATTATCATTAAATGCGCTCTTTTTTTTTCTACTCTGAAAATGAATGTGTTTTAATTAGAACAATTTAACATGTCAATAAGCGGGTCGTTCATTAAAATGTTTCCCTGGATCATTAAAAAAGACGATTAGCTCCCCTCCGTATTCTACGCCAGTGATACCCAAACTAGGGCCAGTGGGTCACATCCGGTCCGTGACAAGTTGCTTTACGGGCCCAATAAACTTCTGTTCGCAGTGCATAATAGGGTTACTTAGGGTCAGTTTATTTTGCGGTGCTGCAGCCAGTGTAATAAAGTTATATGGCACCCCTAAAACAAAAAAGGTTGGGAACCCTTGTACATCGAGATGTTCGTCTAGAGAAAAATCTCAAGGCGTTTAGTTTCACATTTTGTGAACGTGAAAAATTTTTAAATTTTTTTTTCTTTTTTTTATGGTCCGGGGGGGGGGGGGATTTAAAATTGCACTAGACAAGTGAAGCAATGCTCATCACATTTTTTTAATGTCCACAGATTGACGAGGCTGAACAAGACTATATTGTCACGTGACAACGAGCACTGGTCTCCACTGACCACATATTACCACGTCACAGGTCAGTGTCCAGACCCGCTATGACGATTGATGTCGGGCTCAGTCCCCAGCATAATGGTTGTCAAGCTCTACTTTCCCGAGCAACTGTCCAGGTGGCTTTAATCGGCGTCATTTGAGTAGGCTTCACTTTAATAGGCTTCACTTTAAAAGGCTTCACTTTAATAGGCCTCACGTTAATAACCTTTACTTTAACAGACTTCACTATAATAGGCCTCAGTTTAATAGGCTTCACTTAAACAGCTTCACTTTAATAGGCCTCACTTTAATAGGCTTCACTTTAATAGGCTTCACTATAACAGGCCTCACTTTAATAGGCCTCACTTTAATAGGCTTCGCTTTAATAGGTAGCCCAATAGCAGACTGTTTACTAGTAGGTCATCCATTAGAAGTCGGTCCAATATTAGACCGCTCAGGGGCAGACTACTATTAAGAGTTGTGTCCACAAACTTCCAGGAAAACAAATCTCAGTTGTCATCAGTCACATCGTGCTGTCCACACCCTTAACTCGTAGATGGTTTACACGAATGAAAAAAATAAATAAATAAAATTTATAAAATATTACAAACTATTTACCATATTTGCTCAGCGTAAATGCCTTAAGCCAGATGCCATGGAATAAGAATCCTATTTAGTTACAGGTTAGTTACAGGTTGGTTTCGCACGTTTCACGTCAGACCAAATACCTCAATATAATTGTTTTACTTTAAAAAAACAAAACATCACCGTATTGTTATAACTCCACTTCCGCGCTACACTGATTCTACAGGAGGAAGGACTGTTGTAGATCCGGCTGAAATTATGGGAGTCTGAACAGTCTGGGGCTAAGTGCTGTCCTATGTGATACTAGTGTCACAGCCTGGTTTTTGTTGTAGGCGTGATGACGCGAATGTCGTTGTGTGTGTTGTAGATACCTCTTCTGGTACTACTATAATGTTCTTCTTAACCAAATACTTTCTCACACGCACTATATTTGCAGGTGCGTGAGAACATTAACATACTGAATGCTACGACCACAACATTTAGAATTGTTAATAGACTCTAGGTCAGCAGACATGGATTTTATTCACATAAAATATAATTCACAAAAGATATTGGCAAGTCCAGCCATCAAGAGATATACACAAAACATAGTACATTAGAATCCAATGGAATACTTTAGATATCACACATGCTCCAAAAAATTATCCTTAATATCTATACATTACTACACTGGACAAGATATCCATAATATTCCTCTCTCTAAGAGAGCCCAAGATCAACTGAGCTGTCCACCTCGTGGTCAGTCCCCGACCAGGAAAAATCTCGTGCTAATTGCAAGGAATAGTTCAGTAACTACTAGTCACCAAATATTACAGGGGTTCTAAAACTGATATATGACATACGCCCCTTCCCCTGGAAAAGATTTTTGACAAAAAATCTTTGACAAAAGTACATATGATATTAGTATCCTATACATTTGTCTAGCAGCTTAAACACTCATGTCAAGCTGATCTAATTAATCACTTCAATACTGCTTGCTCAATTATACATAAGTATTGATGTCATGTCATTCATTTTAACTATGAATGGTTCCACATACTAACTGACAAATGTATTGTTCAACTTTCATAGTGTTTGCTTAGAAAAATATACATTAGTATGATTACATCTACTATACAAGTATGTTATTGAAAAAAAATCAATACAATTTGAGGCTTTTTCTCCTGAAATATAGTTAAATAATAATATATCATTTATTTACAATTATACTGAAATATTTTGCTTGAGCATGTTTAATTGCTATGTGCTCATTCTGTTAACATACATTGACATCTTAATTATGAGAATAAAAATTTAAAGTTATTTTGCATCCAATTATTTATATAATATAACACAACCAATGTGTATCATTTGACACACTAAGTGCATTTATTGAAGTAGTTCCTAATAAAGTTTACATACATCCATACAAGTATATTTATTTTCAGTATTCATTATATCACTTTAAGTTCTGTTACCATTATACAAGGTTACAGTGACATTGTCTAGGATTGTTCTTAATAACACACATATGTGGTGGTTAAAGTACAATAACATATAACATGATAGCATTCAAGTGTGTACCACTTGGAAAAAATCAACAATATTTACATTTGTCAGTTGTTTTTCAAAAAACAATTTTAGGTCAACAGTTCAAGTAGTTCACTGTTGTTAACTATATGCTTGTTTACATTACTGTGTATGTTTACTAATACTATGTTATTCTCAAATTGTGATAAGTAAATATGTAATGTATAATTAATTAAAAAATGATAGTACAATAGCATCAATGAAAGAAAAAAAAATGTCATCATGAACCAATAAAATGGTATCAGTAAGTGTAACCAAAATATGTCATGACCTAGTTACATGATAACAATAAAGAAATGTCAGGTTGACCTGATTGAAAAATGTCAAGTTGTTTCTAATTGTATTGTGAAGTTACTCAGTTAAAATACTTTTACTGATATGTACAATATCATTGCCCTCATTTGTATCTGTTTCATGATCTACCTGTCTTGACAAAAAAATCAGCTAATACATTTTCATGACCAGGTATACTTTGTAGGTCAAACTTGTAATCAGATAGAATTAGTGACCATCTATTTATTCTGTTATTCTTTAGTTCTTTTCTCTTAAGTGCTAACAGTGGTTTATGGTCACATTTAATTGTAAAGAATCTTCCTAGTAAATAGTGTTTTAGTTTGACTATGCTCCATACTATAGCTAATAGTTCTTTTTCTATTATTGAATATTTTCTATCTGCTTTAGATAATGTTCTACTTATATGAACTATAGGTTTCAGATATGACTCTTTCTGTTGCAGTAGGCAAGCTCCTATACCATTATTAGATGCGTCAGTGTACAGTAGGAGTTGTGAAATAGAATCAATACTCCCTAATTCTAGTTTCTCATTAAACTTATCCTTTAGTCTAGTTAGTGCCTCTCTTCTGTCATTTAAGACATACTGGCCACCATATGTCACAGCCTGGTTTTAGTTGTAGGCGTGATGACACAAATGTCGTTGTGTGTGTTGTAGATATCTCTTCTGGTACTACTATAATGTTCTTCTTAACTAAATACTTTCTCACACGCACTATATTTGCAGGTGCGTGAGAACATTAACATACTGAATGCTACGACCACAACATTTAGAATTATTAATAGACTCTAGGTCAGCAGACATGGATTTTATTCACATAAAATATAATTCACAAAAGATATTGGCAAGTCCAGCCATCACGAAATATACACTAAACGTAGTACATTAGAATCCAATGGAACACTTTAGATATCACACATGCTCCAAAAATCAACCTTAATATCTATACATTACTACACTGGACAAGATATCCATAATATTCCTCTCTCTAAGAGAGCCCAAGATCAACTGAGGTGTCCACCTCGTGGTCAGTCCCCGACCAGGAAAAATCTCGTGCTAACTGCACGGAATAGTTCAGTGACTACTAGTCACCAAATATTACAGGGGCTCTAAAACTGATATATGACAACTAGTGAACTGTTTGGAAGACCTGGAGCGACACTGGGAAGTGTGTCGATGGTCTGTTCTAGTATTAAGGAGGACCTTAGAACTTAAGACATTACTCCCTGTGACTTGATAGAGGAAGTCTTAAGTCTAACTATTTGTTGATAGCTTTTAATAAATGCATTGTTTATTATTACCTCCTACCTTTCATTGAGTTGCCTGCCTTGGACTTACAATAGTAGTAAAACTTTAACATTCCTGAAGATTGTCATTTTAATTCATTGGTATTCCTGAAATGTAGTAACTATTATATTAAAAGCCTGTCAACTACAAAATCTTTCAAAAATACTTCACTTTTACATCTCACAATACACATTCTTGACATCGTATTTTTAAGCGTATATAGATCTAGCTTGATTGAGACTTTACAGTTTCGGAATTCCTGGAATGATCATTGCTTCTGTCTGCAAGTAAAGGAATGGGGGTGGGGTAAGAATTGCGCTGATAGAAAATTTTAATGTCCCCCCCCCTTTTTTTTTAGACCTCACTGGCAGTGAAGCAGGAACCTGAATAAAACGTAAGATCTCATGAACTACGCTGCATGTCATTCTTCTAGAAACATTCTCTCGTCTGCTCTCTGATACACCGTAGATCTAGATCTGACTTCTGCAACGCCTACCTGCGACTTTTTTGTTTCTTCAACGTTCAACCATCCAACATATCTCTGTTGTACAGGCGATCACTGAGGCTGAGCGGTAAAGCGCTTGGCTTCTGAACCGGGTTCGAATCCCGGTGAAGACTCGGATTTTTAATTTAGGAATCTTTGGGCGCTTCTGAGTCCACCCAGTTCTAATGGGTACCTTAAATTCGTTGGGGGAAAGTAAAGGCGGTTGGTCGTTGTGATGGTCACATGACACCCTCGTTAACCGTAGGCCACATAAACAGATGACATTACATCATCTGCCTATAGACGATCACTAAACAAACATATTTTTTTTTTACTTCCAGAAGAACACAACGTCTGTGGTCGGACTTCTCTAGCTAGTGATAGCTCAGTTTTAGTTATTCTTTTCATGGAAACATTTCTGTTTGATGTTATTTTAATTTCCACGATCATTAGAGACAATAATTAGATACAGCACTGAGAAGTAGGATGGGAGCCTGGCCGTGGGATTTGTGCTTTGGACTACCGTCGCGATGGTTTTTAAGTTCGAAGCCACTGTAGTCATTTTACCATTAACGTATTTAACTTATAGAACAAACAACAAAAAAGAAAATAAAGCAAATTATTTTCATTTTATTTAATTTGGCAGGTCGGCTTTCTCTCTCACCTCTTCGTACTGTAATCACTGAAGGGAGGCAACTCATCGAGACATAGATGTTTAATTACATGGAGACATGACAAACACTTAGGACATCTGCCTTGAGCACAGCATCTTCATCTCGGCTCTAGACTTGGGCGGAAATTGTTCTATCTTTCGCTAATGTCAACATCCTTCCAAGTCTAGTCACAAATAGTGCGCACCTTCTGCACTGTCTTGGATGGCAGTGTGCATGCAAGCTTATAACAATATAATTAAAACTTCGCTCAGATAATCATAGACCCTCCCTAATTGCTTGAGATGGATCCCTCCTTTGATTGGCCTACAGCACTGTTTCCCTAATGTTTTCTTTAACGGAACACTTTGCACTTTCTGAGTACTTAACGGAACACTTTGCTTATTTATATAGAAATTCATTCACGTGGTGGCCTTCTAGTCTACTTAATTATTCCAGTAGTTCGTGGAACACCTTTTAAAGCCTCGCGGAGCCCTAGGGTTCAGCCGAAACAGTTTGGGAAACACTGATATAGAGGGTATAATAATTTTCCCAATAAAAGAAGTCATGTCAAGGACGCTCAATCGAACGTCATAGTTGTCAACTAAATAAAAAAAAAAAGAATTTAGCCAAAATTTTAATATCTCGATGTATGGCAGTCAATCGTCGTATCAAGTTTCCTTTATTATCACTAGTTATAGGCCTATTGTGTACACCGGATACACCAAAAAGCTATTTATTACTATTATTTTTTTTTACATAGTGTGAAACTTTTAAAAAGTAATATTTATAGCGCAACCAACCTTGACTGCTTCTGTTAGGTATGCAATATAGATAGGCGTACGCAATACTAACTCTGTGAGATACTTGCCACATGACCCGAACTTTAGGTCAGAAGCCTAGAAAACTGTATGTTGATAAATGACTACAACGCGCAGTGCATGTCATGATGCCTACCTACACCCTTCTCTTCCCATCCTGTTCACTAGTACATAGTCACAGCTGACCTTGTCATTAGTCAAACCCATGACCATTCCTAATTCGCATTTTCCGCTTCGATGACTTCCCACGGGCTATAGCCCGGCCCAGACTTAGCGCCTGATGAGTCCAGGCTCGCAAGCAGAGGTCATTGGGTCAGGAGATAACTGCTCGTCTTCCCTGGACTCTATAGAGTGTGGAGGGGGGTAAGGGGGACGATTGTTTGGCAAGTAACGCCCCTGATCAACTACTGTGTCGGTTTAAATTAGACGGAAGCGGAACTAACATGTTTTCTAAGTGGATCACCATTTCCTTGACCTATGTCTAACCTATATGTAGAATGATGTTTAAAGATTTAAAAATAAAAATAATAAACAACCAGTCAGTCAACAGAAGCCTTGTTTTCAGAATGAATTTGATACGTTTATATCCAATCATTTCAACGCACAAAAGTTTTCAAAGTAGACCCTCTAGGCGACAAAATAGAACATTGTTTCAAGAGTTCAGTTTGTCAATAAGTTTTTTTGATTCGAAAGTAGCTCCCGAGTAACTTTTTTTACAAAATAGAAGACACGTTTTAAAAAACTAGGTCACATTGATTCCGGATTTAAGCCAAAATGTTAAGAGAGTATTCTGAATAATTATTTAGGCCAGTGAGTGCCCCGAGTGTATTGTTATATAGGTGGTGTCATGTTTGATTTTCTACTTCTTCTTCTTCGTTCTAATTTTTACATGTCGTAGGGTTCAGATCAGTAATCCAATATCTGAGATGTCGTAGGGTTCAGATCAGTAATCCAATATCTGAGATGTCGTAGGGTTCAGATCAGTAATCCTATATCTGAGATGTCGTAGGGTTCAGTACAGTGATCCTATATCCGAGATGTCGTAGGGTTCAGATCAGTAATCCAATATCTTAGATATCGTAGGGTTCAGATCAGTGATCCTATATCTGAGATGTTGTAGGGTTCAGTACAGTGCTCCTATATCTGAGATGTCGTAGGGTTCAGATCAGTAATCCAATATCTGAGATGTCGTAGGGTTCAGATCAGTGATCCTATATCTGAGATGTCGTAGGGTTCAGATCAGTAATCCAATATCTGAGATAATCATCATAATAATAATAATAATTATTATTATTATTATTATAATAATCTTTATTGTCCGTATGGAAATTTGTCTTACAATTTGTGCATTACACCAAACAAAAAACATAACTATAAGAAACCAAAGTGTACATTCACACCAGACGCACTCCTAATTTACTGTGACAAAGTTTATATCAGATTGTTCTTATTTAATGATTTGATTGCCAGGGGAACAAAAGTCTTGTTCGGGCCTCTTGATATAGTATTTGAAGTAATGCACTTAACTCTTTCTCTCCGTAATTATTTTCCACGTTCCTATGGAATAATCCATTTTGTTCATTGGTGTTTTACTATCGAGGTTAAGATTAAACTTCCAAAACTTCTTTTATGTAATCAGGAAATGTTACGTTAGGTAAAGAATTGTAGGAAAATGCATGCACTTTTTATGTAACAATAATAAAAGTTTATAAAACCAAAAAATAATTTAATTTAATGGGCTCAAATTAACGTTGGTATCGTTAGTTAGGAGAGAAAGAGTTAACTAGCAGGTCTATATTACCTCTGCTACGTGGCGCCGACAAAGTATGGTTAAAGTTTTGATCAAGTACTCTACACTAGATAAAATAACCTCACGTCTGCAATAGTCCACTTTGCATGACAACACATTCAGTTTCAAGAAGCTAACCAGGAAGTCGCCAGAGGATGAGAAATCGCCACCGCCATAAACAAGTTTAGATTCTAGAAGACATGCTGCAAGTCCGAGGGATTGAGTTAGAAAAACAAAAAATAGCATTCCTTTTATGTTTATTTCTTTCGCAGCCGTTGTATGAACGTCATTGAGCTGTAAACAATGATGTGACAGAATCCTTTTAGAGAAGAGCAAAAAGTTCAAATGGGGCACGACATGGCCTAAATTGTGCCGATGTGCAAAAAAAAAAACAACAAAAAAAAAATAAATATTTAAAAAGTTAATTGCAGAATATTATGATTGAAAGCCTTAAGCTCTACCAATACACTTCCGACCTTTCCATGCCTTCCATTCTAGTCTCTCTCTCTCTGTGTGTGTGTGTGTGTTATCTCTTATTCTTTCTCTTTTTTTCTTCTCTTAAATCAATTTTTAAAATCTAATAATGTTTTGCTTATTATCGACTTGGTTGTTTTTTTATCAGATCATCAAAATAAGATAATTAGAACGTTCTATTATTGGCTTTTTGTTTCTGACAAGTTACAACACCAGAAGGTCTTGTGGGGGATATTTCAGTTCTGGAGAGCGCTACTGTAGTTGCGAAATGTAGTCTGCTGTTCATTCATGCAGACTCTGAAATCAAAGTTTAATTATAGTCATCTTAAGTTTGAAATATGCCTACTAATCACTTAAAGTGTTCGGCTCATATCGACCAGTGGCTGACTCTAATCATGTTTTTTTTCTTTTCTTCAGGGATACGTCAGCAGACGCAAGCAGCTATTTCATTTTTTTTTAAAGGTATTAAATTAAGATGATGAAATCGACCATACCCTGTCGTTTATAGTAGCGGTTCTCTATGTAGTGTTTAAGTACCTCGCCTTTAATATAATGTCAAGCTGAATCCGCCAGGAATATCAACGACTTGGAAGATTTAAAGTCGCTGATTAACACGCACGACTAGATTGAGACATTAGAAAGGCCTAGAACGTCATTATCGTCTCTTGTGAAATAACGTCTGTCATTTATAAATTAAGACGAGACATGACAAACAGAATGGAAAAATAGCACTGGGCAATGTCTTATTGATTAATGTGCCATGCAGTTTATTTCAAGAAATTGTCTATAAAATTAAAGCTTTGCTTACCAAAATTACATGATACCAATATAGCACTGATTGTTTTGTTTTTTATATGATCTTTTTTTATCTTAATTTTTAAAAAGTTATCTTGCTGACACGAACACAACATGAAAGAGTCCAGAGATCCTTGATTAAATAGTAATTTAAAAAAAGGGCTTTTTAAAAAAATTACATTGGACAACATCCTTGACTTGCAAGTAGCCCTGATACACTTGTGTAAAAAGAAAAGATGATTGGTGTGATATATATATTATTTTTCAATAGAAGCAGAGGAGTTTCTAGGATTGGTGTCACGCGGTGCGATTAGCCAATGGTAACACTCATCTCTGTCATTCCTTACCGAATAAAATCTACATTGTTTTTTTTCCTTTTTTTAAACATGATACAAAGAACTAGTACCTATATTGATTGATCGGCACAAAACTGTACCTTTTTATTTAGTTAGTTATATCTTTCTTTTTAGCCCCCCCCCCCCTCATGGGTGTCCCCTATTACGGTTCGCATCGCTTGTTAACTCCCCTAAATGGAAGTCTATAAAAAATAATTGACTTCAGCTTCATTTAGGAACATTCCAACGTTAAAAAAACAAATGGCTGTTCATACCGAGTTAAGTCTGAGAATTAACAAAGAAACTTTTTTTTTTCAATTACATCTGGATTTTTTTATTTGGCTGCTGCTGTGAATGCCGAAAAGAAAAAGTCGACATAAGAATACAAAAATGAATTAAAAACAAAAACAAAAACATTTTTGGATGGTATGTACAATTCATAGATTTAAATTCTGGGTATTTTTACTTTAAACAGAAACAAATACCTAGATGAAAGCACAGATGATATTCTGAAAAGAACCCTAAAAAAAAAAATTAAACATTGAAACATAATGCTGGGGTAAACTGTAACCTCTGGGTTTAAACTTAAGTTATTAATTATGTATGTATATCGTGGTATTTGGGTTTAAACTTAAGTTATGCTGTATGCATACTTAAGCCTCAGGATTTAAACTTGAGAAAGCGTCTCGTCTAATTATACCATCTCCAGGTGAGTTGAAACTTGAGACTCTCTGCTTTGCATGTCATGTGACCGTTGTTTGGAGTTGGTGTATTGATTTAAGAATCAGTTCCAGCTAGGAATATTGTCATCTATTTTCAGCTACATTGAGGTGAAGGTAGCACACAGGTAGCAAGAGCTAGCGTCTGTTGTCGTGTCATTTTCCAACTGCCTAGGCAAATTATAGTACCAACTTAAATAAGACATTATTTTTGATTTAGCTCTAATTCTAAGGCCTATTTTTACATTTAAAAAAAAAACAACTTAAAATAACATAAAAATGTGACAATAATCTACAGACCTCCCCCCTCTTCCCTCCACTTCATTGCTACCCAAGCGCGGAGGAGAGAGACAAAGGGGCGTTAAAAAAAAGTGTTTATCAAATCCAATAATCCAATATCGATATATCGTTACGCTGAATGATTTAACGCATTGGTTTTGAGCTCTTGACTTAGTCAAAAGAACTTTAGGACTATCACCCCCAGGAAAACAAATATCACAAAAGTACGGCTCGTTTGATTCACATCATTTCATCGTAGTTGTGTTTCAGAGATCTCATAACCTTGGAATGAAAAGCACTTATGGACTACTGACAACTATTCATAGATAGAATTTAGCACAGCCAGGTGTAATATGGGCATGAGACGAATAGTGGATGTCAGAAATGCCTTTTAAAACACACAGACTATGTTTTGCTGGCTGGTTCTGCTACTGATGTGCACTATTACTTCAGCACAAAGCTTAGGTAAAAGGATGAAAGGCTCACAAAAAGATACTTACAGTTTCTTTTTTTTAAACCACTTTTGCCGAAGCGTGGTGCCGAGGCGTCAGAACGAAGTGAATAGGGAGTACTAACCATAAATTGTTTTTTAAATAGACCATATTTTAAGAATTTTAAACATGACTGACTGACTGACTTACTTACTTAATCCCATGAGCTCCCAGGGAGCATAGAGCAGCATTCACACCTCTCCATTGAACTCAGTTCTGAGCAGCTTCTTTACCTGCTTTTATGTCCTTCCAGTACCCTCAAATTCAATGATGATTGACCTCCTTCAGGTTTGCTTTGGCCTGCCCACTTTCCTCTTTTCGTATTCCAAATCAACTGCAACATTGGTAACTAGGTTTCGCAGGGTATGTTCTATCCAGCTCGATTTTTTGATATCTTGGGCTTTGGGCCTTTGCCTGGTTCTTTCGCAAAAGTTGACAGTAGTTAACCTTTTTCGGCCTCCTAATTCCCAATATCCGGCGTAGGCAACTGTTTTCGAAGGTCTGGAGTTTTATCCAGATGTGTTTTCGTGACTCTCCATGTCTCTATACCGTATAGTAACCAATAGTAGGGCCGAATTAATGTTTGAAACACGCACTTCTTAAAACTACCGATGATACTTGAACGGGCCGTAAAGTATTCATTTACTGAATAACAAAAAAAAATTATTAAGTTTGGAAGAAAAAGTTTATAGCTTGTCCTTCAACATTTAATTAAAGATCTATATGAGAGATGAAGCTCTTCTTTGCTTGTGGGCCAAGGCTAACTATGGTGTTATTTGAATACAGGACTATCCACTTTCTTTTTCCCCTGCAGACGTCAAAAATCCACCCAAACGAGCTTTTATAGACGCTGATATACGGTTGTTAGGTTGTAGTTCCCCCAGACAGCTAGTTCAACTAAACTGTTGAAGGTGTTGTAATTTGTAAAGCCAAACTTGAATAAAAGTTAACCATAAACTTCTTTTTAAACAAAAATGAATTGATCGTTTATAGATATATACAGCTTCCATCTCCAGCTTCCATCTCCAATGTTTATGTAGAAACACAAGAGAAATACTTGATTGTTGAATAATTTCAACAAAAAAACCAACCCAAAAAACAAATCACTCCTGAACTATAATAAACACACACGTCTTTCTGTTTTTTAGTTCCTAGTTCACACTTAAACATGAACTGACTTTTATCTGTAGTTCACCCCCCTGTTTGTCATCTAATGGATTTTACTCGTGGTTAACTTCAGAATCTGTTCGACCAACCCAAATACGAACAATAACATTATTAAATACAAAGTAATAGGCGAGTATTTAACTGGATTGAAACGCGTGACATTTTGAGCATTTCGACACGCCATGACTAGTCCGACATTCTAGCATTCTGCTGTACTGGCAAGTTAGTCTAGTGATATTTTGTGGTCCCAAGTTAGACTACCCAGGCTATTAATTATAACCTCTAGATATAACTTACTAAGACATACAAGTAATAACTTTGAGATTTCATTACAACTAATAAAGAGTTTATTAAGAACAAAAGAAAAATAATTCAAAGAAAATGGGTATAATGGCCAACAAAGGCAAGTCAAATAATGAAGAAAAAGTCAAAATAGGGCCGGTTCAGTTCAACATAATCATAGAACTGCCGTCACAGAGGCACAATAGTCTCTCAGCTCAAAACAAACAATGGGTTACAATAATATCATACGGGAATCAAAATAGTAGGGCCGGTTCAGTTCAACATAATCATAGAACTGCCATCACCGAGGCCCAATAGTATCTCAGTTCAAAACAAACAATGGATAACAATAATATAATACAGGAATCAAAGTAGTCAATGAGATACACAACTGTCTCTTCTCAAGGCAAAATTTGGTCTTTTACATACGACCCAAATCTGGTCCTTATAAAAAGAACACATACAGCAAAGGATAAGAGACTAAGTAGACATAATATTTACATAAACCAACTTATTAACAACAAATAAATGAAGTCTACTTAGCTCGTTAGTGAAAGATACATTCCCATAATGTGGCACACTCCTCTTGATTAACACAGTCAGAGCAGAACATCAAAACTATCATATAAACATTATGGAGATTTAGTTCACAATAATGTACAGTGGTCAGCTCAGAGACTGAAGAGGAAGTGGCCATTGTAAACAGCTGACAGGGACTTAAATCAAGTAATAAAGGGGGCTAACTCTCATAAAAAATAAAGGTAGCCACCCTTATTGTCCCTCTTGTCACAACAACTTAAAAATAAACAAATCAAAAGTTTAAATATGATTTGGCAGTGTACAAAAAATATTTTTTATTAAGCTGATTTAAAGTATTCATTCAAATAAGTTAACTAGTTACCTAAAAAAGTCCAGCACACTGCCACTTTGAGATCCTTTGCCGCCCAATACTCATTTCCCCATCATTGCACCAGTTTCTTACGCAACGCCTTAAGCCAGTGTAGAATTCGATCTCCATTATTGGAACAGCGCCAGACATTGTCTCGGGTCCGAGGTGTAGTATTTAAGTGAAATAACATGACCCCAATCTGGCATGCACATAACTAATACTATTGAATCAGCTCTCAGACTTCATATGGACTCACGACTAAGAGGATTTACTCTAGGCAGAATATATAGATCTC
Organism: Biomphalaria pfeifferi; assembly: GCA_030265305.1. Classification (NCBI taxonomy): domain Eukaryota; kingdom Metazoa; phylum Mollusca; class Gastropoda; family Planorbidae; genus Biomphalaria; species Biomphalaria pfeifferi. The sequence goes on from JASAOG010000028.1 coordinate 2,044,696, forward strand.
GATCTAGCAATTACACTGGGGAAAAAAAAGGTCTACAGAAATGATTCAATTAGTGTTTTGATGATACTTACGTCATAGGCATTTCAATTTAGTCATGAATGATAGTCAATGACCTAAACTCAGCTAAGTCGTTGGTTTTTCTTGGATGATTCAAGCAACCCATTCCATTCTCTAATGGTACAAGCATACTATGAACTTTATCTGCTTCAGTTTTTACACTTTTATCAAATGGCAAGGCCTTAGATTTTAGATTTCGCTTGTCAGGGCAGTTTGTCGGGCTCTAAGACAAGTCTTATTATAAATACTTTTCTAAGTAGAGGATCTGTGGAAATATGGCGTGTCCCAAGTCAGGACAAAGAAGGCGAGCCAAGAGCTTGTTAACTTGGGGAAGTGGGGCGGGGAAAGAATGAACAGGCGGATTGGGCGAGGTGGAATGGGCGAGGTGGAATGGGCGAGGTGGAATGGGCGAGGTGGAATGGGCGAGGTGGAATGGGCGAGGTGGAATGGGCGAGGTGGAATGGGCGAGGTGGAATGGGCGAGGTGGAATGGGCGAGGTGGAATGGGCGAGGTGGAATGGGCGAGGTGGAATGGGCGAGGTGGAATGGGCGAGGTGGAATGGGCGAGGTGGAATGGGCGAGGTGGAATGGGCGAGGTGGAATGGGCGAGGTGGAATGGGCGAGGTGGAATGGGCGAGGTGGAATGGGCGAGGTGGAATGATCGTATTTAAGACTACCCACAAAGAATCGAAAATTAAATCACCCGAGTGGAACCAGGGAAGAAAGATGTCACATAGGTAACATTTGACAACGCAACCCTAAGACCGAGAACCAAAAGTATACACCTGGAGCCAGCTGCATGTTCAGCATAAGAGTAAAAAATAAAAGGGGTGGGGGCGGATAGTTTGCGTATCCCAGAAAATAATTCTATGTAAGAGACTGACTTAGCTACTTCCTTACTTTCAGATCCCAAAACTTTAAAACAGCAAATCAATGTTTTTGTTCTCACTTAAAGTTCCAGGGGAAACCAAGCGACATGTACAACATGCAATATTAACGTCATTAAAGCTTTAGATCAAGGGAAACTACCAATATGTAAGAATGGGACATTGTATTTGTATTTCTTGAACTACTGAACATATAGCTTATAAACTTTCCTTATCAGCTGTCTCCCTACACTCGGTTCTCTTCCCCCCCCCCCCGCCCACTTCTCAAGTCCACCAAAGAAATAAACTAACGTCACCTCTGACGGACAATTAAAGACTTTCTCTACATTGGTGTTCTTTATCTCTCTCTCTCTGCAACCTAAGGTTAGTCAAAAAACTAAAGCTCTGCAAAAGACACAAACACAATTTGTAGCATTTTAACAAACATTTGGAGATATACATTTCAGAGCCATCATTGTTTGTCTATTAAGCAAGTTAATACAACTTCAAAGTGCACCATGCTCATTATGAAAAGTGATATAGACGGGCTCCTCAGTCAGACTTAGTACACATTTAATCTCCATTTATAGTAACCGATCTTTTTTTTTTTTAACAAGACCAACCTAATTGTAGTTATATGACTTTAAAAATCTTAGACTGGCTGTGAGGCTTTGACTTAGCGAGGAAAAGAAAAAGAACTGACTTCGATGGGTAAGGTCACCTTGAAAGAATGGCAGATAAAAGAAAAAAAAATGTATAGCTGGAAAAAAAGGCAGGTGACCCATAGGCAGACCACGAATACAATGGATTGTCAATTAAAAGGCGGATCTATAAAAACTTAAAGTTTGGGCATGGAGAAAAAAGGCCCAGGAGAGATCTGAATGGAAGGATATGCTGAAGCAGGCCAGAGCCCATAATGGGTTGTAACGCCAATGGGTAGGATTTTAGTACGCATATTACCTAATTTATTAATTTTTAACCCCTGATTCCAGGTGTTCATGTAACCAAAAGTTTAGTTAAAAAACTCTTTATACATTTATGTAAGAATTTTTTTCTTTGACCAAACGAACTACAAAGTTTATTATTGAGATGAAGTTTTGGAAGTTTTCATTCATTAGATTTAAACATTATTAAATCCAGTATCACCGACTCTTAACAGAATATGTCGTAAATAAAAAGTATTATAATGCGCAGTCTTAACTAGGAGTGTCTTAATTTACAGTGTCTTAAAACCAAAAATCTTGCAATGTAGTGTCTTATCAAGTGCTACAACATAAGCTGAGTTAAAAGGCTTTGTCTTAAAACCCAGTGCCTTCAGACACAATGCCTTAAAACGTACTGTCTTAACTCTCTAAGTTTGAAGATTTTTTTTTTCTGTGGACATCACACATTTCTCGAGAGACGATCTTTTCCCTTTGCAACATCTTGTGTGACTAAAGAGGCCAATCCTTGATACACAGCTGCGATCGCAGGTTGGGCATATATAATCACCAGGCGCGTTGCATTTTCACCCTTCTTTCTGCTTCTGTTGTGTATGACATCTGCAATCTTTGACCCTTCCTTTATGCTCTCTCTCCATGAGGATCTGTCCAGTGCCATCTCTTCCCAGTTGCCAGTGTCGATTTTGAAGAACTTCATATCGCGTTTGCATACATCCGCATAACGTAAAAGTGGGCGACCAGCGGCTCTCCTGCCTTCTATTAGATCGCCATACAGCATGTCCTGTGGAAGTCGACCTACTGGCATTCTACGAACGTGGCCAAGCCAGCCAAGGCGTCTGCTGCTGATAACAGAGCGGATGTCCTGGCACCCTGCTCTTTGTAGCACTTCCTCATTGGTTATCTTATCTTGCCACCTTATTATAAAGATCCGCCTTAGGCATCGGAGGTGGAAAACATTCAGCTTTTTTTCCTGCCATGAGTAGGTTGACCATGTTTCACTTCCGTACAGCAAGGTGCTCAACACACAGGTCCGGTAGACTAGGGCTTTAGTACTGCTAGTCAGCAATATGTTGTCCCAGACTTTTTTCTGGTGGCCATTGCCTTGGCTATCCTATTGTTTATGTCTTTATCCAGTAGAGTGTTGTTGGATATGATGTAGCCAAGGTAACAAAAGTGATCAACAATTTCTAGTGGTTGGCCATGAATGCTTACTTGAGGTGCAGTGTTTGTGTTTTGGACAAGTATCTTAGTCTTGCTTTGACTGATGTTTAAGCCGAACTTCTGGCAAGCAGCAGATAATTTGTCAAGCAGGCACTATAGCTGAATATCAGAATCAGCCACAATAGCTGCATCATCAGCATACAGGAGTTCCCTGACGAGTAGCTTCTTAACCTTGGTTTTTGCCCGCAGCCTTGATACATTAAATAGTTTTCCAGAGGATCTTGTATGGAGGAACACACCTTCGTTTATGTCGTTGTACGCATAATGCAGTAGACAGGAGAAGAATATGCCAAACAGAGTAGGTGCGAGCACACATCCCTGCTTGACACTACTGCAAACCTCAAAAGGTGCTGATTGGGCTCCATTGAATTTGACAGTGCATTAAGTTTCCTCGTGAAAACACTCAATGAACTGCAGTAGTTTGGGAGGGCAACCTATTTTTCTCAAGAGTTTGAAAAGGCCACTTCTGCTGACCATGTCAAAAGCTTTAGTCAGATCAACAAAAACGATGTAAAGGGGTCTGTCTCTCTCTCTGAATTTCTCCTGCAGTAGTCGTAGAGAAGATATCATGTCTACAGTGGATCTACCACTCCTGAATCAACACTGAGACTCTGGGTAGACTCTAGAAGCTATCACTTGCAGCCTGGATAGTGCCACTCTAGCAAAATCTTGCCCACTATACTGAGGAGAGAGATACCCCTGTAATTGTTGCAGTCACTCCGATCCCCTTTGTTCTTGTATATTGTGACTATAGTTGCGTCACGCATGTCCTGTGGGACATGACCTGTTTTCCAACAGCGGCAGAGGAGAATATAGAGTTCAGGGAGCAGGAGTGATTCGTTGACTTTCACTACTTCCACTGGGATACCATCACTCCCAGGAGATTTTCTATTTTTTATGCAGTTAATTGCTTTTTTAAGGTCACTGAGGCTCGGAAGATCATCTAGGCATTCCAGTACTGGAAGATCTGGTAGAGAAGCCAGGGCGACATCGTCTACTGTGTTTTGTGTGGCATAGACTTCGAGGTAGGGTTCTGTCCAACGTTCTAGCTGCTTGGTTTGATCTGTAATTTTTTCTCCTGATTTGGATAGAAGGGGGGCAGGCTTAGACACTGTTGGACCCAGGGCCGCTTTAATGCCATCAAATAGAGCTTTGCTATTTCCTGAGTGGAGACTGTCTTGGATTCTGTTGCAGGTATCCCTCCAAAAGTTGTTAGCACATTTTCTAGCCATTTGTTTCGCCTCTTTATTAGCACTTTTGAAGGCCTCCAAATATCTTGGACTTGGCTTTGTCTTGTGAGCGAGGTGTGCAGATCGCTTTTTCTCGATGCAAGGTTCCATATGTGCTAAATTCGCCTCAAACCAGTCTACATTTTTGTGTTTTTGAGGCCCAAAGGCGGTGATTGCCGAACTGTAGATTACATCTCTTAATTTCTCCCATCTGATAGAGATGTCTTCTTCATCACTTAACGAGGGGATTGAACAGTTCAGGAGCTCGCCAAAGAGTTCACACTTCTCTGGGTCACCTACATGGTTGACGTTAATTCGCCTAGTTCTGGGTTGAGTGGAAGTATAAGCCTTCTTGAGAAGTAGTTTGATTTTGCTTACCACTAGTGAATGGTCTGAGTTACAGTCCGCACTATGGTATGAACGGGTGTGGATGACACTTTTCAGATCCATCCTTCGGGTGATGCAGAGGTCAAGCTGGTGCCACCTTTTTGAGCGTGGGTGCTGCCAAGAGACTTTATGGTGTTCCTTGCCAGAGAAGAATGTATTTGTTACACACAGTTCATGAGAGCTACAGAACTCGAGTAGCCTTTGGCCATTATCATTAATTTTGCCAACACCATGAGGTCCCATTTCCATCACCAACACGGGCATTAAAGTCTCCATTTATATAGAGGTGCTCGGATTTTGGAATACTTTTAATTACGTCCTCTAGAGCTTGAAAGAATCTGTCTTTGTCCTCTTCCGGTGCAGCAAGGGTTGGTGAGTAAGCACAGATTATATTAACTTTGCCTTGCGGTGATGCAAATTTCATGTGTGCTACTCTTTCATTGCCAATGGGAAACATCGCGATGCAGGGGACGAGACTGTTTCTTATTACGAAGCCGACACCATGTATTCTAGGGCTTTGTTCTGGTTTTCCTTGCCAGTAGAATGTATAGTTGCTTTCTGTAAGAGATCCGCTATCTGCCAGTCTGGTTTCTTGCAGGCAGGCCACATCAATGTTTAGTCTGATGAGTTCTCTGCAGATGATAGCTGTTTGACGCATGTCGGTGACGAGTTCAGGGTCAGTATTGAAGCCAGGACACATTGTCCGTATGTTCCAGCTTGCTAAACGCATTAATGTTGAGGATTTTCTTTTGATTGTATTTGCAGGTGCGGGTGAGCAGCTTGCTTTTTGATTTTGTCTTAGCACCAAGCACCCAGTGGTGCGACAAGCTGTGGCGGGATAGCACTTTACTGTCCGAGGGCTGCTCGACTTAAGGCAGGCAGTAGCGATCCAGTGAGGCTAAAAAGCCCCTCCTACCGTCAAGAGTGGTCCCTGGTGTTCCAGCTTACGCCAATCAGCTAGGAACTTATTACCGGTAACTACCACTATTCGTGTTTTTCCAAAGACATTACTGTCAGAGATGGAGTGACCTCTCCATTGCTGGGGGAAAGCCTGGGCGGTAAATTTGCGAGTGCTGGGCTGCCCACACGTCAGCTCACGCCTCTCTTCCATACTGACCGGGTCCAAAGGGATGGCGAGCCATCACAATTTGGGGACAGGTGGCTGCAGGAGTTTGCCAGAGAACAGTAGTCTTACTACTGTCCCCCCGCCTACGGGGCTCTAGGACCGGATTTTCTGTTAGGGTTTACTCCCTTAGCCTTAGATCTTACAGGGACACACACACAAGGCACTGCGGCTATTGACCTATAGCTAGGGGTTTGGTTTGTGGGCAACAGGGCGTGTCCGCACACAGACGGGCCATGCCTGCCTCACATCTTGGGGCCAAACCTCCACAGAGACCCTTGCAGTTTAGCCTGAGGCTTCGCAGCCTCAGTTTCCATCTGCCACCACGAGGAGGTACTGCATAGGACTTGCTGTGGAGAGGCTATGTACTGGCAAGAGAGACTTACAAAACTGCTCCCCTTTCACAGATGCTAGCCAGCGGTGGCAACAAGTCAAGCTACCACAGTAGACGCTTCACACAGCCATTTGAAGTAAATCTGCTAGAAACGTACAAGTTTTTTTTATTTATTTTTCAGTTTTTTAAAACATCACGATGTTTCCAGCGTCCTCTGTCGTGTCAAAATTGTATGTTTTTAAAATACATCCGGATGTCACGATGTGCTTTGAAATATTTTCTTGAAATATTCATGTTTAAGACTCACCCTTAACGTCAAAATATATGCAACACAACCTTTTATGCAACGCAACTTTTTTGATTTAGAGAGTCTTAAGCAGGAAGTTTCATCCTTTTTTTCTTCTATTTTCGTCTTTCTTTCTTTCTTTTTTTTTGGGGTCAAGTTTTGAGGCCATGCTCTTTACACACACACACAAAAATCTATTAAGAAGACTATGTACTTTAAAAAAAGGTTTACGTGCTTAGACTTCACGCGCATGCCCGAGTCTAATAAATAGCCTAGAGGCAAGTGAAATTGTTTGAAAAGTTCTGAAAACTAGGTCGATGTTGTGGTGCTAGAAAAGGTCTTCTGAAACCAGACATTTTTCTATCTTCCTTTTCCCTGTCCACATTTTTAAGCTGGAAGATAATTGTTTAACTTTAAAACAACCAATCCACATTTTTTTTTTTAAAGTCTTGAGAGAAAAGTAAGGTAGTTAACTCTATATTCCTGCTCGCCACTATCCAGGCATTACAAGGTAGTAAACTCCAAGAGTTATCTTTTCTTACTTTGTATTCTCTTTCTTTGTGAAGTTCCGGGAAAAGTCAGAATTAGGAAACACAACTATTGCATGTAATTAGATAAATACTTGGAATCCAGGAAGCTCTTGTAGTTTTAAAGCCAGGAATTTTGCCGTCTCTCTTGACCCGTGCAATACTTAACAGGGAAGGGAAGAGAAAAAAAAAAGGATAAAAGGAATTGGCTAGAGAGGTCTTGAACCAGGAGTAAACTTCCTTTATCCTGAGTGCGTGTTTCCAGCAAGTTTGGTTGTTGTTATTGTTTCCCGTGCACAAGGTAGCAACAAAAAATAATAAAATGAAAAAAAAAAATGAAGTGCTTAGGGTTAACGTAGAGTCAAATGGCAGAGAAATGCACTTTAAGTTTTTGGCTTAGCGAAAATTTTAACCTGTACAACGGACGTGTATCCGTCTTTCAATAAAATGATATACTGAAGTGACGATATGGAATTTTGACATTGGATGACATAATATTGAGCGGGGGGCATGTTCCCTGTCGCGACATTGTGAGATTTAGACAGAAAAGCTCTCTGATTTGACTTCCTGTCGTGGAAATGTTCCTTTATGGGAACTAGCAAAGTGAAATCGCATATTCCCTTCCGCTACACTGGAGGCGCGGTGGCTGGCAGGTAAAGCCCTTGGCTTCCAAACCAAGGGGTCAAAGTTTGAATCCTGGTAAAGACTGGGATTTTTAAATTCGGAATCTTTAGGGCGGCTCTGAGTCCACTCAGCTCTAATGGGTATTATAAATTAGTTGAGGAAAAGTAAAGGCGGTTGGTCGTAATGCTGGCCACATAGCGCCCTCATTAACCATGGGCAACATAAACAGATGACCTTTACATCATCTGTCCTACAGATGGCAAGGTCTGAAATCGAAACTTTACTTTTACTTTTGTCACGACACTTATGTCATTGTGAGAGTTTGTACATATTGAAATTATATGAATTTTAACAGCAGAAGTAAATATGTTCCATTTCATTGACATAGACAAATACGTTTTTGTACTTTGACAAATCAACAGCCACGAAGAAAGTGTTGTCCGAAAAAACGCTGGCTGGATAACATAAAAGAATGGACCGGCCTATCTCTTGATATCCTGATGGCCGGCTTTAAAACTTTAAAATTTAAGACTTTCCTGGATTTCAAGTATTTATCTAATTACGTGCAATATTTGTGTTTCCTAATTCTGACTTTTTCCCGGAACTTCACAGAAAAAGAAAAGTGAAAGGATTTGGCTTCACCAACTGTCACAGCGCCCCCTTAGATGAAAGTCAATGGACAGATGACGAGATGATATTATGTTGCACTGGTGCCGACCGACACGACATCGAATGTGATACAAATATTGCTTTTTTCGTCTATTATTGAAATGAGGAGATAACTTGTTCCTTATTATAAATTTAATTGTGTTAAGCTTAGTCAAATCCTGAACTAACTTGGGTGTTTAATGTTCGTCATTAAACTGACTTTTAACATTGTTTCATTTCAAGAACTGAATTTTGTGTTAGCATGTTGCCTGTTACCTTAGTCACCATTGTAAGTTAGAAAATACGTGAAATAAACACGAAATAATCGGGTTACTTTTTTCTTCAGAGCCTTAAACTGTGCTCTTCTATAGTTGAATGCCTACTTCCTTCTACTTTTTATATGGCAAATAGAGGCTACGATTATGGTAAAATAATTAACAAAGACATTAATTTACTTGTGGGATGATTAATGTTGAATGGCAGCACATATGTTCCAAAGAGTATGAAGTAGTGTAGAGAATGTAAAAAAAAAAATATGAGGGGGTGTGGAATGCAGAGAAATATTAACTCAAATAATTATCAGGTTCAAAAGACTTGTTGATGCCGGTAAACAAGAACTTATTTTTATACATTAAAGTAAGTAGTTGTTCCCTTTTTTCAGACCTTTTTTGGTCTATAGGGCAGATGATGTAAAGGGCATCTATTTCTTTGGCCCACGGTTAACAAGGGTATCATGTGGCAGCACTACGACCAACCGCCTTTTACTTTTTCCCCAACTAATGTCAGGTATCCATTAGAGCTGGGTGGAATCAAAGGTTCCCAAAGATCCTGAAATTAAAATCCCTCTTTCACCAGGAATCGAACCCGGGACCCCGGTCCGGATGCCATACGCTTTACCGCTCAGTCACCGCGCCTCCTATACATTTAATGTATATCTTAATATCATTAGCTTAATAGAAGGAAGACCTTCATCAAAAACTTACAGGAATGCATCTATAAGATCGAAACAGACACACACAAAAAAAAACCCATCAAAAAAAGCAACAAAAAAACAAACACACCAATAAAAGCCAATTGAAATGGTTTCAGTTTTTGTCTCTCTGCAGGAATGTAGATCTTTTTTTTTTTTATTTCATTCTTCAAAATGTTTTCATTAGTTTTTGTTCTTTTTCTTTTCCCTCGTGTCTAGAAATTATTTCTCAGTTTGACCAGCGGTGTATACATGGGCGAGCTCGAAAGCGAAATTGATGCTGCAACTTTTGGAGCTTTTAAAAGAGCACCGAACCAGCAAGTGAGCAGCTCGTGCTGGGGTAGGGGAGAGAGGAAAGAGGTGGGACCGCGCTGGGTAAGATGGACAATGATGCATTAAGACCTGGGATGCACATCCTCATCACACGTAACGTCAGGTTCAGTCGGGCGTGATGAGAATCTAACAGAAACCATGAATTTTGCCGGCAACGCCAAATGAAGTGACACTTTTTTCTTAGCTTGATTTTAATGGAATTAGAAGAAGAGACATTCGTTTCTGCAGCATCATGAGTGTGTGTGTGTGTGAGAGTAGATGTGTGAACCTGTGGGTACATGTGCGGACGTGTATGTGTGCGAGAGATCGAACTTCATGCACCACACTCAAATTTTAAAATTTGGAAATTTGTTCATTTTATGCATCAAAACGTTCGCCCTTTAAAGTGTTAGACTCCTACTTCTATTAAAGTGTTAGGCCCCTACTTCTATTGATGTATTAGACCCCTACAGCTATTAAAGCGTTAGGCCCCTACTTCTATTAAAGCTTTAGGCCCCTACTTCTATTAAAGGGTTAGGCCCCTACTTCTATTAAAGTTCTAGGCCCCTACTCCTATTAAAGTGTTAGGCCCCTACTTCTATTTAAGTGTTAGGCCCCTACTCCTATTAAAGTGTTAGGCCCCTACTTCTATTAAAGTGTTAGGCCCCTACTTGTATTAAAGTGTTAGGTCCCTACTCCTATTAAAGTGTTAGGCCCCTACTTCTATTAAAGTGTTAAACATGAAATATTTAGCAAGGAAACCAAACACCAGAGTAAGTTACATACGTATCGTTAAAATTGAAATGTTTGTTATGTTACAAGGAATGGCGAAACCAAAGTGGGGAGCCCCAACCTTTAACCCACAACAAAGATGTAGAAGATGGAAAGATAACGGATGTAATAATGGAATATTGTCTTTCTCTGACCAATGCTTAGTATTTGGTTCATAGTTCTTAAAGAAAGTTAACACCATTATGTATATTAGTGTAAATCCAGCCCTTTCTTTCATCAAACGTTGGCAGGATTAGTCAAGCTTGCTATCTCGCTCCCCAATATGTTTCGTTAATCTCAGACTGCGAGTAATTCAAACTTTCATTTCGCGGTTTCCCGTGTCTCTGTCGAAGTCTCAATTATTGGATTGTAAACCGACTTTCAGACTCTCCCAAACAGACTCTCCCAAACAGACTCTCCATGAGAGCAGGATTCTATATATCATTATTCTTACGTGTTATGAGTTGCATTCTATTATGTTTGTGCATTTATATTTTACAATATCTGAAGTCATTACTGAAAGATTAAAAAACAATTAAGATAAAAACGATAATAACTATAGGCGCTATTTTGTCATCGCTATTTTGTGATCGCCATTTTGTCATCGCTATTTTGTCATCGCTATTGTGCCGCGCCTATTTGTCGTTCGTTATTTTGTAGTGTCAGTCTGTCGTAAGTGATAGCATACTTTTGGTCTTTGTTAACCGATTTCCCGCCATTTCTTTCGGCAGTCGTCTGCAGCCAGGTGTTCTCTATGCCAGTTAAGGATACCTAAAATAGTGCTGCCCCATGCTACCTTCGTGGTGTCGTATTCATAATCATAAGCTTTAGGAGATCCTTAAAAAACAAAAAAAACAGCTTAGCAAGTAATGACTACGAAGAGATTTGATAAGAACGCAATTTAAAAATTAATTAATGTGATGATATGTAATTACCAGGTAAATAAATCTTTGACATCCACCACCAGCATACTGCGTAATTAGAAACAGATAGACCTGCAAGGTGGATCTTTTTTAAAAAACAACAACATGGCGTACTCTCAATCGCGAGGTTAAGCTGTGTCTTGTAAGTTGTCTAGCATCTAATTTCCATCTTGTTTACCTAACAACTCTGTCGTCACTTCCTGAAAGCTATCACGTCATCACTTTTGTGGTATTAGGAATGTAAAAAAAAACATTTTTCTGATCCAGAGTAATTTGCATACGGACATTCCGATGGTCTAGAGGTTAGTTTCGCTTGGTGCGTTATCGCTAGGCGGTGGTGTCGAAGGCAGAGTCACAGGTTCGAGCCTCGGTCGGCGCATGCCCTTTTTATCGTTGCATTTTAATTCACTACTTTCTTAAAAACTTGGTCCCTGGTGCTGTTATTCATTTATGTTTAATATATATATGTACCATCACTAGTATAAATATCATTAAACTAACAATAAAGGTCAAGGGTATCATGTTCCAAGTACCATCTGACCTGATCGCCAGAGAAAGAAAAAATTGTTTGGGCAACATGAAAGAATGGATCTGCTTGTCGACGGATACTTGTGGCGTGTGACCGAGAGCAGCATAGAGCTTGGGTTTGCTTCACTTCTGAGATACAAGTCAAGGGTCTAGTGAGTGAGTTATTGAACGCGCGAGCAATTAATAACCTCAAACAAAATATATTTAAGGAAAACAAAAAAAATGAGAATTCCTTATCTCAACAAGAACATTTGTCAAGATTCGGTCTTGTTTCAAAAACAAACCCTCACAATGCCAGGACAACTTAATGCAGTAACCATAGCAACATGTCATATACAGACTTCATAGAGATTAACACTCGCTGGGTGGCGCTGTTATAAGCTTTTTTTTTCCCCTTTTCTTTTCTTCGGCTTCGCCTGTAACACCGGGGTATCGAACTCAGGGGGTATGGAACTTAGAGGGTATATCGATTAGCCCAAGAAGTGGTTGCACATAAAATATCTGATTAGTGGAAAGTGAGGCAGAAGTTAACGTTTCTGTGTATGTGTGTGCGCGCGTCCGTGCGTGTGTGTGCTATTGTTAAAAAAAAAAAGTAATGGTGATAAATGGTATCTTTTGTTACTCCTGAAAGAGGAGGATGGGGGAGGAGGGGATATCGTACTAATGGAGTGTGACTATACGGTGTCAGGGATTAGGTGATATAATGGATGACGAAGCGACACAAATTACGCGCGCTAGTGTCAATCGAACCCGCGCCTGGCAAAGGCGTCTTTGTTATGGGGGACTTAGCTATTTGGTTTGTCACAAGGCTTCCATGTATTTTGGCAGGAAACTTATTAAATGTTTGAAATTACGATTGGAAAAGATACATTTCTTATTTTGACAATTTAGGTCAGTGCAGTGTTTCTTAAACATTTACCTGTGAGGCCCCACTGGTGTGAAAATGTATGTTCTCCACTAAACCCTTATCCCCTTGACCACAGTTTGAGAAACGATGGGCTAATGGCTAAGTAAATCTAGTCTAATTGAATTTTTGTTGTTTTTCCTAGTGTTTGAAATCAAACATCATGGAAGTTACTCCTAAATGTGAAGGTCTATGTGGCAAGTTTTATAGCGTTCACAAGGGTTCTTATGTTCTTACGTTCTGGATCTCGTCCGTTTTCTTAGCCACTAGATAAAGAGTTGTTCTATAGCGAGCTTTTGTTCCAAGTCCCCTGAACCTTTACAATCGTAATGTCAGGTGCCCTCAATTTCTAAGTTCAAAAATCTCAAAAAAGATTTTCGTGTTTGTAGCCACCCGCTTTGCACCTGAAGCGACCATTCACTAGAGCCGTGGACAGGTCAATCTGGACACGTCAATCTGGACAGATCAATCTGGGTCAATAAAACTAACAACTTAATTTTTTCTACTTGAATCAACAAAATCCAGTTAAAACCTTACCATAATAATCAGACACGAGATATAATCTTACATTAATCAACAGACACCAGATAATATTTTTGCCTACTAATTTGACACGAGATATAATCTTACATTAATCAACAGACACCAGGTATAATCTTACCTTACTAATTAGACACGAGATATAATCTTACATTAATCAACAGACACCAGGTATAAACTTACTTGACTAATTAGACACGATATATAATCTTACATAAATCAACAGACACCAGGTATTATCTAACCTTACTAATTAGACACCAGTCCCTTACATTAATAATAATTTTTAAAAGCATAAATTCAATCTTTTTGCTGATACCACAATACTCGTGTTCTAATGTCTCCACTGTGTTCTAATGTTTCCACTGTGTTCTAATGTTTCCACTGTGTTCTAATGTTTCCACTGTGTTCAACTGTCTACACTGTGTTCTAATGTTTCCATGATGTCATTGTTTGATTTTTGGCATCAGCTTTGTCTTACCCACCAAGCAGCTAAATATATAGATCAGTTATTTACACTATCTCTATTTAGGTCAGTGTTTCTCGTGTTGTTTGTTTTCATACATCGAGTGAAAGATTTGTATCAGTCATTGGAACAGTGCCCCCACCAATTCCCACCACACAGTTATCAATGGTCAACTAGGCAATGCTAATTACTTAAAGTCTTATATCAATGGTCAACTAGGCAATGCTAATTACTTAAAGTATTATATCAATGGTCAACTAGGCAATGCTAATTACTAATAGGCTTATATCAATGGTTAACTAGGCAATGCTAATTACTAAAAGGTTTATATCAATGGTCAACTAGGCAATGCTAATTACTAAAAGTGTTATATGAATGGTCAACAAGGCAATGCTAATTACTTAAAGGCTTTTATCAATGGTCAACTAGGCAATGCTAATTACTAAAAGTCTTATATCAATGGTCAACTAAGCAATGCTAATTACTAAAAGGCTTATATCAATGGTCAACTAAGCAATGCTAATTACTAAAAGGCTTATATCAATGGTCAACTAGGCAATGCTAATTACTAAAAGGCAATTGTCAACTAGGTAATGCTAATTACTAAAAGGCTTATATCAACTGAGTCTGTCTGTCTGGTACAAATTTTGAACACTTGCTTTTCTAGAATCACATGTATCAATCAAACAATTAACCAATTATCAAATTAAATAGTGGTAATTAAATAATTTTGTTTGATACGAAAAAGAGAAACGAATCTTATAATATTGAGACACTTTATTAAGCTTTTTTTTAAAAAAAGTATTCATTTATTCTTCGTTTTTGTATAATAACATAGTTTAAATATGTCAATATATTTCACTATCACCTATGTCCTAAATGTTTAGTGTTTTATCCATGTTTCGAATGTTCAATTAGAAATGTAGATTTCTACATTAAATTAAATTTAATATAGCGCAACTTTCATGCTTATAGCTTGCTCAGAGCGCTATGGTTCAATCTCATTTGTGGACCAGTGGGGGGGGGGGGGGGGGGAAGAGGTATCTGGGAGAAGGTTTTTCTTTCCGTGCTGCCTCAAGGCGCTCAGTAAACACAGCTCCAGTCGAGTGTCGAACCTCGAGCCCCCCAGCCAAGTTCAAGCCTCTCGACCACGCATCCCACATTCTATCCCAAACCTCCCACCTGACCTAGGGTTTGAACCCGGGTCAATCAAGACGACAGTCCAGAGCGCATACCACAAGACCTGTTACAATGACAGATGTTTTTGAAAATTATAAAAGAACATGTTGTATTGTTTACATATTTATTTATTTTTTGGGATGGATGTAAGAAGAGACGGGTAGTAGATGGTTGGGTGTGGGAGGAGGAAGCTTTGCCAATTTCATAACACCGTGTCCTAGGCATCAATAAACACACCAAGGCTTACAATAATTTTAAGATCTATTCACTTCATTAACATTCAAGGACCTGGTATTACTTTTGGTAAGGTTCAGTACCCACATACCACTTCTCGAAAGGCCCACCTTTTGCGACTACTATCTCATGTAACACTGACAGTTATCTATAACTTATCCGACAGTTATAGTGACGTTAACTTTGTGCGCCTAAGACAAACTTTATTCAAGTCTCCATACCGTCTGCTCGGCTTAATGTCTTATTTTTATCGCAGTGATTGCCCCTTTATTCTTCTCCCGAGTTTGACAAATGCTCGTTGTCTTTGAAATATTTCATCTTAATACGAACGGAAGAACTCAAACGCAAGGTGAATGTAATATTCCCAGAATCCTTTTGCCATGTCAGGGCTAATATACGTTGATTTTTTTTTTCTTTTTTGTTTCTCTATTCGTCGGGTCAACTAGACCGGGTCTACAAGTTCAGGGCCGACACAACATCGTCAGGCCACTTGAAAAACAATCTCGGAGCCCAGGTTTTTTGATGGACACGTCAGCTGGAGGGCTAGAGACGGCGGCTCCAGTAGAGGTAGAGCAAGAAGAGGCATAACTAATACACTGGTTCTCAAGACTGCTTCAGTTATCTCTCTTGAAGCTTAGAGGTGAATACTTACTATTGGTTTAAAATAGTTTCTTCATTATTAGATAAACATGGGCGTGAACATATAAGAGAAACATTAGGGCACAATGATAATTAAAAGAAGAAGATGGTAAAGTACATTGTTAAGCATAGATAGGACTGGAACCAGTGGCGTAGAAGGTATCCGTGATCTCGGGTTCAGAATAGGATCTTGGGCCCCCTTTCCTTTGAGTGTGACAAAAAAAAAAAAAAAAACCAAATGAATCTTGCAGAATGTCGGTGCACTTAGAAAAAGACATTTCAATGCAGGCACTATCAAGTATGCCAGAAATGTCTTTAACAACGACAAATACACATTAATGCTAAGTAAAATTATTGAGAAAATTTAAAGTATTTGAATAAAAAAAAGGGATACGTTTTTATTCGTTCTTTTTTCCATTCCCTGTGTGGGCCCCGATTGATGATGGGCCCCAATTGATGATGGGCCCCAATCGGTGATGGCCCCCAATTGGTGATGGCCCCCAATTGATGATGGGCTTCAATTGATGATGAACCCCAATTGGTGATGGGGCCCAATTGGTGATGGGCCCCAACTTGTGATGGGCTCCAACCGGTGATGGGTCCCGATTGGTGATGGGCCCCAATGGGAGAATGGCCCCAATTGGTGATGGGCCCCAATTGGTGATGGGCCCGGAAGAATGAATATCTTCTTGCCCAGGCTGCTCCGCCACTGGCTCGAACTACGGAAACGGCCTACCAGCGACCACGTACAAGGCTAATATTTGAGGGCACGGGGTCCAGATAACTGCTTACTTGAAAGGTACTTTAATAACCATTGTATCCCAGTGCATCTGTTATATGTTCATGACACACTTAGTCATCATTGTTTCAGCACTGACGTCCCCAGCTCCATTTATGTTTCATTATTCAACCAGTTATGAAACTTAACAAAAACTGTATGAGTAGACTGATTACACATTAAGAATGATTACAATCGGTAGTATAGGGTGGAAAATTTCAGACATAGAAAACTAACAAACAAACCAACAATAAAAGGACTAAAAGAGGAGTCTGAAAATTGGTTGGAGGATATCACTTAGCCTTGTGATGGCACATGGTGATTAGATTGAGAACCGTCCTGACTGTACAGTAAACTATGGCTGATGGGTTCCACTGAGCGAGACATGACCGTGCTGGGTTTCGGTAATGGAGCGAAATATTCCGACAACTTGTCAACAGATGTTCGCAGGCTCTTTGAGGGTCGTGGCTGTGGTGGGGTGGGGTTGGAAGTGGGGGATGAGACGGCTTCACCCGTGACCCACGGAGGACAGACACCGCAACACGGTTGCTCTGTTTACAGTCTTCTCTCCGGGCATGGGATACTGTGACGTCTGCTTTGTCTCTGGTTCTTTGTCGTCGTGTGTTCTAATTCTATTGTACACAGTGCGGCACTCATTTAAGACTCCTGTGAAAATTTCAACAGACGCAATGTATTTATAAGACTTTTTATGCCTCAACGTAAAGAGATGAGTTACTGTTCTTGCTGTTTATGTTTGCAGATTTTATTGCCCGAAACGAAAAGCGTTAACATAAATTTATTCCTCGGGATCTTTGTAATGCTCGAAATAAATACAACGGCTACTTATAGTCTGCTAAATTCACCATTCAGGTTGTTTTCAATATAAATTACCTTTGCATATTGGCTTCACTATAGGGGTGCAGGCCGCACTGGTTGACACAAACACTAGAGACGCCACTGACTATTTATAGGTTTATATATCGGCAGAGACTGAGTAAGTACAAACAATTCAGGACTTTTAAAGGGAAATAATACTGTACATTGATACTGTAATGTTCTAACAAGGAACCCTAACATTTGCTAATACTTCAATATCGCTAGACCAACAGGACTTTTACATCATTGTGATTTGTGACATACCTATTTGTCCACCCCTCCACCTACTATACAATCTATATATCCATTTATTTAAAAACCTTAACGTTGACTTCTGTATGTGATATACACTAGTGATGGTACAAATATGCCTTAGCAATGTTTTAATATTGTGGTAGCTTATAGAGAGAGACATTCAAAAATAACAACCACAAAACAATGCAGAAGAAGAGAAAAGAAATTATCCCCATTGTATGCACTATATAAAGTAATATGGGGGATTCATTGACCAATGTCCAAAATAATCGTAACTTGTACTAAACGCTCAGGGCCGGTCCTAACAATAGCGGGCCCTATGCGAAACTGATTGCGCGGGGCCTAGTCTAAGTGGGAATAAGGATAATAAGTGAAAATTAAGATTTTGTATTCAAATTAACTTCACTTTACGAACCTTGCAACCTATGGCATATTTATATAACAG
Organism: Biomphalaria pfeifferi; assembly: GCA_030265305.1. Taxonomy (NCBI): domain Eukaryota; kingdom Metazoa; phylum Mollusca; class Gastropoda; family Planorbidae; genus Biomphalaria; species Biomphalaria pfeifferi. The sequence continues at coordinate 2,062,758 of JASAOG010000028.1, forward strand.
TAACTATAAAAGTAAATAAAGTAGTGTAACTTCCGATTAAGGTGAGAATTTGCCCGATTATTACATTTTATTACATAAAAGCTGACAATGCCTTTTTTCTGTTATAGCACGTTAGGATTGGCGTTTTCCGCAATGAATGACTCCCACAAATGACAATTTTGTCTATTATTCAGGAGAATTTCATGTGTTTTCAGGAGATTATAATACATTCAGGAGATTTCCAGGAATTTTTCGTATATATTTTGCAATTTAATAATTACACATAGAATTAGCGCGGGCCTATGAAAGCGCGGGGCCCACTGCGACCGCATAGGTTGCAGTGGCCTAAGACCGGCCCTGTAAATGCTAATAGATAGAAAAACAATACACTGGACACCCTTTAAAAAGTATTTTTTAATATCTATGAGTGGCTGAGTGATAAAGCGCTTGCCTTCTGAACTTGTGTTCCTGTGTTCGAATCTTGGTGAAGACTGAGATTTTGAATTCCGGAATTGTTAGGGCGCCCCTGAGTCCACCCAACTCAATGGGGTACCTGACTTAAGCTGGGAAAAGTAAAGGTGTTTGGTCGTTGTGCTGGCCACATAACATCCTCCTCGTTAACCGTTGGTCAAAGAAACAGATTATATAATTAACATCATCTGTCCTATAGATCGCAAGGTGTAAAATGGGAACTTTTACTGTTTACAAATATTCCAGCTTGTGTGTCACCCTTCTTTTTTCTTGAAGTCTGATGATTTCAATTGTACTTATAGAAAACTGTACTGAAAGGAGGCTGTTCACATGTAGGACAAAAAAATGTATACGCTATTCGTGCGCATGACAGAACTGTATACTTCTATATTTAACCCAGCGAGCAATACTCTCATATTTATCCTAGTAGGTTCTTTTACTCTTCTCTCCCTTTATTAGTCTCGTCTGGAAGTTTAAAAAAAAAATGGAGGGAAAAAAGTGTCCAATTCCGTAGAGACGTCTGCTGGCTACGTATGGATCGTGTTTCTTCTATTTTCTGGCGCGATGATAGGAAAGGTCATAAGGCTTTCAGGGGCGGATAACCCGGAGTACATGAGAGATAAGGCAAAGGGAGGTGATTAAAAGAAACTGAGATATTGGCATTTACTTTGACTAAAGTTGGTTTTTGTATCGCTCCCACGTGTAGAGAACGAATTCTGGGCAAGGTGTTACCAATGGTGACTCTGTTTTTGTCTTTAGTGGCAGGACAGATTTGTTTATCCTCTATTCCGTACTGGCTTAACCAAAAGCCAAAAATAAATAAATAAAAAAAAAACCTACTTCTTCTAACAGTACAAGTCTCTAGAAATCAGACAAAGACGTTTGTTGAGTCTATCGTAATAGACTTAAGCGAGGCAACTTAGCAAGTATTAAGGTAAAAAATGATGTCTGTTTTTTTACACCAAAAACATAGATTGCAGTCTTCGTCTTCCGATCTTGTCTACGAGGTCCATTTTCGCCGCCTCTTTCTTCACTTTCCTAGGCAGTTCACTATCGCCACCTATGTCACCACTGTCGCCACTGCCATGGGGGTCACAGTTCCTGACTCTATCTTCTGGTTGTCACAAGAACGGTTGCCTTCTGAAACTACCAGGAACGACCTTTCCAGGTTCACACTTACAGACACCGTCCTAACCAGAGTGTGTTGTAATGTATCCAGTGTGTTGTAGTGTATATGATGTGTTATAATATTTCCATGATGTCATTGTTTGATTTTTGGCATCAGCTTTGTCTTACCCACCAAGCAGCTAAATATATAGATCAGTCATTTACACTCTGCCAAGGTCAGTGTTTCTCGTATTGTTTTTTTTCAGACATCAAGATATTCATATTCGTATCAGTCATTGGAACAGTCCTGGTGCCCTTGTTGGCCTGTATATTGGCGATGATTGAACCAAGCTGTAGAACTAGTTCTGTTTGTATTTTCACTTAGGCGGAAATTTCTATTTTTAGTACTATTTGAAAATTACTGCCGTATCTCGAAATGTAAACATGCCGTAAATTTTTATATAATTAAAACCAGGGCCGCCGCGAGGATTGTGGCCGCCTGCGTGCGAAATTTTAAAATGCCGCCCCCCCCCTTTTTTTTTTTCTACAACAAAAAATGTATTTCGACTTAGCTGGACACTGTACCAAAAGCCGCAATGTAATTTAAATCCATGTTCGTAGATTAATCCTTTTTTTCCCTTTCATATTCACACCGTTGTCACGTGACCTCTCGATGTTTTATTTCCAATTTTAACTTTGTATAGTTTTCTATTACTACGTTATAAAGTCCTTCTCCAGTTGTAGCAGTCATTGGGCTAAACCCCAGAAAATGTTCATGTATTGCAACATGACACATATAAGAAAAAGAGGCAATAATAGTAGTCCTAGTGATTTGTTCGGTATGAGACATATCTGATGAACAATCTAATGTTTTGTGAAAGTATTTATGTGTTTATACAATTTAAGGATTTTATTTTCTATTTCATTCAAATTTCGAAATAGCCTTTATTAATTGATACAAATACCCTTTGTGTGTGTGTGTCAAATAAACTCTTTGTGGATCCCTTAAAAGCGAGACATTGCCGATAATAATTCATTCTATATAAGATTGTAATGGCCCTTCCTCGAAATCATGCATTATTTAAAAGCATTTAAACAAAAATTGTTCTGTATTATATTCGTGTCATTTCAGAATGAATATGACCCTAATCCTTTATTCCTTTTGTACCTGTAATGTCGCCTTTATTTATTTATTCTTAAAAAAAAAACGACATGGACCATTTTCTGCAGAATAAAGTGACTCGAAATACACAGAGCCATTGACGGTGAAACCTTTTCAAAGTTCAGTAAACTGACTATGATTATCACCCTTGTATTTTGGAGAGATGTGCATTGTGTCCACAATCATCTGATATACACGAATTTGGAGGTGCCTACAAATTTATCCAACACACCGCTACGACAAATTGAAGCAACTCCGCGCTGAGTATTTTTCTTGAATTGTTTTTAAAATAAATAATCCTAAGTAAAGGTCACTCACAAAGTTACTTGAAATAAAACACATTAAGGCAGTGTTTCTCGAACATTTCCGGATGGCGACCCCCGACATGACGAAATTTTCGTTTGAGCTCCCCTCCCCCTTTTAGAACCTGGGGACCTTGATTGCGATGTAATAAAAATAAAAAGTAAAAAAAATTTAAGTTTCCCCTTTCAGACCTTGTGGTCTATAGGGCGATGTAAAGGTCATCTGTTTCCGTGGCCTACGGTTAACTAGGGTGTCATGGCCAGCACAACGACCAACCGCCTATACCTTTTCCCCAACTAATGTCAGGTACCCATTAGAGCTGGTGGACTCAGAGAATGAGACTCATAAGAAGAAAGAATACAAAAAAGGCCACAACATTAATAAGTTTTCTTTTAGAACGCGCTATTCATCCAAGTAAGAACAAAATCTAGCAATACAGAGACAGCCCTGGCCAATAGTATTTATTCTAGGTGTATATAGCATACGCACTTCTGTAATGGGCGTGATCTTTTTTAAAGATCATCCTCGTGCTAAGTAAGACGTCTCTGTCGCAGACCTTTTTCTCACAAAAATCGTCACTATAATGAAGTAGGCCTACAATAGTCGGAAGAAATTCGACCATTCTCAGATAAGAAAATCTAGTAGAATCACACTAACGGAGACGTTTTGAAATATTTTCTTCAAAATGTTACAACTTTTATTGTTGAATTCGCCTCTCGCGAAAACGGTCTACATTTGACAAGATGAAACAACGTTTTTTAACTTAAAATATTTTCACTTGTGAACATTGGTAATATTCAGACGCGGATTAATAGCTACAATGAAAATAAAACATTTTTCGCCCCCCCCCCCCCCACTTTGTTGCAAGTCTGTCGGTTGTTGCACCAAACAGCTAGTAGCCTACAACTACATCTATGATGACCCAAGAATATTCTACGCTTCTTATGTACGAATATCGTGTTTTTTAAAAATAGTTTTGAAAGGATAATGAAATAATAACATTTATATAAAATATTAAAATATTTGATTAATTTTTTATGGAACTAAAAATTAAAAAAAATAAAGATAACCTTGGAATAATGATTTGGCCGCCCCCTACTTTCGGCCTCCTGCGTGCGATGCACACATTGCACAATAGGTAGCGGCGGCCCTGATTAAAACAACCTTGACACTTATTATTATGTGCTTTCAGATTTTTTTCCTGAGTTTCATTACCTATGATGTTGGTATTTGGAGATTTTTAATCGTTGAGACCAATCCATAAATAAAAAAGCTAGCTTTTTGTTTTGGTATATCCGGTGTACAGAATACGGAAGTATTTAAAAACCATATTATATTTTTGTGTGCATTTTACAGCACGTGTAGAATGTAGTCAATACTGGGTGGTACTTGTTGGACATTGTATTGCCTTTGAGTTTATTTTATGATCCACATGTGTAAATAGGTTATAGTTTAATAAAGTTATTTAATAAAGTTATACCTATGTTTCGAGTTGCTTTGGATTGGATGATAGTGCTTCATTGGGAAGGTTAAGATGTCATGTCGTCAAATAATTGAACTGGGGCTTGGAGTAGCTTCCCAGTGATCCAACCCACTAGACAACCACCATCTGTTATGACATGATTAAGATTTAGTTATTTGAATAGGGGGAAAGTTTTACTTAGCAACGATGACGTAAAGTTTGTTTAAAAGTAAGAACGCTCTATTCGAAACTATCAACAAGACGCTTTTCATTAGGGCAGTGAAAAAAAAAGAAGTTAGATCCAGACGGCTAGTAACCGAGGACATTAGACGGGTCCATTCTTGAGGATTAAAAGTGTTTCCCATTTTTACACTAGTGTCAAATACCTATCTTGATTTTTTTGGCATATCGCCGGTGTTTGAAGGTTGACTCCTGTTTATTTTATTGTTTGTATTTCACACTGCGGCGGTTTTGGGCGGTGTAAGAACATTAGTGTACAGTTTGACTATGACTGAAAGACGGTTAGAGGAACTTTAATTGGTGATCTGAAGCTGAATAATCTGATTTGTAGGAATGGTACTGCACAGCTCCGTGACTGATGGTCAAGCAAATAGTGTCAACTTCTGATGCGAAACTACAGCATATGGACATCTCTTCACCTTCACCCCTTAGTCTGTTGTGGACTGTTGGGGACACCAAAAGATCTACTGACCGTCAATATCCATTCCTCTCTTTTAATTGCCTTTGATAGAAACTCTTTTTCAATGACTTTTATGTGGTATTCCCATTGCTTTATCTGTGTGCCTCTTCTTTATCCTGGTACTGTGCCCTGATGGAAAGTTTTTCGAACCATTAAGACTTTGTCACAGCACACTCTACGACGAAAGTCAAGTATTAATGTGATTCGTTCTCCTGGTCGACGTAACAGAGGTGCCCCACAGAAACACTTTAAAAACCAGCTTAGGCGCCAACTTGCCTTAGCAGACATAGAAGAGAGCACCTGGTTGCATGCGGCCTTAGCACAGCTGAAGGTCACTCATAAAGGCCGCGGGATACACATTTGAGACCAAAGGAAAATTCGCTGCCGAGGACAGACGCAGACGGCGAAAAGAAGATCTTTATCGACCACCGGCGGACAATGGTCATGCTTGCCCTAGATGTGTCAAAATATGTAGGCCACAGCTGGGATTGCGTAGCCACGAGAAATATTGCATTCCTCATTAATCTTCATACTCGAAGACAAACCTTATTAGCGGCCCCCGAAAGGGGAAAAGACGCTATTAGTGTTGTGCGAAATGTCTGTCCGTCTGTCCCGTTTAGATCTCGAAAACTAGAAAAGATATTGAAAATCCGACATCACAATATTTTAGACCATTCAAAGTTCTGATGCAACGGCTACTTTTTTTTTTCTGAAAGCGAAAAATCTAATTTTTAAAATCAGTTATGTAATCAGTTTTTTAAAGAGAAAAAGCTAATTAGTATGTATTATAAGTTAGATCTAATTTAAAACGAATAGTAATCTTGTAAACTTTATTTTCATAAAGTTTTTTTTTATTGTGGAATTATTTTTTTTTCGAGGATCCGAATACGAGATTGAGCCTTTTCAAAACAATTAGATCAATTTTAAGACATCAGTTAGGCCAGGGAAGGCGCGGTGGCTGAGCGGTAAAGCGCTTGGCTTCCGAACCGGGGGTCCCGGGTTCGAATCCTGGTGAAGACTGGGATCTCCAGCTTTGGAATCTTTGGGCGCCTCTGAGTCCACTCAGCTCTAATGGGTACCTGTCATTAGTTGGGTAAAAATAAAGGCGGTTGGTCGTTGTGCAGGCTACATGACACCCTCGTTAACCGTAGGCCACAAAAATAGACGAACTTTACATCATCTGCCCTATAGACCACAAGGTCTGAAAGGGGAACTAGTTAGGCCAGGTTTACATCTAACTTTACATTTACTTCCACCTATCCTTTGATCTGCGGGACAGTTGGAGCACTACACAAGATCTGTCAACCTTCTTTTTCAAATTCTTATCTCTCATTTGTCTTTGATATAATTTCATTCGGATGCTCTTTCTGAAAATATTGAAGCCTGCCTGGGTGGACCACTTCGGGGGGCCGATTTTGAGTTTGTGCTTCCACACAAACTGTCTTTTGTAACCTTGTTATTATTATTATTCTGCTATATACTCTATAGTTCTTTTTTTCCCCTAATGTTTTACTTATCTTTTGTTGAGTCTTATTTTATAAACCCTGCAACCCAACCTCGACCCTACCCCCCAGCAACATTTTATAAATACAATTTTTTTTGTCTCAGCTCTTTGCTACTGCGACAAGCCAGTTTGTTGACCTGGCCATGCTTCGTCCTCTCTTTAAGCTGCCTTTTAAGCTGCATCCTGAATTAATGTTTCAAATAATAAATGTAATAATAATAATAAAATGAATAAATAAAGTGAAATAGAAGTCATTCCATTCAATCCGTTGTTAATAGTTTGTTGGCTTTAATTTTCTGCCCCTGCGTCTTAATGAATTAGTCGCATGCACAATGAATTGGTCAGAGAATAACTAATTGCAGACGTTCTGAAGCTTCAAACACAAATTTCCAAAGCACAATCTGGAAATCGAATTATAGTTGTTTTTTTTTGAGTGTGTGTGTGGTTTTGTTTTGTTTTGACTCGTTGTGACGTAATACTTGTTTACTGTTGCTATGGTAACGACATTTTCTTCCAGATCGCCGTTAAGTGTTTTTGTTTTTAGTTTTTAATTGGGCATAAAAAAATATTTAGAACAGGCAATCAACCATTGAAAGCAGATCAGCAAACCAACGCGAAATGGTTGATATTTTGAGAATTACTTTATTCTTATTTTATTACAAAGCTTATACCAACTCACTCTGTCTGTCTGTCTGGTAAAAAGTTTGTACACGTTATTTCTCCCACACCCAATCTCGGATTAAGCTGAATAAAATTTCGGACAATTATTTCTTTTACCTGATAACACAAGAATCAATAAAAACATTAACCAATTAGTTAATTAACTGAAGGTAATTAGTTATTTTGAACAAGTGAAATACATTGTACTTGACAGATATGGTAGTATAAATTGAATTAGTCCCCTTGAAGACTCGAGCCCTGAGTGAATTTTTTTTTAATGCATAACAAAAGAACGATTTTGTAACCATTCACCGAGAAACCCTCCGTCTTTCCCCCCAACCCTTTTCACAACTGGTCAAGTCACGTGATAGGATCAGAGCGCACTGAGAAAGCTCAAAGCTAAATGAAAACAAGTGGTACAAATATTTCTAATCGTACAGATTTATTATGTCTAGGTCGATAATACATATAGACAAAAAGCTGGTCCAAATTAATTGATGCAACTACACATAATAAAAGCTTTTTTTTAATTTTTTTAAATTTTTTTTTCATTTTCAGTTACTTTGACGGTGGAGTAGGGTACTACCAGATCAATCAGACCAAATGTCCTGAGTTCGGTTCTAGGTATTTTGTTTCTCTCGTAATACATTCATTACACTTTGTTGCTGGATAGTGAGTGATGGCCTGGTTAGTTTACCGGTGCTTGCCGTAGGAGGCCTTAGGAGGTGTGGATATTTGAGAAACACAGCGATAGGAGATTCACTTGTCACCGTCAGCTTCGTAACCCAGACCAGGTTTTCATAAACGAGGACTCAAATATTATGTAAACCTTTCCTGGTATCTGTATAATACCAATTCCAGTGAAAGCTTGTTAGTACAGCTTCTAGGTTTCGAAATACCGTCTATCAATACCTACTTAAGGTCTTATGTTTTGTAACAATAATAACTCTTACAGCCTTAGAGGCTGTCGAGCCAGTTAGCATAATGTGGTACGGAATATAAAACACAATCTACTCTTACTGCTCCTGGACCCTCGTATGTGACTCGCCCGGAGCTCCGCGTACTGTTAAGACGCGTGTGAGTGTTGGGGGGGGGGATGACATGATAAACAAACGCCATTGGTCTTTGTGAAGGCTACACACTTCCCTTGGAAAACTTTGGCTAAGAAAAGTGGCTTTGCTCTGACAACTGAGTTTATTGCTTTCAAAATCAGCTCTAATGCTTCTTGCTGTTTTATAATGCTTTAAGACAGTGATTCCCAGACTGAGTTCCGCGGAACCCTTGGTGTTTCGCGACGCACGAATAGGTGTTCCACGAACTGCTGGAATAATTAGCTACTAGGCCACCAAGTGCATTACTGTCTATAAAAACATAAACAAAATGTTCCGCTAAATACTCAAAATGTGCGAAGTGTTCCGCTAAATACCCAAAATGTACGAAGTGTTCCGTTAAGGAAAAAGTTTGGGAATCACTGCTTTAAGAAATGTATGCGTAGTCTGTTGTATGTATTCCCCATCAACTCAGAACAAAATATTTATATGAATATCACGGTGGCCGAGTGGAAAGCGCATGCGTGGCGTTGAACGGAAACTCTTAATCATGTACCAGCTCCTCATTATTTTACACTTATCAATGAAAGAATTTTAGATTAGTTGTGAGGCGGGGCGATGCGTTATAAGAACGGATTAAAATCATCAATAACTAACTAATATAATTTAGAATAAAAGCTATTTGAAGAAAATTGTGTAATATCAAAATTAGAAATCTCTTCCCCCCTGGTTCCATTAGTGGTGGGCGAGAGCCCCAACAGTTCCCTCGTGGAATGGTCAGTGCCCCAGATGAGAGTTTCTTGCAATGTCTTCATTGTAATGCGCACCTGTGAGTGCTGAGTCTGTGTGAAAAATATTCTAGTTATATGTTAACAAATGGATAAGGTATTGACAAGACCAGAACCAGTGCTAAAAACACTATACCATCTTGAGAACCTTATCTATTATAGCTATGTGATGTCCTTAAGACCTTGACATTAAGCCTCGACTCCAAACACACCTAGCGCTGAAAGACATAATGGAAAGTCTTCAATCGATTCCTGCTTTTTTTCCCTCTCTGGTGCTACATACACAGACACACACACGCCGACACAAACACTCGCACACACACGGAGTGAGTGAGTGAGTGAGTGGAAGGTGATTTGGAATCCCTTGATTGAGCGCGTCGTTAGCTTGATGGATCATTTAATAATGTCAGAAATGATTAAACTACATGGCGGGGTAAGTCATGGTAGGCTGCCCGGGGAGTGAGTTGTGGAGTTCTGTCTGGAACAGATGGACACTGTTTGGATATTTTAGTCTGTAAGCTTACACTATTCCTAGATTTTTAGTCCCTCCTGTAAGTAATAAAAGTTTAGCATATATTGTTAAGTTAGAGGCGTAGCTATTGTGGGGGGGGGGGGGGTGAGGAGGGGGGTCCAAATTTGGAAATTCACCGGCTCTCCACTTGAGTGCTTAGAATAGTTTTTACATTAAATATTACGCCATTATCTCATGTCATTGATGTCGAATGTAAAAAAAATGCAGGGGCCCCTAAAGAGGCCAGCCCCCGGGCCCACTAAACCCTAGCTACGCCACTGTGTTATGTAATGGCTTGTTAACACTTCAAACATTTTTACTAGCTGGGGGTTTTTGGGTCCGAAAGATGACATTTATCTTGGTTAAACTCAATTTAAAAAAACGTCTTTTGGATATTTTGATTTTTAAGAAGATATCTAGAACCAAATAACCCAGACCCAGTTGAAAATAATAAGCAATAGAATCACTTGACAAAGATGTCTATATCTTTTACTATGTTTGAATGTAAGGTATGGTCGTGACACACACTTAAACAACAAGTACTTTCTGAATTAACTCCTCCTGTCTTTTGGACGAGTTAGACTTTGAGGTCCATTTTGTGTCCAATTTTACACAATTCCCCCTTGGCAATTCTTGAAGTTCAAAAAACGGTGAAACCCGATCTGTCTTTACTATTGACTTCGCACCTTTCTTTAATCGGTCTATTTTCGTTCTGATAGGGCGCCATTGGAGCTGGAATGTCTAAAATTTGAAGTTTTTCTGAAGCCTATCATCGCATTGGATGTGAGTTTGCTTCTCAGACAAACCTACTCAGGCACCAAAACATCAACCTGGCAGCTTTGTACTGGTGTCTTCGTTTAATCGCCATCCCAAACAATCGTGCAGCGAAGTTTTTTTAAAGTTAAATTATAAAGTATGGGAATAATTGTGCCAGTTGTTGATGCAATGTCATTGGGTTGTAGCTTCAAACCACTAGTACAACAAAACTGTTGCAGACGTATTCATTTCTTAATACATTTCTTTAATAAAACTTATAACTTCGCTTTTCAAACCAAAAAGAACCTTAACTTTTATTCACAAATATACCCAGATCAACATTAATGTCCACGTATGTAGAAATTAACATGAAATATTATCCTAAACAACTTAAACATTGTACAACACACTCTAACAAAAATGAACACGTCTTTCTGTGACTCGATTCTCGCTCCTTCTCCCCGACTTCAACGTTCACTGCTCTATTCCTCACCGCCACTACCGCAAATCACCCGCCATAATTTGACTCTTGGTTACATCAGAAAAGCGCACACTCTCCATAACACTAATTCAAAATGTTCTTAGCAACTGCCGCATTTGTGAATTCATAATTACGTCAGCAATAGCTTCATTCAGTCTTCGACCATCTTTGTATTTTTGTGTATCATATAAAGACAGGTACAAAAGACGGAAAGAAGACATAAATAAATCCACTGTGGACAACTGTTTTGTCTGCATCAGATGTTGCAAAATATGTAGATTGCAGCTGGGTTTGAGTGATTAAGTGAAATACTGCACTCATCTTCCAAATCATGTCCTCTATTCTAGAATTATTTGACATTTTATAAGCTTGTGGATTTCGCAAGCAGACATTAAAATTAAATGAACTAAAATAATATTGTGTTTCTCAAAATCTTCATGATACATATCAGACTAGGCTAGCTGGTGAGCTCAGTCCCCTAGCTCTCTCTCACAAAGTGTTTCTTATATCAACAATGGATCTCTCCTCCACTTATGAAATCATCATAGACTGTCATCGTAGGAGAAACGTGGGTTCACTGAACCCAGACCTACCTAAAGTCTTTGCCTTGTATTTCCCTCTCTCACCTGTGACATCAGTCGCTCACCTGTGACATCGGCAGGCAGGTGAGAGACGGCCCTGCAAGCGCAGGAGCGTCGCCAGGTCTACGTGCACTGGCAGGCGAGAAGAAGGAGCGATATAGATAGCAAACTAATTTGTTTGCCGAATGTTACTCCGCCCTTCTCCCGTGTCCAGACATTCACGGTTCTCCTCGTCTCACCCCCCCCCCCTCTTAGCGTTCAACCTGCCCAGATACTAATGAGCTCTGGTAGGACCTGGACCGCGATTTTGTTTTCATATATAAATGTATACTGTATACATCTATAAACATCCTGGCCGTTCGAGAGGGGAGCGTAACTCTCCCCCCACCACCACCATTCTAAAAGATGATCTTGCCTCCCTGGCTGAGTATTCTCTATGCTTACGTACCCAATTGTTTTGTATTCAATACTCTGAACTTTTGGTTGTAGCGAACAGTAGCCTCTGCAACCTATGAGGTGTTTCTTATCTGGTCCCGCGATAATTCAAGGTGTAAATTATTAAATCAAGCCATTGTAACTTATAACAGGTTTTCCACTGATCCTGATTTTCGACGAGCTCCTGGAAATCTGAAATTATGAAAATTTGTCATTTTGGGGTGTCATTCAATATGGGAAACGCCAATCCTACGCTCGATAAAGAAAAAAAAAGTCATTGTCAGCTTTCATTTAATAAAAAGCATAGACTAGATATAGTTTATGGTAAAACGTAATACAAAGACGAATTTATTTTGAAAAACCAAATCTTAATTTTCACCACTATATCCTTATCTGTACCCAGACTGGGCCTCCGCGCAATCCGTTTCGAATAGGTCCCCGCAATTTTTAGGGCCGGTCTGTTTCTAAATCCCAACTACGAGTTTTAACGTGCTGCTTAGATAGTCATTATTATATAAGCAGGGGCGTAACTGAAAAATAAACAACAATAAAGAATTTACTAGGCCGAAAATCAAAAAAGAGGGGGCGGTGGAGATCGAAGAACGTCAAAAGTGCATTGATCAATGATCTGATTGACAATTCAACTGAAATGCTGAATGAAAAATGTGTGACTAGATTCATGATTTATAAGGCTAGCCAGTACAGTTGCGTTATATACTGTAACTAATGCGGAATTTTTATTATAATTATTGTTTATTTAAATTGTTTTTTCTACTTCGACAGCGTGCTCAGGTTGCTCAGGATATGTGGGAAAGGGAAAAGGGCGGGGGTGGGGGGGGGGGGACCAGGGAGAAGGTTTCTGTGCTGCCTTTAAGCAAAATAAAAATCTCAGATCAAATCTCAAATGAAAAATCACTAGTACTAGTCTACATCGGGACTCGAACCCTGAGCCCCTCAAGCAGCCAAGCAATTTTTTCTTACAGTGGTTAGAACTATTCACTGCCGACATGGTAATAGATCATTAAAGGATTTCTTTTTTAAGGTGCCATGCCCCAAAGAACTCAAAGCAGTGCCGGATTTAAGTAAATGAAAGCCCTGGGCTGGGGTTCTGTTCCCCATCATTTGGAGAAATGGAAACTGTTGTTCACAGTAGTAATACAAATACACAAAGGTACTACCTAGGTGTTTCTTTACAGGTCTCCACAACGGGGAGTTCATCAGCATATATAAAGACTACACCACATAATTGATTGACTAGTTGGTAATTTTTTTTTATTAATTCATGTATTGTCTTCCACTATGAATAATTATGCACATTTTCAACTTGATCCGAGAATGGAAAAGGAGCAGAAAAAAAAAGTTACATTATCCTCCCAGACAGACAGTCAGACAGACATAAAGTGACTTAATATAAGCTCTCTAAAAACTGATTTCTCTCTCCTCGCCAAAACTACAAGGAATTTTTATTTTTAGAAGAAAAAAAAGCGTAGAGAACCCTAACCCCAACCTTCCTCAGCAACAACCTCACACAAGAAGCACAGATACTACTACAACGCCAGCACTAACCATGTTTGGAGCCAGGGAAAAAAAACTTGATGATAGTCGAGACAGGCTGATTGGACCATTGAAATGGCAAACTAAATTAGTCTTTCCTGGGAGGATGTTGCAATGACGTCATTAAGGAATCTTGATGGCTAAGACTGGAATAAGGAGGTTATGAAGGGGCTGGGGTGATTTCAGCTCTAAATTCGCAAAAACATTGTATTTCAGAAAAAAAAAAGTTGGTCCCTGGATGTCGTTTCCATGGTGACAATGATTATTCATTCGTCACCTCGATTCACTAATATTTTTTACTGTCACTGTATTCATCTTTTTATTACCTAAAAAGGCACATTCATTTTATACTATTTCGTTACTAAAGTATTTAACACTAACATACCAATGTGCATATAATTCCAAATCTTCATTCAGTGTTTTAACCTGTGGAATGGATTATGACGTTCGTGCGTTTGCAACAGGAAGTGATGATCATTAAAATGATCAATCAACCATCTTTACTTTTCACCAACAAATTTCAGGTATCCATTACGGCTGGGTGGACTCTAAGGAGTCTTAAAGCTCCCGAAAGGAAAAATCACAGTCTTTACCAGGATTCGAACCCAGGACTCCTGGTTCGGAAACTAAGCGCTATATCACTCAGACACTGGATAAACAGTGTAAATGATTATGAACTATGTATACAACTTCTCAGTCACCTGACTGCTCAATAGTATTACATGACCAGGACGTGGATGTGCTAACCTGCTTGTCTTGTGTGTTATTGTAAGGGAAAGTATTATCTGAATTTTAAACAAATCTATATATATAATGCTCAACAGTTTGTACAAGAAGTAGAGGAAAGATCTCACTTTTATTTCTGCAAGTCAGACTAGAGTTACCCCACAAAAAAAAGAGGGGGTGGGGGTTGGAGAACAAGTGGTATTCACCCGTCACTAAATAACAGGGCCAGACTTAACCGTTGTGACCAGGCAAGATCATTTTTTTCCCTACCTCACGTAAATTTAGCGCGAGAAAAGAGGGGTGAGGGGGAGAACAAGTAATCTACTCTGTATTCACCCGTCACCAAATAGCAGCGCCGAACTCAACCGTTGTTGGGCTCTATGCGAAACAGTTTTCGCGTGGCCAAGTTTGGGTAGGGAAACGGATAATAAGTGAAATTTAAGAGTTTGTATTAGAAAATAAATTCGTCTTAGCATTGCATTCATTCTTTACTAAGTACAGAATTACTTTACGAGCCTTGCGTGTAGCAAAGTCATGAGAATTCTGTTTCTTACATAGATCACGGGTATTGCATAATTTTTTTTATCGCGCGTAGGATTGGCGTTTTCCATATTGAATGACACCCTCAAATGACAATTTTTGTCTAAATATTTCTGGAGATTTGTATGAGTTTTCAAAAGATTTCAATAATTTTCGGAGATTTCCAGGACTTTTTCGTATATTTTGCAATTTGAAGAGATTTCAAGGAGCTCCTGGTAAATTAGTAGGCCGCGAGAAATCTGTTATAAGTTATAAAATGGTTTAATTTAATAATTTACACCTAGAATTAGAGCGGGTCCAATGAAAGTGCGGGGTCCACTGCGGTCGCATAGGTTACAGTAGCCTAGGGCCAGGCCTGGAAAATAGCGGCGTATGCTACCCCGCCGGTCGACTTGTAATTATTATTTAAAAAATGATAAGTGTACGCTAAATGAATATATGGAGATTTTGTGGATGAGGGGTATAGAACTTGGAACCGGAAGTCCTGGTGAAGACTCTAGATGGACCACTGCGGGGGGGGGGGGGGGGGGAATTTTGAGTTTGTGTTTCCACACAAACTGTTTTTGTAGCTTTTTTTTGTTCTTTTTGTTTGTAAGGCAGGCGTGTCACGTGCCTGTGTGACGTCAAGGATGACGTAGTTCCCTTCCTTTTCATGAGCACATTCTAGCAGACGTGACATCACGTGACATCCCCAGGCACTAGAAAAAAAAACCCCAACAAAATGGACACCGTATTCCGATGCCATTCCTCCAGAGCAAATCTACATACAGAAATAATTCTGAGACTCAGGGCGAACTATCCCCCAGGGGGGCGAATGTAACATTTATTTCTGTTTCTGGTATGAATCTTTCAATTCGCTGAGACATTCTCTCCGAGTTCTATTGAATCATCCTCAATACAGCTTTTAACTAAGACAAACAAATGGTATTATCTGGAGCACTTTTCTCTCATTTCTGTGTAGTCATTACCGATAACTCTGTTTTAACATTCGTTGCATTTCTGTGTCAGGGGCACGTCATTTATTTTCATTGTTTGTCTTCATATATTATTTCTTAAACATCTCAGTGTTATCTCCCTTCTAAATTATTTTTTTTTTCATGCCTTACCTATATAAACTTTACTTTCTTTTTCTTTGAAAATAACTTTTTCTTTCTTATAATATAATTATTTCAATTTTTAGTAAGTGTTTTCTTTGATTAAATCAAGGCTAGTGGCTAGGTTTCATGGCTTTTTAATTTTTGCTTTTAATGTAATATTATTACACTGTGCACACAATTTACAAAATATTTCTTTTTTTTTTGGGGTGGGGGGGGGGGGGGGAGAGTTTTGATGGCGTGGATTGGTTGCAGAGGGAAGGTAGTTGTACTTAAATAATTATAGTAAATTATTCTATTAAACAGTTTTAATTAGAAACTCTTAATTTTATTTTGACAGAGTAAATCTTAGTTCATATTGAATATATCTGCAGAGAGAGTTATCTATCTATCTATCTATCTATCCATCTGTCTGTATGAATGTATATATGCGTGTGTGTGATAGATACATAAATAAATAGATCGATTAAATGAGTATACGTTTTATTCATGCTTTTTCTTCTCTTTACAAAAAAACAACTAAATTTGGAAATACTGAAAACTGGAGTTTTTTTTGTTTTTTTAATTCATCAATTTGAACTACATTCTAATAATATAAAATTCTTTTTTAGCGGCTCCTGAAAGGGGAAAAGACCCTATTAGTTTTGTGTGGAATGTCTGTCCGTCCGTCCGTCTGTCTGTCTGTGCCTCTGTCCGTCCGTCCCGTTTAGATCTCGTAAACTAGAAAAGATAGTGAAAATCCGACATCATAATATTTTAGACTATTCAAGTTCTTTTTTCTTTTCTGCAAGCCTTTTTTTCATAAAAATACACCACTTTTACAACTATTCACTATTAATAGTAATAAACACGGGAGGCTCCTTAATATGGTAGATTACCGTATACCATATTATCAACACATTTATGCAAACGGTTTTAGATTTCTTAAAACTTTTTTTTATATTTGTATTGGTAAGCTAAGTAAGTTCTGTTATAGTAATAAATAAAATTTACACAAAAATGTTTTCTTTTTTTTTAGAGAAAAAATCTATTTAGTATGCATATAAGTTGGACATTTTTTTAAAACAACAATTAATTGGTAGTTTTTTTATATTAACGCATAAACTGCAGGACGATAATATAAATACGGAACACTGTAACTAAACGGAACGGAAATGTTTTGTTTTTTTTCTTAAGGAATAAGAGTTTGTCCCTTTATAAAATAATTAGAGCTATTATATATTCATTATAAGACATTAGTTAGGCCAGGTTGACATCTAACTTAACATTCACTTTCACCTATCTTTTGGTCTGGCTGGACCGTTGGGGCACCACACAAAATCTGTCAACCTTCTTTCTCCATTCTCCTCTGTCATTTGTCTTAGTTAGAATTTCATTCTGATGTTCTTTCTGAAAAAAGGAAACCTGCCTTTTTACCTGCCTGAGTAGACCACTTTCGGGGGCCGATTTTGTCTTTGTAACCTTGTTGGATCTTAATTTCGGCAATAAAATGTTTACTTCTAGACTAAATTTGTCTTACGTTGTTGTTTTTTAAAAATGTTATTGACGGGACGCTTGAGCCACGAATTCCGATATAGAAGATATATTGTCTTATGTTTCTGTTTATTTAAAAAACAATAGAGCTAGGCAATTTCCCATTAATATTAATACAGGACAATAAACGCTGTTTTGCATTTACGTACATTGTTAGAGATTCAAAGAAAACATTGATTTTATGGTGCAGTGATATATTTATTAATGCAGTCTGTGATTGGTGTAAGTGTATTTATTGAAGAAACTTTTTGTAGTTTCTCTTCCCTTATATTAATACAATATAATTAGATCAAGATTATTCTCTGTCTATGAGATTAACTTGTATTATTTCATGGAAATTAATAAATAAATCTTGCAGCTATTTATATTTTCTCGTGGACTGTCTCTACCAAAATGTTCATATTTGGAATGCTGGACAAGAGAAGAGTGGGGGAGTGGAGTGGAGGGGGGGGGACTGAAAAGTGGAGAAAGAAGGATGGGAGAACATTAAATCACCGGCGCCCCAAGACATACCCTGTCAGTCTTAATGAAATTTTCTCTCCCCGGCGCCCCGGCCCCCTCACTCAAATGAACTCAACTTCCCACTTAATGGAATTGTTGCCCACTGGAAATCACAGGGGCCTATTTTTTTCCCCCCTTAGCTCCGCGTCAGCAACTTGGCTCCATTGGGACTATTCGGAGTTAATCTATAACACTAGACGTAGGAGCCACTCTACGCACTGCGCTGTTTTAGATCTATATAATGAACATTTATTTAAATGTCGCAATGAAGACAGCATTAGATAAATACAGAGGCGAAAAATATAAGCTTTTGGTGCTTTTGTTTGGGGAAGAAACAATAAAATATAAACAAATTTATTTAACAAAAAAACAAGGCTTATATTAAGTATTATTTTGGATCAGTTATGTAACATAGTTATTTGTAATGAAGTCTTGCCAGCGATGGCCATCATGAAGCGAAGGCACCTTTGATGGAAGCGTTGAAGGAGCCTTAATACTTTCGTTAGAGCACCAAAGTCTCAGAGCCATATAAAAGTATGCTAAGATCCACTGCTTTATAAACATTAATTTTTGTTGCTATAAGGCACATTCCTCCTTCCAAACGTTAGGACAAATGTGTACCAATGCTCCTTTTTCCCTAGTGCTAATAGGCGTCTAACGGGTTGCCTAAGCCAGCTAGGAAAACCAATGACATGGCAGAATTTAAGTCATTTGTTAACATGCATAACTAGATGCATGACAAGTAGAACGTAATCATCTTCTTTTTTGAAGTAACGTCTGTATTTCATAAGATAAGATTAGACTGCACATCCCTTATTGTATGTGTAGCATGTACCTAATATTATCAAGGCGCGATGGCCGAGTGATAAAGCCGGGATTTTTAATTTCGGGATCTTTAAGGCGCCTCTGTGTACACTCAGCTCTAATGGGTACCTGACATTAGTCGGGTAAAGGTAAAGGCGGTTGGTCGTTGTGCTCGCCACATGAAACCCTCGTAAACCGCGGGACACAGAAACAGATGACCCATACATCATCAGCCCTATAGATCGCAAGGTCTGAAAGGGGAACTTTACTTTACCTAACATTATCGGCCTACAATTTTGTATTGAGTTCTATCTGTTGATATCCATTGTCGCAAGTACCTGTCTTCTCATTTTATTAGTTCGTTTTTTGGCGACATTATCTATAGTTTTAAGTAGCACATTAACAGTGCCAGATTTACACCATTGCAAAGACTATGCAGCTACACAGGGCTTTACCGTTAAAGTGCTACTCCATATTTCAAAAACATGATTTAAATTAAAAATATTTTAAATATAAGAAAATAAGAGAAGTGATATTAAATGTACCATATTTCTTTCTTATCAAAGATGACATGCTTTTGGAGTTTTTCATATTTTACAGTGCATGTATTATTAAAACTCTATGACACATCACAAGGTCCTTAGGGCTCGCAAAGATCTTCCTTCAGGGAACATTACCAAGAAATAGAAGAAGAGGAAGACAGAGAAAGCGGTGGGACGACAAAGTCAAAGAATGGACAGGCCCGTCAGTTAATGAAATTCTATCCAAGGCAAACGACAGAGAGGAATGGAGAAATTCGGATGACAGTTCTTGTGTGGTGCCCCAACGGTCCAACAGACTAAAGTGAAGGTGAAGGTGGGATATCAAAACGTGAAGAGGGCAAGAGACCTACGCCCAAATCTTCCACAGGACCTCCACTTACTAAAAATCATGCATTGGTCATTAGTCATAGTTCTATTACCACCCGTTCCATTTATTGATATTCTAAGTTTTCACTTTCTGGATTCAGTCAGTTATATGAGACTTACTATCAAACTGTTTATCCACGTCTGTTTTACTCAAAACTAATATCGACACCGCTTGTGAATAATTCAATGTAGTATTACTTTTGAAATCTGAAACGCTAGATACAAATGACAATGTTTTGTTATTTCACAATCCTGCAGCAAATTCACATTATCCCTTGGTTTCATCGCGACGCTTCAAACAAACAGAACATTTTTCCTCCATTCCCAGAAGAGTTCCACTCGGCGGGTGTTTTCTTCCAACCAATTCCAGGGCATTATTATTTCTGTGATGTGCCATTCAGTTGTAATTGCGACATGGCATTTGTCTATTTCTGTCAGTTGAATCATTTTCATAAATGTTTGAAACAAACAGACAACCTTGAACTAGAGACGAATTTTTTTGTCAATTAAAATGTTTTAAAACATTTTTAGAATAGCTTTTTTTAGATTGAACTTGACAGTGTTTAAAGATGTAGACACTAACGACATTGTTTTCGAGACGAAGGATGTAATAGGAGCGCACTATTTTACATAGAAACTCAGCCTTTACAGATATATCTAGTAAATGTAATAATAAGGTGTAAACATATAAATTAATTGTGTTACTCTGACCTACTTAAGGCTAGGTCACACTGACATTTTATACTTTTCATTTCACCACTACTGTATTATTTTGCCTATAGCGCAACGTTCATGGTTATAGTCAGAGCTTAGTCCACTATTTTGTCAACAAAAGTATTTCTTAGGTCTTAACCAATAGTATATAACAAATAAATATTATTTTTCTATCATGTATTACAAACAATCTCTGTGGCATCTTACATCTGAGGGTATAAAGTTTTCTCTTTGCAACTTATTGTGTGACTAAAGAGACCAACCCTTGATACACAGCTGCGATCACAGGTTGGGCATCTGTAATCACCAGGTGCCTTTGTACTTTCATCCTACTTTCTACTACTGTTGTGTATGGCATCTGCAATATTTGACCCTTCTTTTATGTTCGCCCTACATGTAGATATATGCAGTGCCACTTTTTCCCAGATGCTAGTTTCGATTTTGGAGAACATCATGTCGTGTTTAGTATACCTTAGAAGTGGACGACCAGCGGCTCTCTTGTCTTCTGTTAGATCACCATACAGAATGTCTTGTGGAAGTCGACCTGGTGGCATTCTATGAACGTGGCCAAGCCAGACAAGGACTCTGCTGTTGATAACACAGCGGATGTCCTGGCACCCTGCTCTTCGTAGCATTTCCTCATTGTCTATTTTATCTTGCCACCTTATTTTAAAGATCCCCCTTAGGCCTAGGAGTTAGAGGATATTTAGCTTTTTTTCCTGCCATCAGTAGGGTGACCATTCTTCACTTCCGTAAAGCAGAGTGCTCATCCGACAGGTCCATTAGACTAAGACCTTGGTATTGTTACAAACTATCTAATTGTACTGATAATTAATGTTTCCCCTCACTTTTTTCATCTTAGACCACACTGGAAAACAATAAATTATAATTTCGCAAAGCCTGTCTTCTAAAGAAACCTTTTGTTCCATATGTTTTATATATGTTTTAAATGTTTTGAATCTTTCTTCAAAAATGAATATTATTACTTACCAGCCCAAACATCTATCAGGTCTGAAGAGGTGGCGAGGAACAGGGTTCAAACCCGGGTTGATCGAGACAACAGCCCAAAGCGCATTCCGTATGATCATGCATCCATCTTGTTTTATAAAGTCCTAGTTCCATAGAGCCCTAGTTCCTGACAGTGCTAACTCCAACTCCACGTTAATCTCGCTCACCATCTGCTCCAATGAGTCCCAGTGTTCTATAGCTACACAAAAATGGCGACTCTAAAAACCTGGGGTGCACCTAATGGTTCTTAATTTCAAGGCTGGTAGGGAGGGGCGTCATTTTTATTTTATGACGCCAGATTACTAGATAAATTAGCAAAGAGAGAATTGAGTTGGGGAAAGGGGTAAGGGTGGCTGTAATTGTACTCAATGTATATCATATAGCAAACCACGGTCATACGCTCACCGAATCAGAATGAGCTCATTGCAGACGCCGAAGTCTCTAGTTACCAATGTGCTGATCGCTTTGTTGGAAAAAGAAAATTTAAAAGTAAATTATTGAATACCACACCAGTACAAAAGTTTAACAAATCAATTCAGCGGCCTTTAAATGAAGTTATATAAAAAAAAGTGAGCGACCTGAATTCAAACTCCAACTAAAGGGACATGTGAAGGTCAAGTGAGATGGCCATTGAGATGAGAATGTAAGATTTTCCAAAGAGTCCCTCAAGATTTTAAAACAAGCAATGGTTTTGTACGAACGTTTACTTCTTTATACTTTTAAAAAACGATATCTTCTTAGAAACTGGCAACGATGTCAAAGTACAGAAACAGGCTTGATGATGTCAAAGTACAGAAACAGGCTTGATGATGTCAAAGTACAGAAACAGGCTTGATGATGTCAAAGTACCGAAACAAGGCTTGATGATGTTAAAGTACAGAAACAGGCTTGAGATTGTCAAAGTACAGAAACAGGCTTGAGATTGTCAAAGTACAGAAACAGGCTTGAGATTGTCAAAGTACAGAAACAGGCTTGAGATTGTCAAAGTACAGAAACAGGCTTGAGATTATCAAAGTACAGAAACAGGCTTAAGATTGTCAAAGTACAGAAACTGGCTTCAGTTTGTCAATGAGCAGAAACAGGCTTGAGATTGTCAAAGTACAGAAACAGGCTTGATGATGTCAAAGTACAGAAACAGGCTTGAGATTGTCAAAGTACAGAAACAGGCTTGATGATGTCAAAGTACAGAAACAGGCTTGATGATGTCAAAGTACAGAAACAGGCTTGAGATTGTCAAAGTACAGAAACAGGCTTGATGATGTCAAAGTACAGAAACAGGCTTGATGATGTCAAAGTACAGAAACAAGGCTTGATGATGTCAAAGTACAGAAACAGGCTTGATGATGTCAAAGTACAGAAACAGGCTTGAGATTGTCAAAGTACAGAAACATGCTTGATGATGTCAAAGAACAAAAACAGGCTTGAGATTGAAAGTACAGAAACATACTTGATGATATCAAAGTACAGAAACAGGCTTGAGATTGTCAAAGTACAGAAACAGGCTTGATGATGTCAAAGTACAGAAACAGGCTTGAGATTGTCAAAGTACAGAAACAGGCTTGATGATGTCAAAGTACAGAAACAGGCTTGAGATTGTCAAAGTACAGAAACAGGCTTCAGTTTGTCAATGAGCAGAAACAGGCTTGAGATTGTCAAAGTACAGAAACAGGCTTGAGATTGTCAAAGTACAGAAACAGGCTTGAGATTGTCAAAGTACAGGAACAGGCTTTAGTTTGTCAATGAGCAGAAACAGGCTTGAGATTGTCAAAGTACAGAAACAGGCTTGAGATTGTCAAAGTACAGAAACAGGTTTGAGATTGTCAAAGTACAGAAACATGCTTGACGATGTCAAAGTACAGAAACATGCTTGAGAATGTCAAAGTACAGAAACAGGCTTGAGATTGTCAAAGTACAGAAACAGGCTTGAGATTGTCAAAGTACAGAAACAGGCTTGAGATTGTCAAAGTACAGAAACAGGCTTGAGAATGTCAAAGTACAGAAACAGGCTTGAGATTGTCAAAGTACAGAAACAGGCTTGAGATTGTCAAAGTACAGAAACAGGCTTGAGTTTGTCAAAGTAGAGAAGCAGGCTTGAGATTGTCAAAGTACAGAAACATGCTTGATGATGTCAAAGTACAGAAACAAGCTTGATGATGTCAAAGTACAGAAACAAGATATATGATGTCAAAGTACAGAAACATGCTTGTGATTGTCAAAGTACAGAAACAAGATATATGATGTCAAAGTACAGAAACAGGTTTGAGATTGTCAAAGTACAGAAACATGCTTGAGATTGTCAAAGTACAGAAACAGGCTTCAGTTTGTCAATGAGCAGAAACAGGCTTGAGATTGTCAAAGTACAGAAACAGGCTTGAGATTGTCAAAGTACAGAAACAGGCTTGAGATTGTCAAAGTACAGGAACAGGCTTTAGTTTGTCAATGAGCAGAAACAGGCTTGAGATTGTCAAAGTACAGAAACAGGCTTGAGATTGTCAAAGTACAGAAACAGGTTTGAGATTGTCAAAGTACAGAAACATGCTTGACGATGTCAAAGTACAGAAACATGCTTGAGAATGTCAAAGTACAGAAACAGGCTTGAGATTGTCAAAGTACAGAAACAGGCTTGAGATTGTCAAAGTACAGAAACAGGCTTGAGATTGTCAAAGTACAGAAACAGGCTTGAGAATGTCAAAGTACAGAAACAGGCTTGAGATTGTCAAAGTACAGAAACAGGCTTGAGATTGTCAAAGTACAGAAACAGGCTTGAGTTTGTCAAAGTAGAGAAGCAGGCTTGAGATTGTCAAAGTACAGAAACATGCTTGATGATGTCAAAGTACAGAAACAAGCTTGATGATGTCAAAGTACAGAAACAAGATATATGATGTCAAAGTACAGAAACATGCTTGTGATTGTCAAAGTACAGAAACAAGATATATGATGTCAAAGTACAGAAACAGGTTTGAGATTGTCAAAGTACAGAAACATGCTTGAGATTGTCAAAGTACAGAAACAGGCTTGAGATTGTCAAAGTACAGAAACAGGCTTGAGATTGTCAAAGTACAGAAACAGGCTTGAGAATGTCAAAGTACAGAAACAGGCTTGAGATTGTCAAAGTACAGAAACAGGCTTGAGATTGTCAAAGTACAGAAACAGGCTTGAGTTTGTCAAAGTAGAGAAGCAGGCTTGAGATTGTCAAAGTACAGAAACATGCTTGATGATGTCAAAGTACAGAAACAAGCTTGATGATGTCAAAGTACAGAAACAAGATATATGATGTCAAAGTACAGAAACATGCTTGTGATTGTCAAAGTACAGAAACAAGATATATGATGTCAAAGTACAGAAACATGCTTGTGATTGTCAAAGTACAGAAACAGGCTTGATGATGTCAAAGTACAGAAACAGGCTAGAGATTGTCAAAGTACAGAAACAGGCTTCAGTTTGTCAATGAGCAGAAACATTATCTGAATGTGCGTAATTCCGTTTGAGAAACCCTGCAGTAAACTTTCATTGTATTATGTCAGGCGGTTGGTCCTTCATACAACTGCTTGCTGGGATATAATGTTAAGTTTCATCTGGCTGTATTGCATCAGTGTAAAATAACTTGTAAACAACTCAGTTACCAAACACAAGATAGACAACACATTTCATGTATTCTATGGTGGTGAAATGTGAGGTGGGGCAGGCAAGATGATGAAACAATTCATTAAATTCATATCGTCTGCTGTTCGGACTTTGTCCAGTAGCCTGTTTGATAGGATCAGTGCGAGGGGAAAGTACGCAAGCCGTATGTTCAGGGGAGATAATAGGATTTGGAAAGAGAAGACAACTGAAAGCAATGAAAAGCTTTCACCCACATTAGGCGAGCTGGAGTTATGGTTCTTTCTAGCGGAAGGAGATTGAAAGGAGAGAAAAGACGGGAAGAGAGTGAGTGAGAGAGAAACAAGGAGAGAAAGAGAGACACAGGGAGAGAAGAATGAAGAGAATGAAAGGGATGAGGAGATACGGGAGGAGGTGAAAGGGATGATAAAAGATGGAGGTGAGAGAATAGAGGATGAGTAAAAATGATTTACATGACTGGGAGGGAGACAATACGAGAAAGTGTTAGAGAGAGGTAGTGAAAATAAAGAGGGAGGGGATTGTGAGGTAAAGGTGATGAAAGAGAGTGAAAGAATAAGTAACAAAAAAAAAAAAAAACAACAGGAGAAGGAGAGAAAGAAGAGAGAAAGTAAGAAAGAGTGAGAGTGGAAGAAAGAACAAAAAGAAAGTGATAGGCAGACAGAAAGAAAGAAATGAAAAGGAATAGAGGAAAAGAAAATAAGAAGAAAAGAGAAAGTAAGAGCGAGAGAAATGGAGAGTTGGAGAAAGTAATAGTGAGAGAAATGGAGAGTTGGAGAAAGTAATAGTGAGAGAAATGGAGAGTTGGAGAAAGTAATAGTGAGAGAAATGGAGAGTTGGAGAAAGTAATAGTGAGAGAAATGGAGAGTTGGAGAAAGTAAGAGCGAGAGAAATGGAGAGTTGGAGAAAGTAATAGTGAGAGAAATGGAGAGTTGGAGAAAGTAATAGTGAGAGAAATGGAGACTTGGAGAAAGTAATAGTGAGAGAAATAGAGACTTGGAGAAAGTAATAGTGAGAGAAATGGAGAGTTGGAGAAAGTAATAGTGAGAGAAATGAAGAGTTGGAGAAAGTAAGAGCGAGAGAAATGGAGAGTTGGAGAAAGTAATAGTGAGAGAAATGGAGACTTGGAGAAAGTAATAGTGAGAGAAATGGAGAATTGGAGAAAGTAATAGTGAGAGAAATGGAGAGTTGGAGAAAGTAAGAGCGAGAGAAATGGAGAGTTGGAGAAAGTAATAGTGAGAGAAATGGAGACTTGGAGAAAGTAATAGTGAGAGAAATGGAGAGTTGGAGAAAGTAAGAGCGAGAGAAATGGAGAGTTGGAGAAAGTAATAGTGAGAGAAATGGAGACTTGGAGAAAGTAATAGTGAGAGAAATGGAGAGTTGGAGAAAGTAATAGTGAGAGAAATGGAGAGTTGGAGAAAGTAAGAGCGAGAGAAATGGAGAGTTGGAGAAAGTAATAGTGAGAGAAATGGAGACTTGGAGAAAGTAATAGTGAGAGAAATGGAGAGTTGGAGAAAGTAATAGTGAGAGAAAGTGAGACTTGGAGAAAGTAATAGTGAGAGAAAGTGAGAGTTGGAGAAAGTAAGAGCGAGAGAAATGGAGAGTTGGAGAAAGTAATAGTGAGAGAAATGGAGACTTGGAGAAAGTAATAGTGAGAGAAATGGAGAGTTGGAGAAAGTAAGAGCGAGAGAAATGGAGAGTTGGAGAAAGTAATAGTGAGAGAAATGGAGAGTTTTAGAAAGTAAGAGCGAGAGAAATGGAGAGTTGGAGAAAGTAATAGTGAGAGAAATGGAGACTTGGAGAAAGTAATAGTGAGAGAAATGGAGACTTGGAGAAAGTAAGAGCGAGAGAAATGGAGAGTTGGAGAAAGTAATAGTGAGAGAAATGGAGAGTTGGAGAAAGTAATAGTGAGAGAAATGGAGAGTTGGAGAAAGTAAGAGCGAGAGAAATGGAGAGTTTTAGAAAGTAAGAACGAGAGAAATGGAGAGTTGGAGAAAGTAATAGTGAGAGAAATGGAGACTTGGAGAAAGTAAGAGCGAGAGAAATGGAGAGTTGGAGAAAGTAATAGTGAGAGAAATGGAGACTTGGAGAAAGTAATAGTGAGAGAAATGGAGAGTTGGAGAAAGTAAGAGCGAGAGAAATGGAGAGTTGGAGAAAGCAATAGTGAGAGAAATGGAGAGTTGGAGAAAGTAATAGTGAGAGAAATGGAGAGTTGGAGAAAGTAAGAGCGAGAGAAATGGAGAGTTGGAGAAAGTAATAGTGAGAGAAATGGAGACTTGGAGAAAGTAATAGTGAGAGAAATGGAGAGTTGGAGAAAGTAAGAGCGAGAGAAATGGAGAGTTGGAGAAAGTAATAGTGAGAGAAATGGAGACTTGGAGAAAGTAATAGTGAGAGAAATGGAGAGTTGGAGAAAGTAATAGTGAGAGAAATGGAGAGTTTTAGAAAGTAAGAGCGAGAGAAATGGAGAGTTGGAGAAAGTAATAGTGAGAGAAATGGAGACTTGGAGAAAGTAATAGTGAGAGAAATGGAGACTTGGAGAAAGTAATAGTGAGAGAAAGTGAGACTTGGAGAAAGTAATAGTGAGAGAAAGTGAGAGTTGGGGAAAGTAATAGTGAGAGAAAGTGAGAGTTGGAGAAAGTAATAGTGAGAGAAATGGAGAGTTGGAGAAAGTAATAGTGAGAAAAAGTGAGACTTGGAGAAAGTAATAGTGAGAGAAAGTGAGACTTGGAGAAAGTAATAGTGAGAGAAATGGAGAGTTGGAGAAAGTAATAGTGAGAGAATGTGAGACTTGGAGAAAGTAATAGTGAGAGAAAGTGAGAGTTGGAGAAATTTATAGTGAGAGAAAGTGAGAATTGGAGAGAGAGCGACATAAACTGTTGACATAATTTCATTGTTTCAAACGTTTAAGTTTCCACATTATTTTTAAATTCTTTTCCAACCTTTTTTCCCTACACTTCGAGGGAACAGAGAGAAACTATTAACCACAGGCTGTAGTGGTACGGAGTTAATATGAAGTGTCAGGTATGTGGCCGTGGAACTTTAACATGCCTGCCTCTCTCAGCAGGCACACCGTATGACAAATAAATAGACACAAAACAAGCAAAATATAAAATGCCTACCTTACGGGAAAGAACCTCAAAAACACTGCCATATCTCTCATTACTGTAAGGATTAAATTCCTTTTACTATATAAAACGGGATTAATCAATAACCACTAATTGATTAACGAATTGGGTAATTTTTCAAATTGATTCGTGTATCGTCATGGAGTCTGAATAATTCTGAAAAGGTTTCAACTTGATCCAAGAATGGGCAGTGGTAGAAATAACGTGTATAAGATGTGTATCAGACAGACCGAATGAGTTGATAGAAGCTCATGTAAATAAGCACAACCACAAACAAATATGCAAACCAAATATATAACATTGCTATCACCAAGCTCAAGCTACATTGTCAGCTCTAGAGTCCACCAGTCCTTCCTTTGTATCTGCAATTACAACACTACACGTCTTTTTACGACATAAGTTTTTTTCTATTTTTATATAAAAAAGAGCTACCTCGCTATTGTTTATGGCTCCACTTAGTTCGTTATCCAATCAGACTTTTTGCATTCCATTGAGATGCAGGCCAAAAGTTAAACGACAAAAACGTGTTGGTTTATTCGAGACAAAGTTCTTGTTACGACATCACCCGCAGCGCAGACGTATTTATATTGTAACAACGCTTAGCAAAGCAATCAACACGCAGGGTCACTGTGACCTGAGACAGGCAGACTCTGACATCGGCCCTCAATCAATGTTGTCAAACTTATATCAGCTAATATCAAACCCCTCAATCAATGTTGTCAAACTTATATCAGCTAATATCAAACCCCTCAATCAAGTTTGTCAAACTTATATCAGCTAATATCAAACACCCGTTGGTAACTTTGGAAGGCAGAGACGCTCAGGACCAAAACGATCTTGGTGCATATCTTGTAATATATATGATTGAATGTATGTATGTATGTATGTATGTATGTATGTATGTATGTATGTATGTATGTATGTATGTATGTATGTATGTATGTATGTATGTATGTGTGTATGTGTATTTATGTATTAATGTTCCACATAGAAATCGAACCCGTTAGACCAATCTTGGTAAAACTCAAGATAAATGTCCCAAAGGTCATATACGTTTAATGTTCCTCCCAATACCGTAAGGCCATTAAGCCCTAGAATTTAAAAATGCATTAATTCATATCTATTTAAGTACGCAACTTCTTAACAGGTCAGGTAAATCCATCTTTTCATTTTATATTTTATTTTAGATATTAATGTGCTAAACCGGTAAACTCATGTTCACACTTGACATTATATATATATATGTATATTTATCGATTTCTATAGGTAAAGATATGCAAAACAAAACAGTCTATTAAATTATATAGTAATTATGTAGTCGGTTATTAAAAATTGAATTATTTACATTCAATAAGTTATAAAGTCAATTATATAGTCTACTAGTAGATTTAAGCAGAATATGTAATACAGTAAGTTATATAGTCAGTGAATTATGCAGTTAATGAATAGTACAGTATTGAATAATGCAGTGTAACGAATTATATAGTCATTACATAATCTAGTAAATTAAAGAGTCGATGAATTATCGTCTAGTGGTGGCTGAGTGGTAAAGCGCTTGGCTCCCGTACTGAGGGTTCTCAGGTTCGAATTTTGCTGAATACTGGGATTTTGAATTTTTCGTGATTTTTAGGATGCCCCTGACTTAACCCAACTCTAAAGGGTACCTGAAATTCTTGTTAACCATTGTTCATAGAAACAGGCGACCTCTTGATGGCATGGTCTGAAAGAGTTTTGTGTGTGTGTGTGTGTGTGTGAATTATATATTAAATAACTTTTGTCAACAGACGTTATCTTGTATAGATTGGATGTTCACGATATGGAATGCATACATGATACATAATTGTCATAATGACATATTTTGACAATAGCCAACAGGGCTTTAAAATGGACATTATTTTTAGAGGCGATCAGTTGGCAAGTGTCAGAAATACCCCGGAGCTATCGTTGTAGACGAATGAAACAAACCTGAAACAGGAACAGGCCAGAAACAGGATCACAATGGCAATTAGGCTTCATGATGACCTGCTGACCACTGTCTAAAAACACAAACTAAAAACATCATAGCACTATGACAGGGTCCTCAGAGCTCGCAAGCACCTTCCTTCTAAAAAAAAACAGCACTAAACTAGAAAAGGCAGACAGAGAAATCGATGGGCAGGCAACTTCAAAGAAAGGACGGGCATGTCATTGAAAGACAACATGTGTAAAAACGTGTTTTAAAAGTATTTAACTCAACAGAGAATCTTTTTCACAGCGGAGTTACTATTTATGGTATGAAGATCAGACTCTATTGCCTGTTAGCAGCTATTACTACAACCAAAGTGACTAATGTATTACCCTTAACACACCATGAATATTTAATCTCAATATTTCGAAAGACAATTCGAACTCAATGTATTATTGAATATTGAACTATCGTGATTGGAAAATGTTGAGTTCAGGATTGCTATCTTTTTTCTTATCCACGGCAGCTATTTAGAGGTGGTGACCTAATTGAATATTATTCAGCTTTTTAAAATAACCAATATAAGTTTTTGTTCATTACCATAAGTATAATATTTTCATTAAAAACTCTCTTCATCAAAATTTAATATAATAGAACAAACTATAAAAAAAAAACACAACACATTCCCAATTAAATTGCAGAAATATTATTCATTAACAAACGCAAAATTAATTGTATTTATTGTAAAGATATATATATATATATATAAATATATATATATGTATATATATATATATTACTGAGTATTTTATATATTTATTTTTTTAATTTTAAGCTTTAAAAAGCCAAACTAAACTCACATTTATAATTAATTTTAGATATCTTATATATTACAGACGTGACGCAATTTGAATAGCTAATGTTTCTTTTCTTGAGTATAAAATGTAAACAAATAGGAATCAGCAGATAGTCTCTCAAGCTTGATCCATTGCGTGTGTAGTTCCCACACACACCAAACACCACACACAACACAAACACAACACACACACAACACAACCACATAAATAACACACCACACACACACATACCACACAGCACACACACCACACATCACACATACATAAATAACACACATACCACACACACATACACCACGCATATACACCACACACACCACATACACTCATACACTACACACACATCAAACACACCACACACATATCCCACACACATTCAACACACACACATACCGCGCGCACACACCACACATACATACATCACACACATACCACAAACACCACATACACACAAACCACACATACATCACACATACATACACCACACACACATACACTACACACACATAATACATACACACAAAAAACAAACATAACACACACCACACATACTTACCATACAGCACACACACTCCACACACATACTCCACACATACCTACCACACACCCCATACCACACACACATACCACACGACACACACATACACACACATACTATACACACACCACATCCCCCCACACCATCACCTTACACCCCCACACACAGTGCCTACACAGTACACACACACACACATCCACACACCCACACCTACTTTTGTGTCTGTACTCATTAGTAAACTATTATTAATCAACCACACACTTTTATCTATGTATTTAACTCTATCGTTCCACTGTCTTATGCTGACCAGATATCTTCAAGGCACATGAGAAGGTCTTTAACAGAACATAAACATTCATAGACATAACAGGAAAAACAATACACAGAAAAACATAAAACTACAAAGAAAAACACAAATATACACAGAGAAAATTTAAATTTTAATATATGTAGGCCTACAAGCTAATGTTTTTATTTGAAAAATGAATTTAAGTCGATTAGCTATTTTGATTGCTCCATTCATACTATTTTTACATTCACGCATTCCGCATCCGCTTTATTATTTCGTTTATATGTCTACAAAGCACTCTCAGTGACTATAACGAAAGTGATATATATATATACAGAGAGAGAGAGAGAGAGAGAGAGAGTGAGAGAGAGAGAAAGAAAATACAAAATCACATAGAAAATCACACAACTGCACTAACATAATATTATACCCCGACAAATAAAAACTTACAAGGGCAGACTTAAGCAAAAACAGAAACTACAAACCTTGAAAATGAAATGACAAACATATACAGTACAAAATCTACTCAAACAAAACCTATTCCGAATAATACAATCCTACAAAGATGAAAATCGAACATTCGGAAAGAAACAAAAAACAAAGCTACCTACAGCAACGCAAAACCCAAAAATAAAACCCAAGTTTCACATGATCATAAAGATTTTTTGTCTTTGTTTAAATTAAGACGTCACGTGATGAAACGTTTCCAACAAGTTTATTTATAGTTCATTAAATTAATCTCAATAAACACTTTTTTTTTTTACTTTTTCCAGTGCAGATGTCTGGCACAATTAAATGTGACCTCTGTGACCGTTGACCCATCCAAACGAAGCTATAATTAGCACCCCGTGCTTTTTGTGTGCTGTAGAATCACTGAAGTCATCTGCACTTGCAATTTTGGGGTTTTTCTTGTCGGGAGTCTGTCGAAGGAAATTCTATTGGAGGAGGGAAAAGGGGTGGGGGGGTTGGACACGAGAGTTAAAAATGTGTAAACAGGTCATGTCGATGTGGTCAGAAGCAAGGTCACGACCAACTGGAGTGACCACGTCCACCGATGTCCAGCGAGATGACCAGACGTCCTGGTTCCGGTCAGTTAATTAAGAGAAGTGAAGAGCCTTCCCCATTCTTCAAACCTTTCCCTTTCTATAGATGAATTTTGGACGTAAAAAAAACCCACTGCAAATATACAGTTGTTTTGTGTGTGTATTATTTGATGAAAAAAAAAGTACACAATAATTTATTAATAAAAAAAACACTATATTATAACGAGCCGACCCGCGGCGTAGCATATGCCCCACCCTCTTTTTTTTTCTGAGCCTCGTTCCTAGTCACCGCGAAAGTTACGTGGAGTAACTCTAGTCCGACTTGTAGTAATAAAAGAGCTATCTTTCCGTGACTTTTTCATTGTGGTGTCCCGCATGGTTGGGCCACGAAGAGAATTATATATAGAGATCTTATCTTATCTTATTATTTACACATCTCTCTCTTTCTCTCTTGCTCTCTTTCTCTTTCTTTCTCTCCCACCAGGGGTGGACTGGGTATCAAAATCGGCCCGGGCATTACCATATAAACGGGCCCACAAATGTCTTGTCATATATTTTCGGTGTATGTGTGGGATTTTAAATCTCTCCGCAATTTATATTATATATATATATATATATATATATATATATATATATATATATATATATATATATATATATATATATATTAGGGTGTGTATATGTAATTAATCTTCATTACATTCTTTCAAACGTTTTTTCTACCCTAGAATACTCTCTTCCTATAATTAGTGAAAGGCAGTATACACCGCCAAGGGACAGCTAGGGAGTCTGGGGGAGCGCTGTAAGCGTTATTTTCGTTATTTTAAGATTTGAAAAATGCATATTTTGAGGTATCTACAGTGCAATTAGCCTGCTACTCTTCCGCTAAAAAAATCAAAAACTAAATCTTCTATTCACTGGAGTCCAGCGACTGGTAGAAAATGGTAAAATGCTTTAGTTTTTGTTTTGGAAGGGGGGGGGGGGGAGGGAAACCACAAAACCCTTTTTGGCTTTGCTCATGAAATTCGGTGACTGTAGTTTGCTTAAGTTGGCTGCACTGGGGCAGTAAGTAAAGTTTCCCTTTCAGACAATTAGATCTGAGGCCGGTGATGGTTTGAACTCCTCTTGTGTGAGTGTATAGGTGTGTTACCTCCTTCAAATTGTTTTTTGTGGTAATTAATTTTTACCTATACCTACGTATATATTCAATATATGCAAATTTATGTGCTATAATATTTATCTAAAATATATATGGTTGGACATTGCAAAATGGCTAGAAATCGCGATAAAATATAATGTTTTGAAATTAAAAAAATAAAGAGTTTAAGGAAAAGACAGATGAGATGAAAGTTTCTATATTAATTTTTGGAATAGTGGTCTCTTTTCATTGAAAATCTTTAAAGTTCTTAATATGATGATTATAAAAACTAAAATATGAATCAGGCTCCTTTACACGGGCTGGTTTCTCAAAAGAAATTGGGTCCACCTGTTGATCCTATGAGACTCCTGGGTTCGAAATGTATCAAGTCTTTTCCGCGACATGTGAAATATCATGCCGATGCTATAAACGTTTTTATCCAGCTACATCAAAGTCAATTTGTGGTCCAGTGTTCGTGGCCTCTTCCAGCAGGCCACTGTATAAAAGCTGCTTCTGTGACTACTAAGTCTCAATGTTCGAAAGCTTTTGATACAGACTACTAAAGTGTTCTTCCTGTTAATCAAGTTGTTAGAGTTCTTTCTGCAACCAAGTGGCACTCACAGATTGCATAATCATCAATTAAAAAAAACTTACCAGTCAACTTTTTAGGGGCTGGTGATGGACTAAAGCAATGAGCGGAGAATCATCTCTACCTCCCCTCCCCGAATCCTGTGATGTCTATATTATATAATGACTCAGGAGTCATTTTTTCCACACATTCTCATGATTGTCTTTTTCTTCCAATTTTTTCAGCTTTTCTTTAGTAAGAATCGTTATAGTTGCTATTTAGTATAACGTCACTGATAGCCCATAGCCTAAGGATAAAATATACGTTAACAATTTAAAATGATTTTCAAAATTCAGGACGCTTATTAAAAAGTGCCTAATTATCGGTGCCTAATTATCCGCCTTGTCAAAAAGTGCCTAATTATCCGGTGCCTAAATTTCCGGGTGCCTAATTATCCGGGTGCCTAAATTTCCGGGTGCCTAAATATCCGGGTGCCTAGATTTCCGGTGCCTAAATATCCGATGCCTAAATTTCCAGATACCTCTATTTATACATGTATGTAGTCTGAAAACTATAAACAATACAATAGCAGCCTTAATAAGTTTTAAACTTTTTGGTATTACTTATAGATTACAGACGTTTCCTCAAAAAAATAAAAATAATTAGGTCCTACGCATTTCACGTGTCAATCTAGTCATGCATGTTGATCTGTGACTTAAAATATGCTAAGTCATTGGTTTTCCTGGCTGACTAAGGCAACCCATTCCTTTAAAGCAGTATCACCACAAATACAAAACTAGGGGTCTATCGAGCCGTCGTCCTCCCGACATTGCTCTATGACTCAGAAACATGGATAGTGTACAGTTAACATGCAAAGAAACTGAATCACTACCACGACATGTCTGTGAAAAATACTGAATATCAAACGGCAAGACAAAATACCAGATACTGAAGTCCTTCAAAGAGCGGGTTTGCAAAGCGTCCACACAATTCTGATGCAGTCCCAGCTGCGATGGGCAGGACACGTATGCAGAATGGAAGACCACCGCATCCCTAAACGACTCTTGTATGGCCAACTAAGCGAAGGAAAGAGCTCACAAGGTGGTCAAAGAAAGCGCTTCAGGGACACCCTCAAAGCTTCTCTGAAGACGTTCAGCATAGATCCAGCCACCTGGGAGACAAAAGCACATGACAGAGCATCATGGCGTCGCGCTGTGAAAACTGGCGCACAGGTTGCTAAGGAAAAGAGAACCAAGCTAGCAGAAGAAAAACGCCAGAGAAGAAAAGCAAGGCTAATGACACTAGCTCCAGCTGGAATAACCTGCCTAGTGTGCGGCCGAACATTCCGGGCTCACTTAGAGCTCACCAGCCATACGGGAGACATAAAGCCCCAGTGCAAAGCCCTCTGCCCCCTGGATGACAAAGTGGTTATAATCGAACTACGATGGACGAACTATATATATTCCTTTAAAAGATAAAAGAAAGCAGAACGGTTAGAGAGGTACTTCTAAATGGGAAAAGCTCTTGCTTCGTCCTAGTACATTCTCAAAAACGCGATTTGTATATGAATATATAACGTAGCCTCTTCCATCCCTCTTCTCCATTAACTTTCAATGGAACCATCAAAAGACGGGGGAGGGAAGGAGCAAAACAAAAATGGGAGTGCCATCAAAGGCCTATACCGACCAGCAAAATGATCAGGCAAAACACAGTCTTGAAGACATCAAAGTAGTGTTTGAAGGCCATGCCGCTCGTGCATAGCAGAAAGTACGGTCTAACGTTTTACAAATGATAACACGCCCAGTGAATAGTGTAATTCTTACATTTTATTCTTGTTGAATTTCAAACAAAAATTAATTGTAATAATAATTTAAAAAAACAACAAAAACAACAAGAAAGCGTGTTCGGGCCTTTGTGTCTTGTTGCTGTCACTTTTTTAAAAGTTGTCTGCATTGAATTTTTTTTTCTTTGGTCGCGACCAGACCGGCCCATTAGGTACCGGCCCACCAGGCATTAGCCCGTTTGCCCATCTAGCCAGTCCGCCCCTGTCTCCCACCAAAGTCTACCTGCCTGAACATTGATAGAAAAAGAAGACAAAATACGAGCAGATGTAAATTCCAATTAAAAATTAACCCTGGAAATTAAAAGAAGATAAAATGAATGAAAACAAACCAAACAAAAAGATAAAAAGTTTCTCGAAAATATGAAAAACGAGACGAAATATTTAAAAAATTTTTCATTCTATAATTTTAATAATATTTATTTCTAGATGTTTCAAACATTTTTACTTTTTAAGACGGCATTTTTTTTCCAGGAATGTTATTTCTCAAAAAAAAAAAATCTAAACTAATTAGTTTACAAGAAATATTAATATGATTTTAATAATATATATTCACGCACGCGCGAGCCAACTCACAAAGAGAAAATATAGCTCATTCATATCAGATGGTCATTACGAGTCGTTTATTTCGTCTATACGTTTGAATATATCTTTAGAAGACTGAAGTAAACAGATTCTATTATAGATATAATAAGACACAAGAATCAAAAACCAAGTCTCTATTGTAAGGTTTTAATTCACTGAATTCACTGAATGAATTTCACGCCACACACTACCAACATTTTGTGAACACAGTCTCTTGAGGAGTTACAACGCACATATGGTTTTTCAAACCGAAATCAGGAATATTTTTTGCATATAAAGGAATTATCTCCCTTTCATAGATGTAGTCTTTTGTGTAGAAACTGGAAGCTACTAGTGTGTAAACAAATTTATGTTTACACTTCTCTGGCAACTTTGACGCTTACCACACTTGACATTGAGGCTTTATTATGTTTTTTTAGCATTGACCACTATATTCCATAGTAACACTTTACACCGATACCAATCGTTATAGTAGACCTGAACACTGGCATGTGACGTGACAACATGCAGGCAGTGGAGACCAATCACAGGTCTGACGTACAAATCTAACAAGTGTAATGAGCTATTTGTCTCCTCTGAGCATAATTGAGAAGTCACGGGTTAGTGTTCAGGCCTACTACAGACCTGTGACGTGGCGACAAGCTATTGGTCTTCTATGAACATAAATTGCAACGTCACGGGTTAGTGTTTGGGCCTACTATAACAATTGGTCTCATTTCAACGGACAAATACCTTGTCCTTCTCTCAATATGGAGTATGTTTCTTTAAACTTTTTTTCTTATCTATGGTAACTTTTTTCTAAAATCTTCTTTTCTCTCTTGCTCCGATTCATTCAATGCAGACCTCTTGACCAGAACCTTCGACTTTCCTTTTAGTTTCCAGTCTCAGCCTTAACAAGATTAATCGAGACCAAAGGTCTTAGATGGCCTGAACACTGACCAGCAACGTCGCAACCCGTAGGCAGTGGAAACCAAAAGCTCGTTGCACAGGTCTCCACTGCCCCCAGGTTGCGACGTTGTAGGTCAGTGTTCAGGCCTACTACAGACCTGTGACGTGGCGACAAGCTATTGGTCTTCTATGAACATAAATTGCAACGTCACGGGTTAGTGTTTGGGCCTACTATAACAATTGGTCTCATTTCAACGGACAAATACCTTGTCCTTCTCTCAATATGGAGTATGTTTCTTTAAACTTTTTTTCTTATCTATGGTAACTTTTTTCTAAAATCTTCTTTTCTCTCTTGCTCCGATTCATTCAATGCAGACCTCTTGACCAGAACCTTCGACTTTCCTTTTAGTTTCCAGTCTCAGCCTTAACAAGATTAATCGAGACCAAAGGTCTTAGATGGCCTGAACACTGACCAGCAACGTCGCAACCCGTAGGCAGTGGAAACCAAAAGCTCGTTGCACAGGTCTCCACTGCCCCCAGGTTGCGACGTTGTAGGTCAGTGTTCAGGCCTTGTATAACGAATGGTCTCGGACCCACAACCTTCATAAAGTAAAGTTCGCCTTTATACCTTGTGATCTATGGGGCAGCTGATGTTAAGGTCGAACCCAGGACCCTAGGTTAGGAAGCCAAGCGCTTAACCACTCAGCCACAGCGCCCCCACCCCCTTCATACAATTCTTATAGGATTGATTAACAGCTCAAATCCCTTAGTACTGTTACGAATGAACAGTGACAGGTAGAGGTCACTATGTGTGACTCCGGCGAGATGACACAGCACCGAGTGTTTTCTGGAATCTATGCGTGTAAACAAAGGCAGGATGTAACGTGCCCTCACGTGTTATTCCAGGGGACGAGCAGATCTACGAAGGGGGCAGTGTTATAAATGAACAGTGACAGTTAGAAATCACTACGTGTGACCTCGGCGAGATGACACTGCAGCAGGTGTTCTCTGGAATCGACATGTATAAACAACGACAGGATGTGATGTTTCCTCCCGTGTTGTTCCAGAGGATACTAGCAGTGTTTTTGAAATATTGGACAAGCGATTAGTGACTATATAAACCAGAGAGTTAATGTGAAAAGAGTCAGTATAGTCGTCGTTACTGTTGTCTACTGTGCGAGACAGTAGAAGAGAGTGGACTTGAGCCGTTATTGTCGATACAGTCGATGTAAGACGTATACGTTACATGTTACACTGACGAATTGTTATAGTTAGTATTCAATAAAGTTATATAAAGCTGAAAGTTGAGTCGTCAAGTTCTTTGCAGTGTTTTTATTTGTGTGCCTACTAATACATTTAGCCAGAAGATTCAGAAATACGTAACAGCACCAAAACTTATAAAGTCCATTGAATACCAGATGACTAGCTAAGACTTACGTGTCCGGTACTTAGACCCACTCGCCATGTCCTCCTACACCCACCCCAAGTTCGTTTATTAGTCGCGTGGTTAGTAAAGAGCACGCAATAAGCTCTCATTATTACTTAATTATCCTAATAACACTACGGGGGCAGCTAATAGCTGGGCATTGTGTCCCGCCCTAATGAAGTGAACGATGTATACTGCCAACTCTTAAATGTCACTAGCCGATAAAATGTCCTGTTAGCTCTAACGTTATAATGAGAGAACGAGATGTGACAATTATCGAACCCAGCCCACACAGGACGTTCTTATAACAAACTTCTCTGTAGTCTTTTTCTTTTACAGTACTAATAATTTGAACATAATGCAAAGGACCTTAATTTCTTTATGATTATTTATTTTTTATCATAATAATGGTCGCTTTTAAATGTCCAGAAACACCACCTGATAACGTAGTTTGATCTATGATTGCTTTTTTTTTCACTGACAATACTCTATAGCTACTAGGGGAGGAATGGGTTTCATAATCTGCCCTGGCAGTATCCTACGTCTGTTCCGCTAATCGCTAACCACGTGGTGCGCACGTATTGGTTACCGGCTAAATAAGAATTAAAATTTGTTGAAGCAGCGAAACCTGAACGTGTGCATGCAAAAGTTCGTATAAAACACGTAGTGTACCTTATATATTTCTTATCTTATCGTATCAAATACAGACGTTACTTCCAAAAAAGAAGCTGATTACGTCCTACGCGTCATGCATCTAGTCATGCATGTTAACCAATGACTTAAATTCTGGCAAGTCTTTGGTGTTCCTGGCTGACTCAGGCAACCCATTCCATGCTATAATAGCACTAGGGAAGACCATGAAGATAGAGTTAGATTGTCATCGGAAGCTCATTTTTCGAAGCATCTACAGTACAATCACAACCTTAATATAAATAGAATAATGTATTACCTTTTTTTATGACCAATTTCATTAAGATCTATTCTAAAAGGTAAGAAGACGTGCTATCACATAGCCAAGACTTGCTACCATTTAAAGTGGCCCATTCGATGACCACTGGGATCCAAGAGGTACCGTACACCGGACATTGTCCAACAAGTGACAAGTAGAGATTAATATGAAAGCTGGAATAGTTAGGACACAGACTCGGACACTATCATCATTTGTCCATAACGTCCGTTTTTGGATAGCTAAAAGAGAAAAAGCACAAAGGTTCTCTGCCTTTTTAAAGGCCATCCACCTTACTGGATTAATAAAATGGATCCCCTGTGTCAATAGTATTGGTCGATGACTTAGACATTAAAAAAATAAAAAAAAACAAACAACATGTTTCCTTGGCTGACATTTAACAAGGGTGTCATGCGGCCAGCACAACGGCCAACCGCTTTAAATTTCCTCATCTACTGTCAGGTACCAATTAGAGTTGCGTCCTCTAAATACCGAAATTCAAATCTCAATCTTTACCTATTATTAAATATAATGCATGTCAATTTCTGTCATGGGGCACTCAGCCCCAAAATGAAAGAAAATTATTTTAAAACGGTTAATGTATATATGTATAAAATATGCAACAGACATTGGTACTAGACAACAGTGGCGCCCATGTTTGTCCTTTATAAGACATCGGAACGAGAGTAAAACCAATTGAAGGTTTCGAAGCTTTAAGAGTCTACATTTTTAAAGTTGTTAAAATGCTGATATATGATTTTACAATATATAGACTTATTTGTATAGTAAATTAGATGAATGCGTTTTTTTCCCAGGGGCACGTAATAACTAATCATTGAGCTGAGACTCATTAACGATGACCTATAAACCTGGGTCACAGTGACATTGATACTTTCACTGACTTGGCTTTAATCGACTAAATATCTTTTTTTTTTTTAAATATAAACATCCAGTCTAAATATCAACAATCTAGTTCTTGAGCCTGGTACAGAAGTGAGACGAAACGAGGTGGAACTCAATCAGTAAATAAAAATGTAAATAAGGCGCCATGGTCCCTCCACGCCCCGCCCCCCCCCCCTTCAATGTTCTCTCTCCATCCCTTACAATTCCCTCACCCTTCCAACTTCCTGTCAGGTGAGACGCGCAGATTTCGACTGCAGATAAGACTTATCGTCTGCTAAATATCACGCCATCATCCAAAGCGAAGTTCCGGTCACGTGGCTTGTCACGAATTTTTTTTATTCTCTCTTTGTTCAAAAGTGTGGAGTTTCATGGCTCAGTCTGGTGATAAACTGTTTGACTGAGTGGTGCTGCTGAAGTCACAGCAGTGGATGACTGGATACAGATCATTACCCCACACACCTTTATCTTTACCTGGATCATATCCATTGGGCTTTTTTTGTCTCTCCTAACTCTTTCAAACATTCAGCCTTCAGCTTCCGGTTCTCAGATGAGTAGCACTTTCATATGGAAACCAATTTTTTTTTTACAATTTTTAGATTTCTTTGTTAAACCATGGATAAACAGACACATTTCAAATAAACATTTGAAATATACATTTCAAATACACATTTCGAATAGACATTTAGTAAAAAAAAATATAATATATACACATTTAAAATGCACAATTTGAATATAAATTTAAAATATATATTTGCACTTCAAAAATTCAAATAAACATTTTAAATACACAAATCAAATACACATTTCAAAAATACATTTCAAATACGTATTTGAGATAAACATTTTTAAAAATGTACATTTCATCTGCTCATTTCAAACAAAGTTTTTTTTTCTATTGCCCCAGACATACTGTCCTCCGTCTGAACAGGTTCGGGAAACCACAAATTATCGACCTGGTGACATCTAGCACTACGCGTAACAACAGGATTTTTTGTCCAGGGCTTTGGTATTAGAGGATTTGAGTCTATCAAGATCTCATTCGAATGGATGATGATGAATAAACATTGGAATAAATATGGCCAATATACTTCCTAATACGCATTTCAAATAACACTGCCAACAAATGGTTTTTCTAACAATACAAAAAAATTCCACTAAGTTGAATTCGCTGATTCTGAATACGAATACTCCTTTTGCAATCCGAGATTTCAAGTTATTCATTCAAAGCCGCTATTCAATGGTAAATTTTATGTATTATATTAGTGAGTAGAGTGAGTATATTCAAGCGAGCATGCCCAAATCAGACTGGACTTGATTAAACAAGTCTGTCGTCGGATGCTAATACTGGAGTCTACAGAATGCCAGCTGGACAGAATTCAGATGACCAACTGCTGAGGAAATGTTTCCCGATGCTATCAGTTCAAAGAAATAAACTTGTGCGCTACTTCCTTAACAGGCTTGAACAAACGTCTCCTTTATACAGTCATTTAACAACTTTTCCAAGTATATTAGCAAATGACCTAGTTGCGTATATCCTCCTCATGTCCTCCTCACGTCCGCCTCATGTCCTCCTCACGTCCGCCTCATGTCCTCTTCACTTCCGCCTCATGGCCTCATCATGTCCTCCTCACGTCCTCCTCATGTTCTCCTTACTTGACTCGCTGTTTAAGAACTTTTCTTCAGAATTGAACCTTGTCACTTGATAGCCCAATGGAACCCAGGGGGAAAGAGAAAGGCTGGGAGACACTAAGAACATGGACCCGAGGGGGACTTCCCAGAACAGAATTCGGTGGTGAAAATTACTGTTGCAGAACTATGATCCACTTGGATTCAAAAGGATAAGTTAAGACATCCAAGCCTAAACCTCCAGCAGGTTGACAAAGGATCTCAGTTGGCAAGACTAGAACTCGGGACCACCGTGCCGACAGTCCTGACTGCATACCACGGGACCAGGCGATATTTCTGATAAATATCAAGAAGTATGATTATTATATACAAATTTCATGTACACTTTGATTGTATATTTTCAAGTACAGTGAAATCTGGAGAGACAGTGTACACGTGTGATTCTTTAACTCACTAACTAACAAAGAAATGAAAGAACATTTTAAAACTCTATTTATAACTCCTTCTAGTTCGATGCTAGAAAAAAAAGTCAAGTTAATTATAACAGCTGACCTCACAGACACCATCAAGGCCCTTAGCATCCCTAAGAAGACTCTCATTGCTGTCAGAGGGCGGTACTGCTGCAAAACTACCACAT
Organism: Biomphalaria pfeifferi; assembly: GCA_030265305.1. Lineage (NCBI taxonomy): Eukaryota > Metazoa > Mollusca > Gastropoda > Planorbidae > Biomphalaria > Biomphalaria pfeifferi. The sequence goes on from JASAOG010000028.1 coordinate 2,106,061, forward strand.
CTTCAGAAAAGGGGGGTGGTTGGAGAAATAATTTTTTAGTGATTAATGTCTTGTCTATATCAATGAATAATTGTGCAAAGTTTCAACTTGATCCGAGAATGGGTGTGGGAGAAATAACGTGTACAAACTTTTTTCTAGACAGACAGAAAGACAGAGTTGATATAAGCTTTGTAAAAAGTGCACACAAATCATCATATAACTTTCTGAAAGATAGCTTATCGACACTTCCTGTATTGTGTAAACCGGATACGTCAAAACGCTAGCTAGACTTTTTCCTTTCTCTAATAGCTTAGTTAAATTTGATTACCATTTCAGCCATATCTCTGAATATCCAAATTCTTCCATCCAACAAGGGGACACCATCATAGAACGGTGAAATACTGTGCTGAATGCTTATAGCAGATTATTAATATTTTATTTGAGAGGCCCAAGAGCAGAAAAGTTTAGAACCACTGCGATGCCTATCATTATATCCTTGTTATGATGCCTTCCGGTTTTCCCAGTTTGTTTGTGATCCTCTTCCTGTCTGGCCATCTTGCTGGCCATGTAATAAAACATGATCTTTCATGGGAGTCTATTGGAAAGCTTCCCGCTGGGCAGCGATTTGGGTCGACGACGGAACTGAAAATCTTGATAAAACTGTACCGACAGTATTTTTTAAAAAAAGGCAAGAGAAGACAGCGGTTTTCTTTACATTCTTTAGAATAATGTTTGTTGTTAACATGATGTATTGAGCATTTATCTAGAAAGAATTACCTTTATGAAATGAATGTGTTTTTCGATACTGATTTTTATTGGAAGCCATATCACTTTTATATGTAACTGCCTGATTTGTTATTATAGATGTAAAGACAACAACAAAATAGCAATAAAATAATCTAGACCTAATGGGATTTATGAAAAGTCTAAAATTACAGAAAACCATAGCAACTAACCTCACGTCTGGCAAGCAATGTCTGGCAGGTGACGAGTAGCTATCCGGCGGCCCGGCCCTCTCGAAACTACTGCCCTGAGCTGAGTGAAGCCTCAGGGGCTCGGTTACATTAGAATCGACGATTTGTAGCAGCGATGTGGCCCTTGACAAGCGTGTCAACTCCATGGCTTCGGGTTCGAACCCCGTGCCAGCAGTTTTGCGGGAAAGGGGATGGTGTTAGAAATGTAGTCTTACAAGTTGAAACTGTCTTTTAGTCTTGGGAAAGATTGACTGGGGAAAGCTGGTAATGGAGTAGATTAATGCTGTGGTTCTCAAACTTTTACTGGTAGCATCCCCCCTCCCAAATGAAAAACGAAAGTTTTCTCCCATTTAGTAAATATGTATATATAATTATATAATTATTATACAATTTTACGGTTTTAGAAGAAAAAAAAAGTTTTTATGTATGCTACAATCTCTTCCTAATCAGACCTGTGAACACTGCTAAACACAACACAACACATCAAGAACTTGACAACAAGGCTCCAAATAATCTGGTACTTTAATAAGGGTCAAATAAAACAGCCAATATGACACAATTGGCAACAAAAACATCAACAACTAAAATGTTACTCTGTACATCAGCGTACAAAACTCTACTGTCTCTATCTCTTTCTGGACTCGTGCATAACACTTAAGGACTCAACCAGGACCGACTTCATAGCCAGACTGCATAGCACTTGGGGACTCCACCAGGACCGACTTCATAGCCAGACTGCATAGCACTTGAGGACTCCACCAGGACCGACTTCATAGCCAGACTGCATAGCACTTGAGGACTCCACCAGGACCGACTTCATAGCCAGACTGCATAGCACTTGAGGACTCCACCAGGACGGACTTCATAGCCAGACTGCATAGCACTTGAGGACTCCACCAGGATGGACTTCATGGCCAGACTAACAGTCCAGGTCTCCCCCGTGTCCTATCTTGAACTGCCCTTTCTTACACACTCTGTCTCAGTCCACGCAGGCTTATGATCAGATGACCATAACACGGGCGCTATTCACGTGCAAAGTTCATGCCAATACTGTCCCTTGCCTTTTAATATAGCTCGCTAAACTGTATTACTGGCCTGTGTCACATATGTCAGCTGATCACACACAGTTAACCCTTTTGCGTCGCGAATAGGGTAATAACAGTATACTAGAAAAGTTGTTACTGGAATCAGTTTTGGATATGCAGCAGGTACTTCCTCCTTAAAACATTTTACTAACAAACAAGAGGACCAGCATGGTTTGGGGCTGAACACAGCGCCAACAGTTTCTTTGCGTATTAAGCTTCAGAAATTCTTTCTCCTGGCGTCTAACCCTGACCCTTTTTCTCATAGTAAGAAGATCGTGGGATCAAAAATGTGAACGTAAAAAAGTGTGTATGTGGGATGGACATTGAAATATTTTCGTGCTATCATAACGAACTATTCATTCTGGGCACACAAAAAAAAAAAAAGAAAAAAAGTTGCAAATCTTTTAAAAATGTGAGGCAGCATTATCCAATGTTTATTATGCGAGGGACTCCTGTCATACCCTTGATCGTCGTTAGATCACCTTCCTGTTAAGTGAAATCTCTTGCTGCAGACTTTTTTTTCTCTTACAAAAGTCATCAACGAAACTATTTCCAACAATTAGAAGAATTGCGACCATTCTGAAACAAGAAATTTGGCAAGAATCACATTAGCGAAGACGTTGGTAATGTCTGGTTCAAAGAGTTTCGACTTGATATTGCTGCATGCGCCTCTCACAAAAAAAGATAACCTGACACGTCTCATTTGGTTTGCGGGACATGCCAAGACAAAATGAACTACACACACCAAGAGTTGCGATGACATCGAGGCCAATACGAGGAAAGCGCAAACAGGGACGTCCTCGTATAACTTGGCGCCACACTTTCATAAAGTACCTCAGAACAGTGGACACAAGATGGGAGGAGGCTTCAGACATTGCCATTGACAGATCTTTATGGAGACAGCTTTTCTCCCAATGCGCCGAACGGCGCGGGATGACCGAAGTCCTAGGTTTATTTGGCTCACATTCCATCATAGATTGATCATTACAATCGAGATATATTTTGTTGCTTGTCGGAGAATACATTTCAGGCAACGCCCCACCTCCTTTCGTTAGGGTGTCGCCACGCAGTTTGAGATGCGCTGCTGTAGTTTTGCAATTGTCCACTACAATCATACAGCAGCCCTAGATGTACGTATGTCGTCTGTAACTGTTTACAGTAAACACAGTGGGTCTCAGTCAGTCTCGGTAAACAGCGCACTCCATTGTGGCTATTGTTTCGTTGTTCGTTAAAGTGTATCGCCCTTGGATCATCCTGTTCAGTAAATTAATTGTTATCTCCCTGCTTGATCTAAATTAATAGTTCGGCATCAATTCATGTCATTGCTGTTCCATCTTTTACGAAATAAGGTCAGTAAAGGTATTGCTTTCGTTTCAATGTCTTTTTGTACTCCATCTTTTATAAGAAAAAAAAAAGGCCTAACTATGTTTTACCCGGCTTTGCTAGGGTTTTGTCTTTTTTTACAAAGCTCATATCAACTCACGCTGTCTGTCTGGGAGAAAATTTACTCACGTTATTTCTCCCACACCCAATCTTGGATCTAGTTGAAATTTTACATAATTATTTTTTGTACTTGACAAAAGAAAAAGAACCAATAAAAAACAACTAATTAATTATTTAATAAACTATTGATAATTATTTTGTTTGGTATCGAACAAGGAATAGAAATCGTTTATAACAGATGTGGTGTTATAATAAGTTGAATTAGTTCTCTTTAGGAGGCTTGAGCCCTGAGTGAACAAATTTATTATTCATTTGAAAAGTGATCACAGATCTCCCGTTTCCCCACCCTCTTCCCTTTCCCAAGTGGTCCAGATCAGTGATAGGATCATAGCGTATAGAGAAAGCTGCAAGCATGAAATTGCGCTAAACAAAAACAATTGGTAAAAATATTTCTAATCGCACAGAATCGTTAGTCTAGATCTATAAAAAAATGTAATCTCATGACTCCAAACTAATTGATACACTTACACTTATTGTAAGCTTGGCTTTTTTTTTATAATTATTTTTCATGTTTTTTTCTTCTTTGTCTTTGTTTCAATATATAATCAAATGTATCTATACTGTTGTGCTCTCTTTTTCGAAATACATACAAACATACAGGACAGAAGACTTAAAAGTATAGTAGCAATTATACATAAAACAATGACCCATAATCTTCATATACAAAAACAAAATTTAATAAAATACTCAGAAAGACACAAAGATAAAGGCACATTCCTCGTCCCATATGCTAGGACAAATTTGTACAAATACTCCTTCTTCCCTAGTGCTATCAGAGCATGGAATGGGTTGCCTGAGCTAGCCAGGAAAACCAGTGACTTGGCGGAGTTGAGGTCATTTGTTAACATGCATGACTAAATGCATGACATCTAGGACGTAACATCTTTTTTGAAGTAACGTCTGTATTATATAAGATAAGAAGATACTAGTCAAAATATATGATAAGATACCTAAATCTAGTAGACTCTCTGACTGTAGGCCAACTTTGCATGTTCTAAGATCACCGCTATTATCTAGAGAACATTCATGCCGAGTTTCATTAAGATTGGTCAAATGGTTTTCATTTCATACATTCATACATCTGCGGTACTTTACGTCTGAACTATATATGGTCTCCCTTTGAAAACTCTTTTGGGCCTAAAGAGGCCAATCCTTGATACACAGCTGCAGTCACAGGTTGGGCATATATAATCAAAAGTCGCCGTTGCATTTTCACCCTTCTTTCTACTACTGTTGTGTAAGGCATCTGCATACATACATACATATATATATTTCATACATACATACATACATACATACATACATATATTTCATACATACATAAACGTCAGATACCCTCTACCTGGTTTAGCCGGCCAGTCAGAGCCGTTTCCGGGGTGTGGCCGCTGCGCATGCTACAGCTTCTGGGAGCCACAAGTGAGAGTTGGGTACAGAGTGGGACCAAGAGTGAGCCAAGCTACCCTCAAAAAGAGGGTACAACTGCCTGTCCACTAGAGGTGCTACCCCTCCTAGATACCCCATACACTGAAGTTCTGTCAAACCGAGCATGTGAAGTCTGGACTTGGCGGGCTGTGCGTAACGTCACAAAACAAGACTAATCGGACAGAAAGGCAAGTACCAGCACAGTGCTGTGGAGCACTCAAGAACAGGACAAAACACACAGAAAGTCGCTGGTTATCCACTGCACCCAAACTTGTCCCTAGGACGTCTCGACCAAATCTTGCTTCCGGAAAAAGACGGGCTTTAGGGCGAGAGAGTGAGGTCGACGTGTTGCGCGAATCCTCCTCACTTTAATCCAAATTCCAGCGCAAGTCACTTGTCATCCCCCCCCCAAAAAAAAACATACATACATAAATACATACATACATACATACATACATACTATTATACATACATACATACATACATACATACATACATACATACATACATACATACACACACATACATAATATATACACATACATACTCCCTACATTCTACTTTAGATATTAGATTTACATATTTGGTATGTGTTCCGAAGAAGACTAGAATCATGAACTTAAGAATTTTATAAAACATTCCTAGCTCCATGGCTTTAATGGATAGATGACATTAGTTAAATGGGGGAGGGGGCGTGGTGCTGCCTACATGACACCCTCGTTAACCGTCGACCATAGAAACAGATGAGCTTTTATATCATCTGCCCCACGAACTGCAAAGTCTAACTGGTTCACTTCAATTTAAAACAACGCACTTCGCTAGAGATAGATTACATCTGGAAAAAAAAAGATGTTTAATTGATAAAATTGTCCAAAAAAAAATTTTGTTTTTGTCTCAATCTATGACTAAGATGCACACATGGCTGAGTCCCCCACCTTTACCCACCCACAGCTCACCTGGCTTTAACACATACGTGAGCAATCCTAAACGGTCAACCAGTTAAAAAAAAAAAGGAAAGCATCCGTTCCATTCTAACCTGCAGACGACTGAATGTCTGCTCCAGTTGCAATATGTTGGCCATAAACCATAAAAATACACCAGATGCCCCGAACCTGTGATATTGCCCAAAAGCTGTACATAAAGTTGACCGTAAGGGCAATCAAATTTTTATGCTTTGGGAAACTTTCTTAACGCTTTATGTTTTTGGCGCGCATTCTTCAATTCACCCCATTTCCTTTTTTTTTTTCTTTTTCTTAAAATTCATTTCCTGTATGTGTTTCTTTACTTTTTAGACAACGCTCTGCCTCAAGCTTTAATGACGTCATGTTTGGGAACATGTCTCTAATCTCGTTTGTTCCATGTGAATTGTTGCCATAACATTGTTACTGACTCAGTGACTCCATTATGTCCACTAGCTATAATAAAGTTTCAACAATTACAATCTTTTTGATACTAAGTAATAGAATAAAGTTTTATAATCTAGATAAGCTTTTAGGAAAAATGGCTGACGTTTTAATCTCTCTCGGTCAGTTGTTGGGTAGAAGTCTCAAGAAATCGGAGATCTTCGGTTCGTGGACCAAATATGGCTCGCTGGTCGTAGGTCAGGAATATATATTCTATATCTATGCACGATATGTTTTTATTGTTATAATGTAAATCCCAATAAGCGTATATGTGTCTGTGTGAAACAGACGGTCTCAGAAATAATAACCATGAGCCAATTTCCTACAAATTTACCAGAAATCTAGACCAAACGAAATTGTGGACCACCGCTTAGATTGTTGGCTCTTTTTCTTTTTCTCTTTCTTTCTTAACAATCTGATGTCGTAACTCAGTTACTCGGTAACGACATCAGATCGACTAATTACCTATTAACCTTGTTCCCTATCGCGTGCCAGAATGACCGACATGCCCCCCCCCCCCCCCACACCAAGTAGGTGTTTCTAGAAAAACATTGTCAGCCAATAAGAAGCAGGGGACGAGTTGAGGGAATTGTAAACTGGGGCAAGAAGGGACTACGCTGGACCGTCTGGAAGAAGGTCAGTCCGGACAATCTAGAGGCTGTTGACGAGGTCTTGGCAAAACAGTGTAGACGTCACTCAGCACCATGATCATCTTGAGATGGAAAATGCTGTTAGGGGCGCGCCCCTCCAGAGACCGCGGGTCTGGATAGAGAGCTATTACCCTCGCTTCAAGAAAAGAAGAAAAAAACACTTTACATTGTCACTTTATGAAGAGAAAGAAATATCGTTTATTTACTATGAGTCTAGTTTTATGATTGAAAATGTTTCAAACTTTAGCATCTTTCATCTTCTTCAGACAAAAAACTAAAACAGTATTGCGTGACTTTTTGGCAGAGTTCTGTTTCTTTAAACTTTCTTGACATTGGGTTTTAACGATTATATCTATCAAAATGGGAGCTGCTCTATCAGTCATCAATAGTTATTGACACTGAGATGAATTATATAGATATTTCTACGACGATCCCCAATCCATGTTTGTGTAATTTATTTTCACTTCTACACATTTCATTATTAAATATTCTAAAAATTGATATATCTTCCGTGAATTCTAGTCTGTTGGTCTTTGACGTAATGTCAGTGTTGAGATAATTATATTAAGCACAAAGATATCGACTTAACTAGACTTTATTCACAAATAAATTAAACCACAATACGTAAATATGTGAAATGGGGCACGGATTGCACTCCAGCCTTCGAACCCTTACTCGTGTACAATTTTGTTCAAACAATGAACGACTCCTTCTGGACCCAAGATTTAACAAGCACCTTCAAGAAGGCTAAAAATAAAAATCTCTTCATTCTGGAGCATAACTCAGACCAGAGCAAGGGAAGATAATTGCTTAACAAGCACTAAGAGGTTAAAAAAAGGGGGATAGCTGAATGCGAACACTAAGGCCAGGTAGCCAGGCCTACATTTAGACAGACTATACACTTGCCAGAGTGGCTGAACATAATGTTGGCCATAAGTTACCCATGAATATCCTTACGCCCCATCATGCTTGTGCGCCCCATCAAGCACGGGCGCTTCATCAAGCGCCCTTATTGAGACCATAATGGATGCTGTAAGATAATTGAAGAGCAGTAGCTTCTTCTATCTGACTTCAGAACAAAGAAATTCAACCAAACTCAGCTGTCTTAACAAAAGGTTGCTGATATTTTTTTTGGCTAAATTTTATATCAATCACTAAATTGTATCAGTAACACGAAAATATGTCAATGGGACCACTAAATCATTTCACTATTACGACGCCATAACCACTAAAACTCATCCTTTATAGTTAGCGTTCATATCAGTAAATAATCTGGCCAGGATATGTTATAATGACTCGATACTTTTAACAAAATGGCGGCTTGATCAATGAAACGCTTTACTGTGTGACTAAAAGAGCGCAAAGTCGAAATGATAATACATTGACACGATTAGATGGTAATACCATTTAGAAGATTTAAATAGAAAGTTCAAACAATCTGATATGATTATTAGAAAGCTTATATCAAATCACTCTCTCTCTCTGTCTGGTACATGTGATTTCTACCATTTGCCATTCTTCTACGAATGCAGAGTGCTTAGAAACACATTCAAAGATACGACTTGTCTTGAAACAGATAGAACTGATGCATGCGGGGGTCTCGCCCTATACGGAGACAGACTGACCCTACTGAACGCTGCCAGATACATGGACTGTGCTGTAAGGGATTAATTCCAGTGCGGAGACTTAGTGCATGGAGGCTTACAAATGGTCAAGTGGTTAAGCTCTTGGCTTCTAGACCAAAGGTTATCGAATTTAAACCCCGGTGAAGATATGAATTTTGAATTTGGGGGTTCTTAGGTCCGCCCAACTAGAAGGGAAAAATAAACGTGGCTGGTCAATGTGCTGGCCACATGACACCTTCGTTAACCATCTTCTGCCCTCCATAGATCGCTTGGTGAATCCAAATCGAATCAATAAATTCCATTTCTTTTTGTTTTCTTCCGTACGGTACCCACCCCACTCTAGCTCGAGTTGAAATCTTATTCTAGACCCCAAAAATTAGATTTCAAAATGATATAAGTTTAGTTAAAACGCGTGTAGAAGACACTAAGGTATAAAGTACTGATACATAAGACATGAGACAATATATCAGATAAAATCCGGGACTCTAGATCGTCCAGGTAAAAACACAGCACCACCAACCATTGCTCACCCCCCCCCCCCCTTGACAACAATGCCGGGTCGTAATCCTCCTCCTCTTAGTGTGGTATGCAGACTTGGATAGTTAGCACTATTGATTTGACCACTCGCGGTAGCCTGAACTGAAGATGGCTAATTTTTATGTACACCAAGAGGGCATTTTTATGTGAACCAGGAGGGCCGTTCATTAGTAAGTGTTTTGGAGTGATACAGTCTGTCTGAGGCAGCAAAGGTATGCGTTTGCCTGTGTGTGTGTGTGTGTTTGAGTTTGTGTGTATCTGTAGTTGAATATAAGGTACCAGTTTGTTTATAACGTGTGTACGTGTTTGTGAGTCAGAGATGGCGACCAATTCAAACTAATGTTAAACTGTAAAAGTCCAGTTCGAAATTAATGAGCAGAAGAACTGAAGAGAGCAAGTATCAGTCAGGCAATACAACTAGAACGATGTATACATGTCATTAATGAACTCGTTTAACAAGTATTCAATCAACAAACTCCAAGTATCAATGAATCAATTTTATTTTCAATCAACAAACTCCAAGTATCAATGGATCAATTCTATTTTCAATCAACAAACTCCAAGTATCAATGAATCAATTCTATTTTCAATCAACAAACTCCAAGTATCAATGAATCAATTCTATTTTCAATCAACAAACTCCTAGTATCAATGAATCAATTCTATTTTCAATCAACAAACTCCAAGTATCAATGAATCAATTTTATTTTCAATCAACAAACTCCAAGTATCAATGAATCAATTTTATTTTCAATCAACAAACTCCAAGTATCAATGGATCAATTCTATTTTCAATCAACAAACTCCAAGTATCAATGAATCAATTCTATTTTCAATCAACAAACTCCAAGTATCAATGGATCAATTCTATTTTCAATCAACAAACTCCAAGTATCAATGAATCAATTCTATTTTCAATCAACAAACTCCTAGTATCAATGAATCAATTCTATTTTCAATCAACAAACTCCAAGTATCAATGAATCAATTCTATTCTCAATCAACGAACTCCAAGTATCAATGGATCAATTCTATATTCAATCAACAAAATCCAAGTATCAATTCTATTTTCAATCAACAAAATCCAAATATCAATGGATCAATTCTATTATCAATCAACAAAATCCAAATATCAATGGATCAATTCTATTATCAATCAACAAAATCCAAATATCAATGGATCAATTCTATTTTCAATCAACTAAATCCAAGTATCAATGGATCAATTCTATCAATAACATCCTCTTGTGACACATTTCAGCCACTAGGAATCCTATGCCTCTCTATCCACAAATATAGACCTAGTTGTTAAAAAAGATTGCAGGAATTCGGAAGACTATAATTAATATTTTTGTACAATACCTCTATTCAAGTCATTCCTTCATGGATGAACCTGGGTGGGTAGGCGGACAGCTGATCTCGAAAAGAGTTCTAACGATTTTCCTAGAAATTTAACAGTTGGTGTTTATCAGTGAGAAATGAATCACTAGCTCTTTGGCGAAAATAAGTAAATGTTAAATTGGCTAGAGACTAAATCTAGGTCTAGATCCTACTTCGGGACTATCGCGTTCGGAAATTTCCGAATGTAAGGCATTATTGATTCAAAGGAATAATAAATTAATGTTCAGGAAAATTCTAGATTTCAAAGCCTATCATTGGAATTATTCTATATTTTACGTAAATCTAACGAAGATTGTATCTAGCTTCTAGATCTAAAAGTATATCTAGACTAGATCTTAAAGGAAAATCCGATGGTTTTTCAAATTTGAGTTATTGACATATTTAAATTCTGCGTAAAAAGCTGTAATAGTAAACATTTTTCCATTTTTTATTTAAATGCTTAGAAACATTTATATTTAATAAAATAGACAGTAAATTCTTGACATCTCAAAAAAAAAAAAACGGGGTTCTTTGATATTTTGTTTTTAGGTTAGGTTTAGGTTACGTCACTTCCCTCAACAATACTGAAAGGGAAGCTAGATTTGACCAATCGTATCGCTTCATTCTTACAGTAGCTGTTAGGCTATAAGTCTCAGTGACGGCCTGATCAAGCGCTATGGTACATTTATATATAGATAGATTTAAAAGCATTAGGACAACCAACTCGAGAAAAAAAGTAACATTTTCATCTAAGCCCCTCCCTGTCCCAAGAAGTAAATAGATCGCAGGTCTGACTAGTCAGTGTAAGGCTAGTCTAGACTACGTGTAGTCAGTCATGACAAGACAACTAAGCGATAGTGTTTGTTGTGTGTTGAGTGGTCAAGCGAGAAGATACACACTGCCGTGGTTAGTCAAGCATGTAAATCTAATTTCTTTGCCTACAAGATCTAGATCTAACTGCTTAGACAAAGATATATTTCTTTTACGAGAATGTAAACGATACTGTCTGGTTTTCCGTTATACAGTAAGTCAATAGATTAAATTAATAGGCATGAGTGACGTCAAATAGAAACCCGGAGAAATCTGACCGTTTTGGATGCGCAGGAAAATTACGTCAGAAAAATATCAATTACTAAGTTATTATTGCAAATAATATATTCATTATCTGTAAATCAAAACACATATTATATCAAAAATTGTCAAAACCATCGGAGTTTCCCTTTAAGAGCTCTAAACCAAACATATTGGCCTAATGTTACACCTCAATGAACATACCGATAAATAATCGCTGAAGATGTCTTGCCCGCTGGCGAATCAGAAACATCGTATTTTCAAGAAGCTGAAGGTGTCACGGGTTTGATACCAGAATTGAATCAAATATTTTTTAAATTATTTTTTAAAACCTATTACTACATCTTGAGTTGTCTCAGTCTGTTCTCTCTGACTACCAGTCTGTTCTCTCTGACTACCAGTCTGTTCTCTCTGACTACCGGTCTGTTCTCTCTGACTACCAGTCTGTCCTCTCTGACTAGAAGTCTGTCCTCTCTGACTACCAGTCTGTTCTCTCTGACTACCAGTATGTTCTCTCTCTGACTGCCAATCTGTTCTTTCTGACTACCAGTCAGTTCTCTCTGACTACCAGTCTGTACTCTCTGACTACCAGTGTTCTCCCTGACTACCAGTCTGTACTCTCTGACTACCAGTGTTCTCCCTGACTACCAGTCTGTTCTCTCTGACTACCAGTCAGTCCTCTCTGACTACCAGTCTGTTCCCTCTGACTACCAGTCTGTCCTCTCTGACTACCAGTCTGTACTCTCTGACTACCAGTCTTTTTTCTCTGACTACCAGTCTGTTCTCTCTGACTACCAGTCTGTTACCTCTGACTACCAGTCTGTCCTCTCTGACTACAAGTCTGTACTCTATGACTACCAGTTTGTTCTCTATGACTAGCAGTCAGTCCTCTCTGACTACCAGTCTGTACTCTCTGACTACCAGTCTGTACTCTCTGACTACCAGTCTTTTTTCTCTGACTACCAGTCTGTTCTCTCTGACTACCAGTCTGTTCCCTCTGACTACCAGTCTGTCCTCTCTGACTACCAGTCTGTACTCTCTGACTACCAGTGTTCCCCCTGACTACCAGTCTGTACTCTCTGACTACCAGTGTTCTCCCTGACTACCAGTCTGTTCTCTCTGAATACCAGTCTGTTCTTTCTGACTACCAATCTGTTCTCTCTGACTACCAATCTGTTCTCTCTGACTACCAGTCTGTACTCTCTGACTACCAGTCTGTACTCTCTGACTACCAGTCTGTTCTCCATGACTACCAGTCTGTTCTTTCTGACTACCAGTCTGTTCTTTCTGACTACCAGTCTGTTCTTTCTGACTACCAGTCTGTTCTCTCTGAATACCAGTCCGTCCTCTCTGACTACTAGTCTTTCCTCTCTGACTACCAGTGTCCTCTCTGACAACCAGTGTTCTCTCTGACTACCAGTCTGTTCTCTCTGTCTACCAGTCTGTTCTCTCTGACTACCAGTCTGTTCTCTCTGTCTACCAGTCAGTCCTCTCTGACTACCAGTCTATACTCTCTGACTACCAGTGTTCTCCCTGACTACCAGTCAGTCCTCTCTGACTACACGTCTGTACTCTCTGACTACCAGTGTTCTCCCTGACTACCAGTCTGTTCTCTCTGACTACCAGTCAGTCCTCTCTGACTATCAGTCTGTACTCTCTGACTACCAGTCTTTTTTCTCTGACTACCAGTCTGTTCTCTCTGACTACCAGTCAATTCTCTCCGTCTACCAGTCAGTCCTCTCCGACTACCAGTCTGTACTCTCTGACTACCAATCTGTACTCTCGGACTACCAATCTGTTCTCTCTGACTACCAGTCTGTCCTATCTGACTACCAGGCTGTACTCTCTGACTAGCAGTCTGTTCTCTCTAACTACCAGTCTGTTATCTCTGACTACCAGTCTGTCCTCTCTTACTACCAGTCTGTACTCTCTGACTACCAGTGTTCTCCCTGACTACCAGTCTGTTCTCTCTAACTACCAGTAAGTCCTCTCTGACTACCAGTCTGTACTCTCTGACTACCAGTCTGTTTTCTCTGACTACCAGTCTGTTCTCTCTGACTACCAGTCTGTTCTCTCTGACTACCAGTCTGTTCTCTCTGACTACCAGTCTGCTCTCTCACCCGTCAGTAAAAGTAGAAACAGCTCAGCCGGTAGTTTGAACTCTCGGGCCCAACAGTTTGGGGTCAGTGCGAACCAATCTTCACCACCTTGATAATGAGATAGGCGCCTTACTGGGAAGTTATTTCATAGTTCTTGACATCGATACAGGAAATTAATAACTCCCTCCCCCGCCTCACACTTCAGACATTCGCCTCTTCCCTACCCTCTGACTGTAATAATAATAATAAAAAACAATTGAGAATCGCTCTTTCCACTCCCCCGACTTCTCCCAACCTCCCCCAAATCTCGGACTAAACGAGTGACGTCATTGTACGTCTAGTTTTCTCCGCTTATAAAGTACTTTTCATTAGAGCAAGTTTTTCCGCCATTTTACGATCCTTTGAATTGGCACGATAAATCTGGAGTTGTTCCCGCTTTATACAGTCTCAATAACAATGATAAATCTGGAGATGTTCCCGCTTTATACAATCTCAAGCACAATGATAAATCTGGAGATGTTCCCGTTTGATACAGTCTCAAGCACAATAATAAATCTATTGATAAAAAAAGTCTAAGAAAAAAAGTCTCCCCCCTTAAACATCCCCACTCCAAAGACAATATATACTGGCTACGCCCATGTCGATAATATATCATAATAAGCAGCTGCCTGATTTTGAAATTGTAATCATTATTAGCTCAAAGAAAGTGTAATTATTATTTTGTTTCTAGAATGGGTATAGATGTGCATGTTTACCAACTCATTTGTTTCGATAATGAGGCATATCTAAATGAAGTCTTTAGCATTTGAAGCGCTATCCCATCACGAGTAGATCTAGAGGTAAAACTAAAAAATCCTACAAATTCTCAGAGTGACTATGAAAGTCTATTTTACTCCATTATAACTATTTAATATATTTTTGGGGTCTAATTCTGTTATGTTTGAACCAATGAATATACGCAAAGGGAAATAACATTGTACTGTCTAAGCAATCTTAAATATAACATCGTCACAAAAGTAGCACAAAAAAGAAACCGTTACCATGACATCCTAGGAACAACGATACGGCAGTCTAAAGCGGATACCACACAACCAGTATGCTATCCATTTATTTTTAGGATCTAATATAAGATGACCTAAGTTTTAGGCGGGGACTTCGTGTGTACAGATATTTTTTAATTATTTTTGTGTAAAAAAGTACAAAAATTAAGCCAATTGTGAAGACCTAATATCTTTTTCTCATTACACATTTTAGAATCCACGCTCCAAATGTTTGTCCTTGACCTCATTCTCATATTTTATTTTCGACCCTACAAGTTATGATAATTTCCTGACGTCAAAAACAGTAATGACAGAAGAAGAGTCAAAACTTTTTCTTACTTGACAGTTATCGAAACAAATTTAAAAAATTATTATTCCAAGCAGTTAATTAAAGATTAACTGGTCGTCTACTGGCTGTCAATCTTAAAAAGTTTATTATTTTTTTTATTAATGTATTATTTATTTTTTTATTTTGCATCAAGCAAACATAGGCATGAAGTAAAAACACTTCTGATAACGTATTTTATCAGTTTTGTTTCTTTCTAAATAGACATGCCAATTGATAAGGTGTAGATCATATTTTTTAGAAACTCCTCTAGGATGGGAGTGAATACTGAAGCATGATCTAATCATTTTGTGAAGCTCATTAAGTTTTTTCGTCTTTCATTAAAAAAAAAAAAAAGGGCGCAGACGTTAACCATCACAGAACATAATCTGACTTCCGGTTCCCGGTCTTCAAAGAACAGCGACAATGGGCGCATATGGAAAGCAACTACTTCCTGTTTAGCAGAAGACCATATTTAATTAAACCAAAGTTTTGTTTTTTCTTTGTGAGTTTATGAAGTTTGTTTTGTTATTTTATTTTCTTACATGTATAACTAATATGTATGCCGCATTGTTTAAACTATATAGTCCTATAGTTGTCATTAAAAATGGTCGTATGAAATGAGCGATGGATTGTCACGGTTATCCAAAGTTCAAATCCTGCCGTTTCTGAAAGAGTGTACAAATCGAATTTTAAAAAACAACGAAACGTTAGACAATCTTTCGGAACTATTTTTTTTTTGTAAATTCTCTTTCTTTTTAATTTTTTGACAGGTTGAGCATCTGACATCTGACATTTGTTTTTGAGAACTTGAGATTATATAACAACGATCTGCTCGATACATCTTTTTCCCTCTACGTCTAGACCCCCTCCACACACACACATACACATAAGACATCTACAAAATTTCAGGGTATGGCCTTCAGAATATTACCAAATTATCTCAACTATTTTAATATACGTAAACAAAATAAACACATTAAGAAATTTGGTATTTTTTTACTCAAATTATAAAAGTTGAGATTTTAAAGAACCGAAAAGATGTCAAATAAAGGGTTTAATACGTAAGAATATTACAAGCTTGTGTTCAATATTAATGAGGCAATGTAAATAAGAAAAGACAGCAGGGCGAGCTCTAGGGTGGATTCAAACTAAACTTACCAACCAAGGCCCCACCATTCAAGGGGGTTCCACGACAATTCGTTCACTGACATTTCGTTCACCGACAAATCGTTCACGACTTTTCGTTCACACGACTATTCGTTCACCAGACATTTTGTTCACCCGACAATCCGTTCACGCGACATATCGCTCATGGACTATTCGCTCACAGACAACTTGTTCACCGACAACTTGTTCACCGACAGTTGGTTCACGACAAATCGTTCACGCGTCAAATCGTTCACGCGACTATTCGTTCACGGCACGGATAAATTGTTCACAGACAAATCGTTCACTGGAAAGTAACATATTGTTAATATTATATATTCTCGTCGCGTGTTTAATTTATTTACATTAAAACTTTTGTAGCTATTATTTCCAAATGCAAAAAATTTCTGGAGATCAGGTCAAATCCGAGTTTATTTAATTTCGTTGTTGTTGTCGTTAATATTTTGTTAATGAGGACAATATGTGATAAAAATTATACTTAAATTTAAAAAAAAAATAAAAAAAGAGATCTTACAAACTAGCTGAAAAATGTAAACGGGCCCTCACTGTACAATAGGTAACATTTTTACTTTCACCTTTAATACACCTCTCTTTTTTTCATCTACCTGGAATCTACCCATTCATCTGGATACTCTAGTTGACACCTAGTTCTATACAGACTGGCTCCTTTGGAAGTAATAAAACGTTATTGGACATTGCCTATACACATGTTCAATCTCTTAACAAATGAACATAACTACTAGACACTAGCATAGTACTTTCCATCAAGTTTAAAAGGAGTTTTATTTTATTTTTATTTTAGTTAACTTGTGTCTATATGTGACCACCCAGTGGTAGACTCATTGGATTGCTTGGACTTCAATAACAAATTTATTGAAACAATTTTATTTTGTTGTATTGCGATAAATTATAATTTTTTTATATGGAACCAAAATATTTCCTAGTGTTGTATATGTAATTAGTTGTTTTTTCTTAGATGTCTTAATTGATAAGTATTAACCTTAGATCTGTATCTAGTATGTGACGTTTAGAGTTGAACAGTGAAACCATATATTGTACCAAATCTAGTACCATTGTTAAAAATCTAAATTATCTCTCGTAAAAACACTGAAAGGATTGTGGAAAAAATACTAGTGTGTCTGAGCTAGCCAGGAAAACCAGTGACTTGACAGAATGCATGACGCGTAGGACGTAATCATCATCTTTTTTAAAGAAATGTCTGTATTAAAATAAGATAAGATTTGTTTTTGTTAATAAGATATTAATAAAATGGGTATGTTAATGAAACATCTGGACCACTATTAAGAAGATAAGCAAATATGAGTAGGTCGAACAAGACTACATGATGGACATGAGTGTAAAAGAAGGCCTACATGTTGAAAGTAAAAATGTTACCTATAGTAAAGCGAGGTCCCATTTAAATGTTTCAGCTTGCTTGTAAGATCTTTTTTTTTTTAAGTATAATTTTTTATCACATACTGTCCTCATTAACAAAATATTAACAACAAACAAACAAAAACATTTACAAAGAATTTCGGATCAGGCCCGATCTCTAGCATTTTTTTTTTGTTTTTGGAAATATCCAGTGAACGATTCGTCGCGTGAACGATTTGTCGTGAACCAACTGTCGGTGAACAAGTTGTCGGTGAACAAGTTGTCGGTGAACAAGTTGTCTGGTGAACGAATAGTCGCGTGAACGAAAAGTCGTGAACGATTTGTCGGTAAACGAAATGTCAGTGAACGAATTGTCATGTCCCCATTCAAGGGCCCATTGCGCTGACAGCTCGCATAGCGCTATACCACAACCACAAAGATACCAGCATGTACATTAACCAGTTCAATTTCCGACTTGCTATTATATACGTCAAGTGTCAAATTTTATTATTTTCAATTGACGTACATTTAGTTGACATGACATGATGAAAACCTCCTGATCAACGTATACGCCTTATTCTTGTACAAACTAGAGCCGGCCCTGAAAACAGACACATCGACATAAACAGAGGGACACACTTCTAAAAATAACATCTGCATTGCACAGACCCGGATGTAAAAAAAAATGTTCACCTAAACTTTCACTTAAACGTCATACAGCAAACACGGCAACCATTAAACCGGATGTTGCACTGGCATTGCCAGATTTCTGCACTTAGGCTCAACTTGTAAGTCTACATCAAAAATACATTTGTAAAAGAAAGATTTAGTTGAACATTGATAGGGCATAAAAGTGTATAATTAAATACAAGTAGATCTTTCTTTCTACATGTCATGGTAGCTGGGTGGTAGAACTATTGGCTTCCGAAGCGAGGGTCTCGAGATCTACTACCAATAAGGGCTGGCGTTTTGAATTCAGTATTATTAGGACGCCATGAGTGCTTGGCATACGTGGGTACAGTAAAGGCGTTTGGTCGTTCTACTGGCCACATGACATCCTCGTTTACCGTCGGCCTTAGTAACAAATAAACAAATCAACACCCCCCTATACATAGTCAGGGCTGAAAGGAGTGCCATCTTTCCTTTTTATTTTTATCCGTGGCTCCACAATTAAAACTAGGCTCATTCCCTATTAAATAACACTCTTTTTTAAAAAATTCCCGTATCTCTATATTTGCAGATTTAATAGAAATCAAAATTGTTTGACCAATGTTGATTAAACTTCGCCTGATCGCATGACCAATGTTGATTTAACTTCGCATGAATGTTCCGTAGATGTCTGTGTTAATCTTTGGGTATGCAAAGTAGCTCGATAACAAGAGGGCTTACTAGATTTTGGTCGATGATCTTGAGATAGCTTTTAACTATTTCACATAGTAGTATTCTATCTATATAATTTTCTTTTTCGTTCAAGAGTTTGAACGAGAAGAAGTACAGGAAAGATCCCTCTCTTATTTCTGCGGATAGTTATCCCACGAACTTTACGAGCCTTGCGTGTAGCGAAGTCATACAGTGTAAACATAAACATTTTATTTCCTACATAGATCACGCTCAATAGCAAGTATTATGGATTGTTTCAATCTATCTACGAGAATTGTTGAACTAATTCTTCATTAGTTTGAGGCGCGAGAATTTCAGGAGATTTCCAGGGGCTCCTGGTAAATCGACTGGAGGCCGCGGGTAATATGTTATAAGTTATATAATAGTTTAATTTAATAATTTATACACATAGAATTAGCGCGGGTCCTATGAAAGTGCGGGGCCCACTGTGGTCGCATAAGTGCGGAGCCCACTGCGGTCACCCAAGGCCGGCCCCGCAAAATAGCTGCGTATGCTACGCCGCCGGTCGACTAGTACTTTTATAATAGAACCAAACGAAACAAGACACCGCAATGCCAGGTACAAAGCACATAACTAGGGAACAAATAAAACAAGCAAAATATAAAAATCCTTTACAAAGACATAAGCTTGTCTAAGGAAAAGAACTCTGTACTTAAGACTATGTATCTCAATAATGTAAAAGTTATTTCCCTTGTTTGATATTTTAAAAAATTACAATAATTAATTTGCTGATTGGTTAATATTCTTTTGTTGATTCATTCAACTGTGCAAAGTTTCAACTTGATCCGGGAATGAGTGTGAGAAATAACATACAAACGTTTTACCAGACAGACATTAAGACATACAGACATACAGACAAACAAATAAATGCGTATACATGCTTTGCAATTAACCTCGTTTAAGTAACTTTCTTGTACATCTTTTTATTTAGTTATCTAAAACAAATACTAACGTACATATTAATTTGATACCAATCCTAAGTTGTAGATTTTTTACATGTGTTGTAATGATTCATCGCACTGTTAGTTCTACAGACGACTTCATAACACTTTATAAAAGGTACATTTAAATATACTTGCATTTAAAGTGACATGAAAGATTTTGCTCTGCCTACGAAAATCAATGTCTACCCTTTTAAATGGCTCTGAGACATGGACACTATACAAAAAACAACAAAGATGCTTGCGCCCCATCATGGGCATACGGTGGTAAGACCGCACTACAATCAGCGATGTCCTTGCGAACGCCGGTATGGACAGTACAGAGGGACTTCTTATGGTCCGACAGTTGCACTGGGTAGGGCACGTATCCCGTATGGGAGACGAACGTGTGCCAAAGGCAGTTTTTTTTGGTGAGCTAAATGATGGTCAACATAAACAGAGGCGCCCCACGGAAACGCTTCAAAGACCAGCTTAGGCGTCAACTTTCTTTGGCTGACATAGAAGTGAGCACCTGGTTGCATCCGGCCTCAGTACGAGACAGCTGGAGGTCACTCACGAAGCCCGCGGGATACACATTTGAGACCAAAAGAAAATCCGGTGCCGGGGCCAAACGAAGACGGCGACAACGTGCGGACAATGGTTATGCCTGCCCTGGATGTGGCAAAATATGTAGGTCAGAGCTGGGGCTGCGCATCCACGGGAAATACTGCATTCCTCACTAATCTTCGGACTCGAAGGCAAACCTTATAATGATCTTGTCTAACAATGTAATCTATAACTTATCTCTCCAGCAAACTTGATGTAAGAACACCATGACAATCAACTGATCTGCCGGAGGCTAAACAGTCCATGCTAGTCTTCGTTCATCAACCCATCCACAGTAGCACCCTTAGGGTAGGCGAGCAGGGCCCAAGCCCCATTCACCGTGTTTTAGGGAGGCCCGCGATAAAGAGAATCTTCTGTCACCGTCAGCCAATCGTTGTCCAATCCGTGTCCCTGGTATGACACTCGCCCAGGACCCCGCGAACCTTTTTTAAAGTCTAGATGTCTAAAACTTCTATTTTTATATTCAAAGATGATGACAGCGAACGTAAGTAAAAACTTTGTGACCAAACTAAAACGGTTGAGCTTTACCTATATCTCAGTCACTTGTTTGTCTCTGATATGGCACAATTGAGAATTTAGCGCGAAAAGTTATCTGCTTCAAAATTTAAAAAAAAAGAAAAAGTTTGTGACTTGGAGACAATGATGCGACGAATGAACAAGATTATGATTTAGGAAGTAAACAAAAGACTTTTGGAAGACATTGAGACTTGAGTACGGTCGGCTTTAGTGACTAAAGTAGAGATTTAGCTTAACGACATTCGACAGTTCCCTTCATTATTATTAAACTTCTTGTTCGACATTCGCTATCAGCGTCGACTAACTTCTAGTGTTGGCCTTTTGCCTGTGTTATTGGATTTCGTTATTTGAGTGTTACCTCTGTTTGACTTATCTGCGTAAGACTTAGACACAGTGCGGAAGCGCCTTACAGTCTCCCTCTATCTGTCCCTCTGTCTGCCTGTAACTCTCCTTCTCTCTGTCCCTCTCTCTCTTTATGTGCTAATGAACAAATGTGTATTTGTTTGTATGTTTGAGTGTTTGTGTGTGTACGTGCATTTGTTTAAAACACATGTTTGTATCTGTTCTCCTTGCACGTACATTGCGACCTGTGGGCAGGAAACTGGTAATGCAATAGGTGTGTGGGCGCGCGTGTGTGTGTGTCGGAATCAGGCATCAATGATTTCCACACAGCTCACTATGTTAATTAGTACTTTCCTGTTAGTTTTGTTGTCGCTGCTCTTGCTTAGGAGGAAGCAGCAATACAGCAACGAAATGTGCTTTAAAGATCTACTTTTTTGGGTCTTGTTCTTTTCTTCTAATTTCTAGGTTTATACCGTATCCCTCAGACCTCTGAGAGCCGGTGTGACTCTAAGAGTAATATTTGTAGAATTTTCTTTATTGACATTATACTCCTTCAGGCTATACAGAAGACTGTCCACTTGTAATGTCCAGTGGTCTTTTACAGGTTAATCCTTCTCTGTTCACTCATGTACTGAGATCCTCTCCTGATGGTTTGTCCACTTAAAATTCTCTTTGTTCATTTCAAGGGCAACTGTGGTCTGTCCATTTATGATGTCTTGTGGTCTGTCCTCTTTAAATGTCACGTGATCCTCCCCTGGTTTGTTGTAGTCTGCCCGCTTATAATGTCCTATGGTCCTCTCAAGGTTTGACGTGACCTCTTCATTTTCAACATGATGACTATACAAGTAAGCTCAACATATCATTCACTATGTTTCAAACGTAATGTCTAAACACAAAATAGTATGTTCCACTTTTAAATTTGCAAAGAATTATAAAAAACATCATCAGTCTACTTGAGCAATTAAAAAATGCTACAGTTAGCTATATATCATTGTTGTAACAAAATGGTGGAAATGTACTTCCGGTAAACAAAGGCTTGGCGCGCTTTATGCTGGTCACGTGTTACTCATTAAGCCTGCATGCTACGGCTCATAACTTTATAGTCTAAGGGCGTGTTCCTGGCACAGATTTGAACAGGAAATGCTAATTGAGATACCAGAGAACGCTTCCAATCAATCATAGGGCCAAACCTTCGCGACCAAAACAAAGACGATATGGGAAAGTGGGGGGGGGTGAATCTAAAAAAACTCAGACTTGAGTTAAAGAAAAACACAAGAATTCATCTTCAGCTGCCAAACGATTTATTTAGTTTTCAAATTACTGTGTGATAGAGATTGAGTTGACCTCTGACCCTTACTCACAGACATGTTTTTTTTTTTGTTTTTTTTTTTACAAAATTAGGCTTTAGGGTTTTGAAGCCTGGTGTACTTTAGACAGCCGTGACGTAGATCTATTTATAGATCGTGTACTATTTCATAATAATACGGATAGGCGTGTTTATGTGTGTGCGTGTTTAAAAAGGAACATTACTTAGGGATGACTTCATTGTCTTTCAAAAGGTTCATTTGAGGCCATTTTTCAAGTTTGACTGCGAGGAGCGTGGTTAATGACTTGGCTCTCTCTTGCTATCTGTCGCTCACGTTGGCATTGTGTTTCTTCCATGTCTGGGTCGCTGTGGCCCTAGCGACGTCACCAAAAGTTCAAAACCCGCTGTCCTCATGACTGCCTCTAATGAGAGCTTGCCACCAGTTCATTTCAGGATGGGAGTAAAGTTCTTTTAGCTTAGACTTTCTCTCTCTCTCTCACTCTCTCTCTCTCTCACTCGCTCTCTCTCTCACTCTCTCTCTCTCTCTATCTTTATACCTTGCGTTGAATGCTTATATTTTATTCTAAGAAGTATGTAACAACTAAAGAATATTTATTACCCAACAATATAAAAAGGTAAAACGCTAGATTAATAAACGTTGGTATTGTGTGGCTGATACAAATTTGTTATTCTAGACCTATATATATTACATCATAGTGTGCGTAAGTACATTTTGCCATAGCGGCCGCACTCTTATTATATAAGCAAAAGTTTGGATTTGAAGGTGATAATATTTAAATAGGACTGGCTTTATTCCTATTAAATAATCACACACAATACTTGAAGTATGAAGACATAATATTGATCCGTATCAATAATTCATCCAAAGTGATAGTTTGAACAACAATAAACAAAAAGTTATAGTCTGCGATCTCAAAATACTTCCAGACATACCTGGATTCTCGTTACAGCTTATTTAAATTTAAAGCTTATCTCCCTTTTAAGCCTTTCAATCTTTCAAGCTTTCAGAGTGCTTTGGACAAATACTCTGACAACACTTTTGTTATTGTTGGTTACCTTGAAAAGTTTGATCATGTGACGAGATTCAAATTGTTGTCTGTCTAGCTAGAGTAAAAAGTAGTTAGAGTACTCTTCGAGCGACCATCTTGGATTGGTTACGTAGTCTTCTATAATAATGTTGGAATCAACTGCATAAGCACCTCATTGACGCAAGCAACAACATAGGGCTACACCTAGGTCCATTCGCAACCACATGCGGCCAAATAGGACCACATACGACCACGCATGAGAACAAACAACCCGCTTTCTTTTAGCTTTGCATATTTCTGGACGTTTTGCTTTGTTTTTTTGGTTTCAAATGAAAATATGAATCAGCAGGTTTTCATTGTTGGATTTGCAGATTTATCGATCACTCATGTCTTCCAAAGTTTACAGAAATCAATGATCTCGGTGAGCATTCGTCTGTGTGATGAGAGTTGGAAGAAAGTGTGACTGTGTGTGTGTGTGTGGTGAAGAGGGGAGAGGTAGGTAGAAACATGGACATATGTAGGTCCATTTGCAAAGTCGCCGAATCCGAGCCCTGGACTCTGTGATGCATCTGGTCTTAATTAATATATCTATCCTGGTGGGCTAATCTTCATACACACACAGTTCCCACCACATTCACACACACATACACACACCTAGACACACACTATCATGCAAAGGTTTCAAATAATTCTTAGCAATGAAGAGATGAACATTAGCTCAAAACTCATTTTCTCTTTCTCCCCCACCCTCCACCCTTCAACATCCGAGCCCTCCTTTCTTTGAAACCTCTTTACCCGCACTCCCACGCACGCACGAACCAATGACGGGATATCTGTTAAAAAACACGGCTCTATGCCTAAATATTTACAAGCGTGGCTGCAGGGCGCTCTATTTTTTTTTCTTCCTTCGGTTTGCGGGGATTAGGGAAGGAGGTGCCCAGCTTTCGCCCCATATCAAAGCCGGTCTACGGCCACAGGTACACAGGGGGGGGGGGGGGGGAGGGGGAATCTTCAAATCAAAAAGCTTAGAATTCAGAATCTTGGATCTGACCAAGGGCGTGGTTAAATGGGGGAGGTGAAAGAAACTGCGGGGGGCTAAATATCATCATGCCATGATTGAAGATGCTGGAGAATCAAGGGCAAGCAATCATTGCGAAAGAATCAAGGGCGAGCAATCAGTATTGAAAAACGTAAACAGAATATTAGCTTACAAATAATTCCGCAAGTTTAAAGGGTTAAGAAACGATTCCCAGTCAAATATGTAGATCTATTTATAGTCAGCTAAGGGACATTACTCTAGTCAACAGATTCTCCCATGGATAAACTCCCTTCCAAACAAACGTCACCAGAATGAAAGAAAGTCTTCCGGTCCAGTTTACACTCTTCAAAAAGACAAGTTAACAAAATGTACCTTCTAGAATTTCTAAACGACAGCCGAGGCTGTTGATTTGTAACAGGCTGTAAACTTAAGCGCGTAGATCTCGGCAAAAAAAGAAATGTGTTTAAACTTGAAGTAGGTTAGCAGAAGTGACGTGCTAGGGACTTTGTTTAAATACAACTCCTTTCCATTTAGACAAATTTTATCTGATTAATAAGGTCAATGTGGTAGACAGATGATACCTGTTAGCGTCCTTGACCCAAAAATATTTTTTTTATTCTTATCTTATCTTATATAATACAGACGTTACTTCAAAGTGGCGGAATTTCTGTGAAAAGTCAGTAATGGAATTATCGTAAAATCACGTGTTACTTTATAAGTAATGACACCAGCATTTGTCTAGATTTCATTGACTCAATCCACAGTTATGATTTAGGTAACTATTATGCTGCTCACTTTATCTTCTTCTTCTTCATCGTTCTCATTGTTATGTTGGAGTGTTCAGATGGCTAGACCAATATATGAGATGAACTGCGCAGTGGTTTCCAAATCAGGGAGCTCTCCATATAATTATCTTTCTATATGGGTGTTTTGGGGCCAGTGTCTTGTACGGGCCTCTTGATAAAGGGAGCAGTTTTGGAGGACATGGTCAGCATTCTATGGTGACACTCCACATGGGCAGATTTCACTAGTTCCAATTTTGAGCTTCCGGTACATGTGTTGTCTCATTTTGTTGTGTCCGGTCCGGAGTCGAAATATTAGACGTTGATCTTGTCGGGATAGCTTATAATAGGCATCATCTTTCTTGTGATTTGGATGACAGCTTGTCAATTTTTCATTTATTTTATTTACTATCAGTTTCATCATTTCTTCTGGATAGAGTGCAATGTTAAATTGTGAGTTTGTTCTCCAAATCTTGGTGAGTGTGTCATTCCCATTTTCTTCTAGCTCTATATGTGCTGGTAGCTCACTTTATGACTTTATGTTATGAATCAAAGTTAGCAATCGTTTCTAGACTACAACCAAGGATTTCTCTAAATTATTTTATAAAGCGCAACTTTCCGCTATAGCATTCTCAATGCGCTCTTTTCTTATCTCTTTTGAGGACCTCTGAAAGGGCGGGGGGGGTATTTAGGAGAACGTTTCCGTGCTGCCTTTAGGCGCTCAGCAAACAACTCAGCTCAAGCTGGGATTCGAACTCGATCCACTTCGATAGGTATCCAAACGGTCTATACTACTTAGCCACACAGTTCATTCTAAAACAGGATCCTCCGTAGAGAAAAAAAGGAAAACTTGATGCCAAGTAAAATCAACCAACTCTCGTGTGTTGAAAGCCAATGTTATATGGAGCTTTTTTGTTTTACACAATAGATTGGACCGCGGGCCGTACACTTTTCACCCTCGCCAACTGGCTCCACCTTTTGTGGTCGTTAATGTCTGGTGAAGCTTACAGGAGCAGACGTCTCACTTGTGGAGCACATGCCCGTGATTGATAGAGATGGAAGAAGTTTGCCAACTCTTTAATTCCCCCCAATTTAGATAACTCTAACAGGACGAGATTTACTTCCCTTGTCTCCACCACACACAAACACACACACAGCTACGGAGTGGGCAGTCATTAAGACCACAGACGAAACATTCATCTAAGCGTTGATGGACTGCCGACACATATCGCCCCCCCGTCTACTAATTCACACCTCGATGTACTAATTACTATCTGAGATAGCGGTGAGATATCGTGCCCGTGTTTGTACACTGACCACCGCCAGGTGGCGTAAGGAGTTGATGGATAGCTCATATTTCTTTCCAGCATCAGCGATTCGCACCCTCTACTGCTGTACCTTTTTTAAGAGAACGCTACCGGAGACTTGTGCCTAACGGTGTTAACAGACATTTATCTACCCATAATATTTTATTCCCCAAATCAAGACGACTTTATTTAAAAGTAACAGTTTTACTTTCGAAATTACAACACTGATAAGAAACAGACAATAAAGAGATACAATATGTCTGGAGGGTACCATGTAACGGGTTGAAGCTCTTCAAACATCAGCATGCATTTCTCATACCTGCGTAAAGGTCATCGCGACCCTCGGTCACTTCTCGCCCTCTCGCGCCAGGAACGAGATATGTCAGATATGTGTTTCAATTTCCGAAGACCTTTCCTGTGTATTTAAATGTGTTTTCGTTAATGATGGCAGACGGGTGTGAAGCATGAAGAGAATTCTTTAGTTTGACTCTCGCGAGCTCGGGGCCAGTGTCGGAGCTGTAAAGTGTTCACTTGGATACATTTACAGATGCATCATGAATGTACTGAGCTGCACTGGCCTTGAGGGTTGACTAGAACTTCCATTGTGTGAAGCCGCAGGTGGAAGATAATAGAAAGTTCGGAAGAACAATGAGTTTTTGATCAAATTAATGGTTAGTTGAAATTGAAAATAAATGAACAAAAGAACAAGAAGGTTTCAAGTTCTTTCTTGACCACTGGCACGAATCACTCACAATAAAATAACACAGTTTTTAGGCCGATTGTGTGACTATTTTTTAGCATGCATAATAGTTTATTGAATTGAGCTGTCAGAATAAAACTTCAATGTCTTAGTCATTACAGGACCTTCCGTACACGACATTACATCCATGTCAACATTTCGCCTGTGACATTTCATCTGTGACATTTCATCTGCGACATTCCATCTACGACATTCCATCCACGACATTCCGTCCATGACATTCCCCGCACAACATTCCGCCCGCGACGTTCCGTCCATGACATTTCATCCATGACATTACGTTTTACATAAACAATATCGAAAGTCAACGACATATTAATCGACGAGCTGGTGCTTTATTATCTTTTAGATAATAGTAAAAGTAAATTGTTGGTCTATTGAGCACATCAGCAAATGTGCCCTTTATTTTCTGCTCGGCAAAGAAGATTAATTTCAACATGGTTTTGTTGAAGGTATGCCTTCAAGTGGACGCCACTCGACGTCATTGGTTCTAAAAACGAGGCGTATTTAAAGCGAATGTGATCTTCAGAGTTGGCAGGCAAGCCCTAGACCTGAAGTGATTAAAACTGAAAGATTTTAGCTTGACGTCTTGAAACTCAGTTGGTAAGAGTTTACAAAACACTTTTTTTCTCTCTTAGTTCTTCAAGGAAGTGCTATTTTCGCGACTTTGTTTTCGTGGGTGAATGTCAGTTTATCCAAGAGATGCCAAAACTGTAGATTTTCTTTTTTTTTTTTTTGTCCATCTGTGTCAGCGATAAAAATAAACAAATAAAGCTTGCCACAATACAGACTTCCTGGGACCACAGAACGCTGCATAATAACGGGAACTATTTCTGGTGCTATTTAGATAGCGATAATTGTTGTTGTAAACATCGACCCCACCCCCTACAACACACACACACACAATATCTCTGGCCCCATAGCGTTATAGCTAATAGTGTGTGGGCAAATATTGTCTTTCAAGAATGATACTTTTTTTTTTTGACTATGACAAGGTCTAATGAATAAAGTGATTTTGTACGCGGCTGATTTTGTAGGCTACTGGTAAAATAATAGGAGCGACTCGTGCCTTGGGGTAGAGCTTCTAACAAAACATATTCAAGTTTTCAAAACCTGTTCTTCGTACCAGAATATTCTCTTTAGACTATGACTCTCATCAGGGTACAACATGACCACCATAGTACAGTACTCTATGCTTGTATTTTATGATTGCATCTGTGTATCTCTGGTACACTACTTACTATGAAACACATATTTGTGTTTGCTTTGTTACAGCCATAGGATCACACGTTTTAATTTAAATTAATAAAAAAGGAAACAAAACATGTACGCTTCTGATTTGAAATTTTTCTGCTTGCTTTGACTGTGAGTGGAACATCCCACCCCCCGTGTAACCCCTAAAATAGTCCTGGTTAAAGTTAAAGGACATCTATAAATCTACTTAGAGTATATAAAGTTCTATTTTGAAGGTTTAGATCCAGAAATGGTAACATATAAAGATAGTAGTCTAGACCACGGGTCGGCAACCTTTCTCAGTACTGTCTGTCTTTGTTTCTCAGTACTGTCTGTCGCTGTTTCTCAGTACTGCCTGTCTCTATTTCTAACTATATATATATATATAGGACGGACTTTAGTGAGTGATTTTTTGCTTTGATTTTGTTTATTTTAGGTAAGATTTTAATACTAAACCATCACTTGCCCCAGCACAACCAAGAGGGTTTTGAGTTTAAACTCCTTACCAGGGGGGGGGGGGGGGGGATTTCAGCTTAAAACCCCCTAACAGGGGTTTTTGCATTTAAATCCCCCTCTTCTATAAAACAAAAACAAAAAAAATGCGAACGACAATCCCAAAATTCCAAGAGCACAGTTTAGGAAGATTTTGATTTTAAAACCTCCTCCAAAATTTATGATAAACCCCCTCTTCAATATAAAAAAAGCAACTTACACACTCAAAATTCTAAGAGCGTAGCCAAAAGTATTTTGAGTTTACCCCCCCCTCCCTTTTTTTTTTCTTCAGTAGGGTTTGAAGCTACACAAATACCTCTTCCATATAAAAAAAAAGCAAATTACTCACTCTAAAATCTGTGAGCGTAGCCAAAGGGGTTTTGAGTTAACCCCCTGCCAGCGGGGTTTGAAGCTAAAAAATACATCTTCAGTGTGAGACAAAAAGGAAATTAAGCACTCAAAATGCTATGAGCGTTGCCAAAAGGGGTTTTGAGTTTAAACCCCTTTCATAGGGGTTTGATGCTAAAAAAATATACCTCTTCAATATAAAAAAGCAAATTACACACTAAAATTATTTGAGCGTAGCCAATCCAATTGGGGGTTTTGAGTTTAAACCCCTCTCCTATAGATGGCTTTTTTAAAAGTTTACAACCCCTCCAGATGGTTTTGAGTTTAAAATTCCCCTACAGAGCGTTTTGATGTGGAAAACCTCTATCTTCAATATTATTCTAAAGTAAACTAAAGTTACTAAATTCTATAACCGTAGCTAAATTGGGGTTTTGAATAAAAATACTAAAAAAAAACTGCAGAGATTTTTTAGTTTAAAACCCCCAACAGATGATTTTGAAGATAAAACGTCACTTTTCGGTATAAAATCTAAAGCAAACTACAGTCACTTAATTCTAAGAGCGTATTCAAGAGAGGTTACACATTTCTAGCATTGGCGGTGCTTCATTAATAAAGTGCAGTGGATAGTCATCTGCCGAATCTGAAAAACACTAAATGTGGCTAAACAAAGATGGCTAAGACAGATTTTAGAAGTCAGTTATAGAGATCGGGTGTAAATCAAGGAATTCCTTTGCCGAACTGGGAGTCAACCCCTAAGTAAGATTGTGACAGAGCGTCGCATGAGGTTTGCGGGACATGTTCTCCGACAAAATGAATTACGCATAAGAAGAGTTGCGATGACATCCTAGTATAACTCAGCGCCACACATTCATGGAGGTGTTCAGAGCAGGTGGAAAGAGGCTTCAGACATTACCAGTGACAGATTTTTTCTTGACGGCAAATGCGAGGAACGGCGCGTGAGGGTCGAAGTCAGTAAGAATAGCACATTAGATTTTTTAAATAAAACTTTTTAATAGCAGGAAAATGCACTGTAGATACCTCAGAATATGTATTTTGTAGGCTTTCAATACCAGAAATAGTGCTTGGCTGCAGGGCTCTGCCCCGCGCTGGGGGAGCTCCTAGCGCTCCCCCAGACCCCTTTGATGGGCATGGGAGTGGGAATCTACAATTTACAATCCAGGACGAAACTATTCTAGGGCACAATAAACGTCTTCCGAAAGAATGAAGAGTCAGAATGTAATAAAGATTATGTACACACACACACATAAATACATAGAATTTTTTTTTTCGCGGGGGGGGAGAGAAAAAAATCCCCGCCACCCCCCCATCCGAAAAAAAATCCTGGCTACGCCCATGATATATATATATATATATATATATGGTTTTATTAGATAATTACTTATTATTTAAGTATAAAATTTAAACAATTAAACATTTACATAAAACACTAACTTTTACTTCAATAACAAACAATTGTGCAAACAAATTCAGAGGAAACAATGGATTTGCATGGTTTTAGAAAGTTTGGCTACATTTGTCTCATAACTTGTTGTTTTTGTATCAAACATGAATCTTATTTTCATTTGTTAGTTGGCTTCTTTCTTTATAACTGTGCTGAAGTAACTCGTGTCAACAGTTGCACTGGTTTTAATGCAATATTGCTTTACTTATTGAAAATGAAGTAATTGCGCTCTCTGATATCTTCTGCGAAAAGAATTTTTTCTTCAAAACAAAACAATTCTTCTACCAAAACATTGGCTGGGTTTTCGATTTAGATTCAGCTCATTTAATTTCACTGTCCACTATAAGTAAAATTTTGTAAGCATTTATCGTACTTAACATCCAAAAGAACCGCATGTGGCTCTCGAGCCGCAGGTTGCCGACCCCGGGTCTAGACTAGAATACTGTATCTAAAAATCTGTTATAGAAGATTCTAGTTTGGAGATAAAGATCCAGGCTTACAAACATTCTAATGCAGCAATCAAAGACTAGAATACTGGATCTAGAGATATGCTATAGAAAGGTCTATAGCTCCAGACTGAGACAGAGACAGAAAGTAGTGAGAAACAGAGACAGACAGTAGTGAGAAACAGAGACAGACAGTAGTGAGAAACAGAGACAGACAGTACTGAGAAATAGAGACAGACAGTACTGAGAAACAGAGACAGACAGTACTGAGAAACAGAGACAGACAGTAGTCTAAATCTAAGACAGATGGCTTAAAAGATGGTGCTCAAAATGTACCTGAAAATCTATTTGTTTATTCAACTCTTTTAATAAATACATGCGGCCAGGGCCGGTCTTAGGCCACAGCAACCTATGCGGCCGCAGTGGGCTCCGCACTTTCATAGGCCCCGCGCGAATTCTAGGTGTAAATTTTAAAATTAAACCATTATAACTTACTATTAAAGGCTTCCTGGGATTCTCCTGAAATTGTAAAATATACGAAAAAGTCACGAAACTCACCTGAAATTATTAGAATCTTTTGAAAACTGATGCAGATCTCCTTAAAAACAGACAAAATTGTCATTCAATGTGGAAAGCGCCAATCTTACTCGCGAGGTAAAAAAACGGCATTGTCAGCTTTCATTTAATACAAATGTAATAATAAGGCAAATTTAAATCATAGCAAGAAGTTTAGATTCCTATTTTACTTTAATAGTCATCGGCATACAAATATAGATCTGAATTTGATTGTGACTTTGTACTTAGTTAAGTATGAATAAAGTACAAAGATGAATTTATTTTCTAATACAAAATATTAATTATCACTTATTATCCTTATCACAACCCAGAATGGGCCCCGCGCAAAACGTTTCGCATAGGGCATAGGGCCCCGCAATCTGTAGGAACGGCCCTGCATGCGGTTACCCGCTGACGTGTGTGTGTTAAGATGTAAATTTGTCTAGACCCCCAGATCAAATTTAACTTTAAAGATTATTATATTTTGGTAAATCAGAACGGTCAAACCAGAGTTTTCCACGAGTGTCCAATTTTAAAAAAATGTAAAATGTGTAAAACCTTTTTAAAACTTATTAAATAGTTTTATATTTTCTTCACTATCAATTCCCAGTAGTGGCATATCCTACATCGCAGTTATATAAAAAAAAAATAACTTTACATCTTAGTGTTTCGTTCCTGTTCGTCTTGGATGTGAGCACATGTGTTCTCCGTTACGACTCCAATGCATCTGCAATAATGAACGTTGACGACCTAATTGTCATGAACTATGAACAATATCGGACTTGGTGTGTTCAGAAGTCTGAGGTCTTTGTACCTTTGATGAACATAACAAACTGATCTCGTTCTTGCAATGTGCATAAGCTCCTCTATTTGTGATGATGAATTCACAATTCATGAACTGCGGCGGATATATACCAATGAACAATCTAAATGATTATGGACTAATTGCTCGATACATTCATTGTTCTGAACTAAACATATTGGTTAATCAGTACATTCATCACCAACATGTCCAATGCATAATCACTAAATAAACCGATATACTCCTTAACGTCGCGGTGGCTGAGTGGTCTTGGTTTCGAATATCGGTGAAGACTGGGATTTTAAATTTCGAGATTTTTAGGGCGCCCCTAAGTCCACCCAACTCTAATGGGTACCTGACTTAATTTCGGGAAAGTAAAGGAGGTAGGTTGTTGTGCTGGCCACATGTTAATCATTGGTCAAAGAAACCGATGGCCTTAACATCATCTGCCCCATAGATCACCAGGTCTGAAAGGGGGGAAATTTACTTTTCTTTACCCCTTAACGTAGAAAGTGAAC
Organism: Biomphalaria pfeifferi; assembly: GCA_030265305.1. Taxonomy (NCBI): domain Eukaryota; kingdom Metazoa; phylum Mollusca; class Gastropoda; family Planorbidae; genus Biomphalaria; species Biomphalaria pfeifferi. The sequence continues at coordinate 2,139,603 of JASAOG010000028.1, forward strand.
TGTTTGAACGGAGTGCACAGCGATCGACATTACGCCCCTGACCAGGACACCGACTTCTGCAAGATGTTCTTCGCCCAGTCAGCGGTTGATCAAAACAAACATCGCGCCGTGGGCTTAGAAAATAATCTAACATGGGTAGATCTCTAGGTGAAAGCACTCGCGTAGAGGTGGGTGTACTCTTGTTTGCAAGTCAAGCGACGCCGATGAGCTAAGCTGTTGTTTAAACATGCCCGTGTTGTGGATGAAGCCGCAATGATTGATTGATGTAGCTGTCATTCCTCATGCTCTGTGGTACTAGAGGAAGTTTTTAAAAAAAGTCCTACTGATGGAGAAATGAGCTCTACATTGACACTGACATATATAAAGCTTGTTCTAAAATTGGAATTACGTTAAATCTATCCATTAAATAAATTGTTCATTTGTAAACATTAAAACATAAAAAAAAAAATGTGCTGAATTAGATTTCGCGAAACAGCTGACAACGTAAACATAACAAATTCTAGAAAGTTAGGTCACTGCTGAAACAAAATAAAAAAAAAAAAGGTTGTGGCCAACTAGCGTCTTTATATAATGAAAGTAGAGATTTTTAACGTACGATATGTTTTAGTCAATGGAGTGGTCACCACAAAGAAAACAAAGTGAAAGGTATGTAGTGTAATCATAAGGCAGGTTAAAGACGCCTCAAGGTGCCAATAAAGGCAGCTATTCAGAAAATGGAAATGATGACAATAAAGATGATGCGTTAAAGAAAACATAATTCATTGCAACAGCGTCGTCATCGACCACAGAATATGTAATCAATGATATGCGGCATCATCACTAGTCACCTATGCATTGATAACGCTGTGGTAGAGCAATGCAAAAGATCTGACTGTCCAATTGATCATTTTAAATTCAAATACACATCGTAGCTACTAAGGCACCACGCCTTTGATAATTTTCCGGCATAATATTGGACAGAGTGTACTGAACATTATATGATTTAATTGAGACTAGATCTAGATGCATATATGGTTTGATATATAGACCGCGACAACAAAGATCCAGCAGTAAGAGGCAACCATGCACATAGATATATACCCACGGAACAATGATTTGTCTTATTGTGTGCATTAAACTGGTGGCGTTCACTCTGTGGACTGTAAGCGTTCTAATCTTACAGATTGCTTCAGTGTTCACCAATAATTTTCAATGCATTTTAGATGCCGAGACATTCATATCCAACCCCAACCCTAACCTGACTCTAAATAACAAACCAAAAACATATTTCTACTTACGATAATAATAGCAAGATTAAAAATAAGTGCAGCGTTTACAATGACTACTCAAACGCAGTTAGGACCTGCAAATTTTTTTTCACATCTGATGCAGACAAAGCCGTTGTCCACGGAGGGGGTGGATAGGTCTATTTAACTGTTCTTTACGTCTTGCACGCCTGTCGTCTTCAATGACCTTTCTTTGGGCAGCGAATGAGTATCCCGCGGACTTTGCGAGAGCTCTTCAATTGTCTCTTTAAGATGCCATCTGATGCAACCTACTTTTCTCTATTGCCAGTGAGGGTAATATAGCGACTGAATTAATCTTTGCAAAGCTTACAGGGGACACCTCTGTTACAACGTCCTCTTTTAAACTCGCCATAAAAGGTCGCCTTACAAGGTTTGGTATGCGGTCGTCCACCATGCGTGAGAAGTGTCTGACTAAGCGCTATTAAGTAGCGAAAACAATACGTAATGCTGCACCAATTTAGCATTATATTAAAAAGGAATATATATATATATATATATATCTTCTTATCTTATATAATACAGACGTTACTTCAAAAAAGAAGATGATTACGTCCTACGCGTCATGCATTCAGTCATGCATATTAACCAATATATATATAATACACTCACACATTCAAACACGTACCAACGCTTAGGTAAAGCCTTCATGGGATGGTCATCTTCAGTTCTCTTTAAAAAAAAAAAAAAAAAAAACTAAGTCTTGTGCCGACATCCTTCCCCGCTCCTACTAGGAACACTATCAGAATCAAGACTTGATTAGAAAGACGGGTAACAGGTTTGTTTGATCCACTAGCGGATCCAGAACTTTGGAGTGGGGGGGGGCGATTTTTTTTCCAAGCCCTAACCCTAAAGCCCAGTAAACCCTAACCCTATGCATAAACGTGCGTACAGCGCGCGCGCACACACACACACACACAAACATATATATGTATATATCATTTCTCAACCTTCGGCTAAAAACAAAACAACTGGGGCAGCGCCATAAGGTTCTCTTGTGGTGTTAGGGGCGAAGCCCCGACGCCAAAAGCGTTTTCTTGCATTCTTCATTGCAGAAACGCATTCTCCTGACATCTACAGCTCATTATTCACCAATGGAGTTCGGGGCGAAGCCCCGACGCCAAAAGCGTTTTCTTTCATTCTTTACTTCAGAAACGCATTCTCCTGACCTAAAGCTCATTATTCATACTATTAAAAGAACCTTTCGAATAATGTTGTACTTGAAAAATATTCTAATATAAATTTATAGGCCCATAATACATTGCAAATAAAACTGATTTGTTCCTTGAAAAGATAGGATACCCCACATAGTTAGACTTTTGCTTTGAGGATCGCCGCCGAAATAAAATTATTCGATAAATAGTATTTAAGAAAATTAAAGTATAAATTGTGAGTTATAGTCCCAAATTTATTTAACTAGAAAAATATCAGATTGAGTAAAGGTTGGGAAAAGGCGACTATGAAATCATTATTTGAGTTAAGAACTCAACTCAATCATGACTTTTATACTGCAAAATTTCGTTTGAATTCTAACTTTTCCAATGCATAGTCTTTCTTAAAATAATTATGATAAATTCATGTGAAATTACATAAACTCTGTCTGGAAATGGGAAGGGCGCTAGAGTGAAAACGATTAATTCTCGCTCCTTTAATAATTTCTGCTAAAGATTGCATTTGGCATTAAAGAATAGGGGTGGGACGATTCGATATAAGAATTTAATTTATAGTATATATAATTTATATGAGGGACAGATTTTTTAAAATTTTGTAATTTCTTAACTATAATACAAAAAGAAAAAGTATTGATTTGTCCGATGGGGAAATGCGATTGCATGTATCGCCCCTCCCACCTGGTACAACCCTTTTTCTTTTAAATTTACTAATGATACAATTTGAGATTAGAGTATGGTACGACATAATATACAATGGGTCACATATCAATACGTAGTTTATATTATATAGATATTCAACTAATTTTGTTCACAAACTATGATTCTCCACAAAAATAGGACCGCCCCCCCCAGCACTCAGAGGGTTAGAGTGGGGAGGGCAGTACATGCAATCGCCCCCCCTCACCCCACCGAATCGGCCAAGATACCAGAAAGGGAGCGACATAATATACAATTTATATATTAATTCAACTAATTTTGTTCACAAACTATGATTTCTCCATAAAAACGGACAGCCCCCCCCCCCCCCACTCATAGGGTTTAGGTGGGAAAGGCAGTAGAGGTATTTCCCCCCCCCCCCCCACCACCAATCGGCCAACAGGGAACGACATAATATAAAGATCGGTTAAAATATCAATAACAAGTTTCAAAGATATAGATATTTAATTGATTTTGTTAGCAAGCTGTGATTTCTACAAACCAATTGGACCGCCCCCCCACTCGAAAGTGTAAGGGGGGGCGGGATTGATACCATCGCCCCCTTCCGACCCCACCAAATCGGCCAACATACTAGAGGGGGGGCGAAATAATCTAAAAATAGGTTGAAATATAAATAATTAGTATATATTTTTAATTTAAGTAATAAATTCGTATACAAATTGTGTGAATCTTATACTAAAGTTGGTCCGCCCCCCTTCGGGGGGGGGGGGAGTCGGCCGAGTGGGGGGGCGATCGCCACTACCGCCACCACCACTGGATCCGCCAGTGGTTTGATCCCATCCACCAGTTGAAGTCGTGGCAGTTTCCTGGCGTGAGATGACCGACATGTCACTCCCATATCTGGAACTGGTAGTTGGCGCTGAGAGATACGAGATGGGGGGGGGGGGGAAGTGGGTGGGTGAGAGGATGACCGTTTTATTAGATTGACCATTTCATCACATCCACAGAGACGCCTAAATTAGGTGAAAGGGGATGACCGCTCTTCCAACTGGACACTCCTCTCCTGGGCAAAGGAAGGTCACATTATGTCATCTCAACTAATAATTGATTTCGTACACGTTTCACGTAGAGAGTATCAGGGACTCTCACACACATCTTAAATTTCATATAGGAAATATCAAGGATTTTCATGTACATTTTATAAAGGGAAATTGAGGCATTCTCAAATATAATTACATGATTAATCCAAACAAATTGATAAACTTACACCTAATTCATTGCTTTGTTGTTTTTCTTATAGTGCCGTGCCGTGCTGTTTTTGTTTTTCTTGTTTCTCCCATAAATCTGTAGCTTTGTAGTTTGAAATGTGGTCGTTGAGGAGAGGAATATCAACTGAAGTGTGTTTGCGATTTCATTCATGGTTGTGTGTGTGTGTGTGTCTGTGTGTGTATGTGCCTTAATGCTGTCTCAAAAATGTGTGGCGATGTATTGCCGAGCTATTTAAGGAATTCTTGACGTGGTGCTAGACTTGTTGGGAGATAAATCAAAGCCTCGAACTGCGGATTGTTTGGGAAGAACGCTATATTGTTAAGGAGAGAGAAAGAGAGAGAGAGAGAGAGAGGGTGGGGTGAGGATACCCCGCAGCCAAGGTAAGCAAGTTGGTGACTGGTGTATGAGCCCATCTATCAGCGACCTCTACCTCAACATCGCCACCTTCTTTTGGGGGTTTCTATTTTGAGATCGACTCACGATGAGTACAGTGTAAGACTTGAGATAGAGAGAGAGAGAAATAAAGAGAGAGAGAGAAAGAGAGAGCGTGAGAAAAAGAGAAAGGGTGAGAGAAGGAGAGCGATGACTTTCTGTGGTTCAATCAACCGTGACTGGGTCTTTGGTAGCTACCTTGACTCGGATAACTGGAACCGAGGGAGGAATCTGTCAAACCTATCAACTGCTTTATTCGCCCTGCCTCCCCCACGCCCTCCGCACTTCGTTATCCAAGGCACCCACTTTTCACAAGAGCGGTTTGAGGCGTTCTGCATGAGGTGGTTGAATGTGATGTTATTAACATTACCCGGCGCCCCGTGTGTTATGAGTGCGAGGCCACATCAAAGTGTATACGAGCTCACCCTATGTTATATCTATATATATATAATTCTCAGCCTCTCTATATTTAAATGAAATCTTACAAACGCATCAATGCGAATGTCTTTGCAATATGCATAGCGCGAATAGCTTGTTGTGTAGTAATATTGACACCTTCTAGTGACAACAACGCGCTAACATTACAATCAAGCTCAAGATTGTTAGGATTGATGTTATAAAATAAGTAAAAAAAAACAAGCAAAGTAAAAAATATTTGTTTAAAACAAAGCTTGTCTACGAGGAAGAACTGTATATTTATAGCGTATAGGCTAGAAACAAAAACAAAATCAAAACATAAAAATGATCTAGTCCATAAAGTTTATTATTGCTAAATGATGTATGAATTAGCTCCTTTAAAACGATATCATCTTACCATAAGTCTTATTTGACAACAAATATTAAACCAAATTTGGCGACATTGTTTCCGATTTGATGTTTTATAAAAGCATAACATTTAGTACAGGGCGATAGCAGCAGCACCAACAACAATACAACAACATTAGCAACAGCAGCACCAACAACAATACAACAACATTAGCAACAGCAGCACCAACAACAATACAACAACATTAGCAACAGCAGCACCAACAACAATACAACAACATTAGCAACTGCAGCACCAACAAGAATACAACAACATTAGCAACAGCAGCACCAACAACAATACAACAACATAAGCAACAGCAGCACCAACAACAATACAAGAACATTAGCAACAGCAGCACCAACAACAATACAACAACATAAGCAACAGCAGCACCAACAACAATACAACAACATTAGCAACAGCAGCACCAACAACAATACAACAACATAAGCAACAGCAGCACCAACAACAATACAACAACATAAGCAACAGCAGCACCAACAACAATACAACAACATTAGCAACAGCAGCACCAACAACAATACAACAACATAACAACAGCAGCACCAACAACAATACAACAACATAAGCAACAGCAGCACCACAACAATACAACAACATTAGCAACAGCAGCACCAATAACACAACAATAAGATCAACAATAACACAACAATAAGATCATTAATAACACAACAATAAGATCATTAATAACACAACAATAAGATCAACAATAACACAACAATAAGATCAACAATAACACAACAACAAGATCAACAATAACACAACAATAAGATCAACAATAACACAACAATAAGATCAACAATAGCACAACAATAAGATCAACAATAACACAACAATAAGATCAACAATAAAACAACAATAAGATCAACAATAGCACAACAATAAGATCAACAATAGCACAACAATAAGATCAACAATAACACAACAATAAGATCAACAATAACACAACAATAAGATCAACAATAGCACAACAATAAGATCAACAATAGCACAACAATAAGATCAACAATAGCACAACAATAAGATCAACAATAACACAACAATAAGATCAACAATAACACAACAATAAGATCAACAATAACACAACAATAAGATCAACAATAACACAACAATAAGATGAACAATAGCACAACAATAAGATCAACAATAGCACAACAATAAGATCAACAATAACACAACAATAAGATCAACAATAACACAACAATAAGATCAACAATAACACAACAATAAGATCAACAATAAAACAACAATAAGATCAACAATAGCACAACAATAAGATCAACAATAGCACAACAATAAGATCAACAATAACACAACAATAAGATCAACAATAACACAACAATAAGATCAACAATAACACAACAATAAGATCAACAATAACACAACAATAAGATGAACAATAGCACAACAATAAGATCAACAATAGCACAACAATAAGATCAACAATAACACAACAATAAGATCAACAATAACACAACAATAAGATCAACAATAACACAACAATAAGATCAACAATAACACAACAATAAGATCAACAATAGCACAACAATAAGATCAACAATAACACAACAATAAGATCAACAATAACACAACAATAAGATCAACAATAACACAACAATAAGATGAACAATAGCACAACAATAAGATCAACAATAGCACAACAATAAGATCAACAATAACACAACAATAAGATCAACAATAACACAACAATAAGATCAACAATAACACAACAATAAGATCAACAATAACACAACAATAAGATCAACAATAACACAATAATAAGATGAACAATAGCACAACAATAAGATCAACAATAGCACAACAATAAGATCAACAATAACACAACAATAAGATCAACAATAACACAACAATAAGATCAACAATAGCACAACAATAAGATCAACAATAGCACAACAATAAGATCAACAATAGCACAACAATAAGATCAACAATAGCACAACAATAAGATCAACAATAACACAACAATAAGATCAACAATAACACAACAATAAGATCAACAATAACACAACAATAAGATCAACAATAACACAACAATAAGATGAACAATAGCACAACAATAAGATCAACAATAGCACAACAATAAGATCAACAATAACACAACAATAAGATCAACAATAACACAACAATAAGATCAACAATAACACAACAATAAGATCAACAATAGCACAACAATAAGATCAACAATAACACAACAATAAGATCAACAATAACACAACAATAAGATCAACAATAACACAACAATAAGATCAACAATAACACAACAATAAGATCAACAATAACACAACAATAAGATCAACAATAACACAACATTCAAGCACATTCAACAGCTACTTAGGCGATACAAGACAACCAATTTACAAAAACAAAAACAGACACAGAACTCTTTTGTTTCCTAGGACATGGAAACATGAAATACAATCCAACTCTCTGATAGAAACATTTCAAATGTAATAAAACTGGTGTGGACGTAAAGTTCGTTTTCTAGAGTTTTGTGTTTAGTGAGACGAATTTCTCTTGATAATAAAGATTATTATAATTATAATACTATCCATCCATCCATCCATCCCAGTGGCGCTACAGCCCAAACAAATCAACAAATCCTTCCATTCAGATTTTTCATGGGCCTTTCGTCTCCACACCCTAACCTAATACTACTACTAATAATTATTATTATGGAAGTGACCTAAATTTTATTATCTGGCACTGCCATGGTCGAGCTTCATTACAAGGAAAAAATGTCAATGTAGTTCCTTTAATAGTGTCTACTGAGAAATGTTTAGATGATTTGTCAGATTTGTAGCAGTACTGCCCTTTGACAAGTAATAAGGATCGTCTTAGGAATGCTTAGTGTTTGAAATGTGTCTGTAAAGTCAGTTGTTATTATCCATGGGTTGATATAACGTCATAATCCCTGGGTTGATATAACGTCATTATCCCTGGGTTGATATGACGTCATTATACCTGGGTTGATATAACGTCATTATCCCTAAGTTGATATGATGTTATTATCCCTGGGTTGATATGATGTTATTATCCCTGGGTTGATATGACGTCATCATTCCTGGGTTGATATGACGTCATTATCCCTGGGTTGATATGATGTCATTATCCCTGGGTTGATATAACGTCATAATCCCTGGGTTGATATAACGTCATTATCCCTGGGTTGATATAACGTCATTATCCCTGGGTTGATATGACGTCATTATCCATGGGTTGATATAACGTCATAATCCCTGGGTTGATATAACTTCATTATCCCTGGGTTGATATGACGTCATTATCCCTGGGTTGATATGACGTCATTATCCCTGGGTTGATATAACGTCATAATCCCTGGGTTGATATAACGTCATTATCCCTGGGTTGATATGACGTCATTATCCCTGGGTTGATATAACGTCATTATCCCTAAGTTGATATGATGTTATTATCCCTGGGTTGATATGATGTTATTATCCCTGGGTTGATAAGACGTCATCATTCCTGGGTTGATATGACGTCATTATCCCTGGGTTGATATGATGTCATTATCCCTGGGTTGATATAATAACAGGGCGTCTTGTAATTTCGACATCTTCCAGACTTACTTAATCTCGTATCTTAGATTTTCATATTTTCTTCGTTTTCAATTTCAGTTAATCAGAAATTGGCACTGCCAGGGTCGAGTTTCGTTAAAGGGAAACAAAATTATTTGCAGTCCCTTAATCAGTTTCCACTGAGGAATTTTCTGGTGATGTGGCAGGTCTGTTATTATTATTATTAGTAGTAGTATTGGTTTATTATTACTATTATATTTGTTAATATTCCTCTGTATCCCTGTACTTACTGTAAACCGGTCAGAAAGACAAAAACAGAATCGAGAATGTAAAAGAAAAAAAACAAAAAAGCTCGTTTAATTCAAATGAAAGTTGAAGTGATAAAAATCTCAAAGCTTTGATTCGCGTTATTCTTGGCTCTGTTCCATTGTTTAATGATTGATTTCTGCTTTCATTATTTGTCAAGTTCTCAAAAGTTTTTACATTTTATTTTTATTTCATTTTTAATTCCCAGATTTTTTAATTAGATCTTGTCAGCTATTCTTTTTATTTTTTTAAATTATATAAAACTTTTCGACATTCCAAATTTGAAGCAGTATTGTATAGTATTTTTAGACTTTTATTCTGGGCACAAAATAATAAAGATTATTACATGTCATGATAATAAGCAACGTGTTCTGCAAAATTCTAGAAAATTGACAACTCAGAATTTTCGAGCCAAATCAGTGTTAGACGAGATAATTTTAAAAGTGAATCCATGAAAATCTAAAACATAGGATCAATTGTAGGTTATAAAGAAAGAGAATCCAATTAATGTAAGCTGCATAACTAGTAGCATATGAACAATATTTTGGTGAATGAATTTATTCAGGAGATTATTGAGTTATATGAATTTCTTGTACATCTATTATACAGGTAGAACGAGTCCTTAAGTTAAATAGGAGTATAGTATGTCACGTGACTAAAAAGTCCTAGCTGTGATCTATATACTTTTGTCACATCCAGCTCAGGCATAAACTTTGTCTGCCAGGGTTGATATGACGTCATTATCCCTGGGTTGATATAACGTCATTATCCATGGGTTGATATAACGTCATAATCCCTGGGTTGATATAACGTCATTATCCCTGGGTTGATATGACGTCATTATCCCTGGGTTGATATAACGTCATTATCCCTAAGTTGATATGATGTTATTATCCCTGGGTTGATATGATGTTATTATCCCTGGGTTGATAAGACGTCATCATTCCTGGGTTGATATGACGTCATTATCCCTGGGTTGATATGAGGTTCACTTTCCGCAGTCTACGTCTGTCCGCTGCAGTAGATTTCCTTTAGGTCTCGAAAGTTTATATCCCACGGCCTTTGCAATAGTTCACTTCTAGTAAGTTGTTCGAAACTGGTTTCTGGAGTCATGGGATATCATTCTACGGTGTAAAGTTTGAGCATGTCGCATGTAAAGTTGTTGTTTTTTAGCGGCCAACGAAAGGGGAAAGACGCTATTAGATTTGTGTGGTTTGTCTGTCCGTCCGTCCGTCCATCCCGTTTAGATCTCGTAAACTAGAAAAGAAATGGAAAATCCGACATCATAATATTTTAGACCATTCAAAGTTCTGACGCAACGGCTATTTGTATTTTTCTGAAAAGCGAAAAATATTTTTAAAATCAAGTATGCAAGCAGTTTTTTTTTTTTATAAAAAATCCACCATTTTTTAAAATATTCACTATTAATGGTAACTAACACTGGAAGCTATTTAGTAAGGGAGATTACAACGTACCATTTTTAACACATTTATCCAAAAGAAAAAAATGTTTTCTTTTATTTTTAAAGAGCAAAATCTATTTAGTATGCATATAAGTAGAACATTATGTAAAACAACAATTAATAAGTATTTTTTCATACTATCGATTGAACTTAGCAGTTACTACACTCACACGTAACTCTTAACGAAAGGAATTTTTTTGGTATTATTTCCTATATGGAAGGAAATATTTTTTTTCCTTGAGGCTTTGAATAAGAAATTGACCCTTTACAAAACAATTAGACAAATTAGATACTCATTATAAGACATCGGTTAGGCCAGGTTCACATCTAACTTCACATTCACTTTCACCTATCCCTTGGTCTGCTGGACCGTTGGTGCACCACACAAGATCTGTCAACCTTCTTTCTCCATTCTTCTGTGTTATTTGCCTTTGATAGAATTTTATTCTGATATTCTTTCTGAAAATATGGAAACCTGCCTTTTTACCTGCCTGGGTAGACCACTTTCGGGGGCCGATTTTGAGTTTGTGTTTCCACACAAACTGTCTTTGTAACCTTCTTTTTTGTTATTCCATTTGTTAAACACTTCCTGTGTTACACAATCCATGTATTATTCACTCAATTTGTTATAGACTCCATTTGTTATAGACTCCATTTGTTATAGACTTCATTTGTTATACACTCCATTTGTTATTCACTCCCTGTGTTATACACTCCATGTGTCGTCGCTCCATCCCCATCTCCCTGTATTCTACATATTCCAAACACTTACCAGGAAGCAATAAAATAAACTTACGAAGTAAAAGAAGGAACAATGTCTAGAACGAACAATGTCTAGAACGAACAATGTCTAGAACGAACAATGTCTAGAACGAACAATGTCTAGAACGAACAATCTCTAGAACGAACAATCTCTAGAACGAACAATCTCTAGAACGAACAATTTATAGAACGAACCATCTCTAGAACGAACCATCTCTAGAACGAACAATGTCTAGAACGAACAATGTCTAGAACGAACAATGTCTAGAACGAACAATCTCTAGAACGAACAACCTCTAGAACGAACAATATCTAGAATGAACAATCTCTAGAATGAACAATCTCTAGAATGAACAATCTCTAGAATGAACAATCTTCTAGAATGAACAATCTCTAGCAACAGAAATATATACTATTTCAGGTCGTGTTTTGATACCCATTTTAGGCTCTTCTTCGCTCCGGCTCCAAGAAAAACTGTCTCCACATCCATCTCAGTACGCCACTGACTTCATGTGATAGGAACTCCCTGTTTTCTCTACTCAATGTAATATGCACACCACACCACACCCCCCATTGTTACGCACTGTAATATGCAACCCCCCCCCCCCCCATTGTTAGGCACTGTAATATGCACTGCCCTGTGTTACATATTAACTTTGGTTCTGCGCTGCCCCATTGATTAGGTTTTCCCCTAAAGGTATATATACAATACAAAGAAGACATGTTTATGTTATATTGGAACTAGCATAAATATAATCATTACATCCCCTAACTAATAGACTCACTGCATGAGCACAAACTGGAAACATAGGTCGTATATACAGCAAAGGGCGATACACAGTCGGGTGTATCTATGTTTCTCATGAGAATTAGGGCGCCGAAAAGGGGGAAAGGCGGGCGCATCACGGACAGCGCAGGGAGCAGAGGGAGGGTACGATACCAATCTCTATTGACATTAATGCACGACACGTGCTATTTGTTCCATGAGAGGAACATTTGTTCCGGGTATGTTCCGACTGTCCGGGACGTGCGAGGGAGGAAGGGGGCGCCGCAATGGACAACATGGGCCACAAGTGTTCCCGGGAAGGAGGGACAGAGGATGAGGTAGAAAAAGAAATGAGGAGAAAGTAGATGCTATGAAAACACGGACATTATGGTGGATCAGAGATTGGTCACTGTGGTCAGTGAGGGGGGGGGGAGGGTGTAGGATAGGCCGCGACCTTGGGGGGGGGAGGTGGACTTTGGGATCAATAATGCTTGATGGGGCTCGCAAACAATATCCTCCTAATCACACACACACACACAGTCACACAATAGTGGTCCAAGTCCATGTGTCCGCTAGTGAAGTACAAACATTGACCGGGGGGGGGGGGGGGTGTGAAAACTTTTCTTTTTCTCTCTGAGAATGTTTTGATTCATCAGAAGTAGAGATCACGTGTTCGACTTGGCAGGTCTATCAACGTACGACACTAGTAGTACCAACAGGGACCAGCAGACAAAGAGGTGGGTTACATGATCGGTCTTTTTTTTTTCAATCGCCATCTCTCTCTCTCTCTTCTCTCTCTTTCTTTCCCTCAAACACTTTCTTTCTCTTGTCTTCTTGTCTCTTATCTATTACAGACGTTACTTCCAAACAAGAAGATAATTACGTCCAACGCATTTCATGTGTCAATCTTGTCATGCATTGTTAATAAATGACTTAACTCTTTCTCTCCTAACTGACGATACCAACGTTGATTCCACCAGAATGTGGTAAATAATTACGGAGAGAAAGAGTTAAACTCTGCTTAGTCATTGGTTTTCCTGGCTAATTCAGGCAACCTGTTCCTTTCTCTAATAGCACTTGGGAAGAGGGAGCTATTGTATGAATTTGTTTTAGGGTATGGAAGTGCAAATGTGCCGCTTTTTGAATTTCATTTCATTAGGTTTTGTTTTTCTAGTTGTAAGTTATGGTTTAGTGTTTTATGTGTTATAGCTACTTTACTTTTTATTCTTCTGTCCTGAAGTGTCTCTAAGTTCAGTGATTTTAGTAATGTTACTACTCTAATCAAATTGGAATATTCGTTTGTTAGAAATCTCACTGCTCTATTTTGTATTTGTTATAGTTTCTTTGTGTTTTCTTGAGTTGAGGGGTCCCAAGCAGAGGATACATACTCTAGTATAGGCCTAACTAAAGTTAAATAACATTAGATTTGAATTGTAAAAATTTCTTTTAATAAACCACAAAATGTTTTGTTTCTTACGTTCTTTCTCTTACTGGGCCTTTTTCTCCCTATATTTATTACAAGGCTTATATAAACTAACTCTGTCTGTCTGTCTGGTAAAAAGTATGTAAAGGTTATTTCCCCGACACCCATTCTCGAATCAAGATGAAACTTTGTACAATTATTCATTGACATAGACAAAACATGAATTAAAAAAAAAGTAACCTATTAGACAATTAATTACTGGTAATTCATTTTTTTTTAAAATAGCAACAATGGAAACTAATACTTCAGTATTCACAGATTTGTCTAAATGTGTTGGGTTTAGTCCCTTAAAATCATTGTTATCGTTCCATAATTGTAGCATTCTCCGATCAAATTTATACTTTAAACAATTATTTAGTGTAACTAACAAAACATTAATCAATTTTTTAAAATTACTCAATTAGTAATTGTGATTAATTATTTTGTTTGATATCGAATAAGGGAAATACTTTGTACATTATTGGTAAATATAGCATTAAGGATGCTTTAGAAAAGCTTTGTATTTTTTTTTTTATTGTTTTTTTTATTTTGCTTGTTATCTTTTTAGTCTTTAATCGCTTGTTTCTCTCCCTTTCTTTTTTTGTTTTTATTTGACTTTCTAGAAGATTCCAACTTCAAACAGCCTCTCCCTACTCAAATCGAAAATCTTTCATACCCTGTATGTAAAGTCAGCAATGTCCATGGTCATTTGTATCGAAGGCAAACATAATAGAGACAAATACAATGACGATCTATTTTAAATAAAGCTAATTATTCCAGAAAACATTCTGAAAGCCTGCAGGAAGTAGAATTTTTTTTTTTACAACTTCCTGTTTAGGCTTACTCATCACTATACTGCTGACCATTGTAATACCATAGATGTTTCACATTTTCTGTCATTTATCTAGCCTCTGCCATTGGTGTCTGGTTCCCTTTTAAAGTAATTTTCCCTTTTTTCTATATTTTCAATGTAAACTATAAGTTTTTCATATTAGTAGGAATGATACAATTTGTGTAGCCACATTACTTGTTTATAGATAAGTGTCTCCTGATCGTGTCTCGTTGTAACGTTGGGAAAATGGGAGACAATCAAGAAAAATATAATCGTTCTGCCAGAAAATAGCAATATAATTTTCTTAAAGGTGAGGGGAATGGAAAAGGGCGGAGAGGGGGGGGGGGTAAATAGACAATCAACAAGGACAGATGACAGCCGGTCAGCAGGCTTACTTCGAGTGCCTAAAAAATACAAAATAAATGGTGTCCTTACAGCTTTGTTTTGTGCTTCATCATGTGTCTGGTGAGACCTATGTGAGCCCGGAATGTTTGGCTACAAACTGGACAAGCTATTGAAGCAGGAGGTTTTTTTGGTTGCCTTGAATATCTTCTCTGGCGCTTTTCCTCTGGGCAGTGTTGTGTTTTCGTCCTAGGAGATTTTTTGCTCCAGCTCTCATCTCACAGAGCGGCGCCACCATGCCCTCTCGTGTGCTTCCGTTTTGAAGGTGGCAGGTTTTATGTTGAAGGCTGCCATGGACGTTTAGTGGGTGTTCCTGAAGCGTTGAAGTCGTCTGCTTTGTGCTGGCTTTCCTTCCGTGAAGGAGTCTTTAGTTATGTGGAACTTGTCCATTTTTCAGAAATGGCTTATCGATAGTTTTTGAGACTACAGCAAGATGGTGTGGATGCTTAGCAGGCCCACATTAAAGCTAAATAATGACTAACTGCATTCATTTGACAAAGTGATTACATTACTTTATTCTGGACAGACATAAAAAATTATTTTTTTACAAAGCTTATATCAACTCACTCTGTCTGTTGAAAGTTTTGAACGAACACCACGAACACACAATACATGAATAAAAAAAAATAACCAATTAGCCGATTCGATGCTGGAAATAAATTATTTCTTTGATACCACCTAACAAAAAAAAAATAATCCTTCAGTATTCATAGATAGGTAAGGCGTCTCCTTGGCTGTACACGTTTTTTCTCCCACACCCATTCTCGGATCTAGTTAAAATTTTAAACTATTATTTATTGTACCTAACAAAACATGAATCAATAAAAAAAAAATTACTAATAGGTCAATTAATGATTTGATATTAATTATTTTGTTAGATCTTGAAAAGGGGAAATAATTTCTACATTATTGAGATATAATGTTGTAAATGTGGAGTTCTTCCTCTTAGATAAGCTTTGTGTTATGTTTTAAATTTTCTTGAACTTTTTTTTGCTTATTTTTTAAAGCCATCTATGTGAAACTCTTCTAATTTCTATTTGTAGTATATCCCCCCCCCCCCCTTTTTTCAAACACATGTTAATGTTATTACCATAAACTCTACCTGGGGCACATGGTCTGAGTCTTACTTAAAACTTATTTCAAAGCGAACCTTAAATGAAATGCTGTGTTAGCAACAGGTAACATTTGTTTTTGAAAGAATGAGATATAACTTAACAGTTTCCAGAGACCCACGATCGGCGCCCTTTGATAACCAATATCCCTCACAGTGCTCCTGCAGCTTTCAAACGAGGTCAAACAGTAAGCATGGCTAAAGAAATAGGCGCGTGGAGGCTTCACTTCTTAAAACAGTTTGTATTCAAACAAACAAAAAATCTTTCTATTTCTCAGCAAAACAAATCATTGGGTAATAGCGTCAAAAAGGCGTGTCTTTCTCGTAACTGAATAGCAGACGACTGTTTGAACACGGCGTTGACTTTATTCGCGCCATTTCATTCCCGATAAAATCTCGCGTTTCCCCGTGTTCGGCGAGACCTTGAGCACCATGTCGAGGCCACCACGAGCTGGTCCATAACGTCAACGTTTTCTGACAAAACACGAGAATCTCGTGGCTTAATCTGAGACTACGTCAACACTGGTGGTCACGGAGGTTGTTTTCCTTCTCCCTCCTGTTCTATCACTCTTCATGTAGTTACCAATTGAGTAGCGAACATCTATCAAGTAACAATCAAGTAAAACAATCCCAAGATATGGATTGCTATTCATTTTATGGTTTAAAGATATTTCTTAATAATTCCTCCAGAAAACATTGTACTAGAAGAGACTCTTCTCTAAATTTTCGGACTTCTTCCATCTTATCTTCTCTAATCGTTCAATGTTCTCATTTCATTTGGATGAAATAGTGGAACTATAAAATGACTTTAGTTCATCTTTAATCTTGTTGACTTCCAGTGGAGGAAAGGACTACGCCACCGTTCCTGGCAACTCCCTTTGGGTCCATGTCTATCCTGACGCTTTTGCTTCTTGGTCTGTAGAGAAACAGGGTCCAAACAACTAGAGTTGGTTTTGTATGCAGTGGATGACCAGTGTGCTCTACATGTCCCACAGTGCTCCGAATGTTCCACGACATTTGATAAGTGACGTCTGGTGGCCCTGGTAGTCCAATTCATGCAGCCGCAACATGATAACATAGCAAAGCACCAGACCAATGACACAACTTGACGCGACAATTTATATATTTATTTATTTTTATTTTTGCTGCCCGTTTTGAAATTTTATATGGCCACAAGGCCGAAAAAATGTGGATACCACTGCCCTATATAATGCAGAGGCGGCCTTAAGGAGTGGTGAGAAGGGTAAACGCCAAGGGCCCCGCAATTTAAGGGCCCTGCGATTAAGTGAATAAATTGTAAACGTCAGCTCTTCGTACAAATATTCGTGGATCTGATACTCGCCCATGGCCTGCGCACTTCTAAGGCCGCCCCTGTATAATGACACACTTTCAGTAATCTGTCCTACTTCTGTTCTAAACGCTCACTTTTTAGTATGTATTAAGCAAACTCTCCACAGCATTTCCCTCCATGTTCAAACTTCAAAACTACGTTCCAGGAGACGGAAGTCTTTGAAGCAGAAACAAAAACACTTGATTCAAACAAAAAGCAGGTCTGGAGCTCATGCTCTTCAGGAGCTGGTTCTTCTCTTCATGTGTTCATATCACACTGGCGCCATTTTCCCCAGTTTTTAAAGCACGTGCAGCCTCCTTTTGGAACATATGTGTTTGATCTTTGTATTTACAAGTTGGTTGAAATATGTGCAGGGTTTTGGCCCTTTCTTTGAACGATCAAAGATATTTAACTTCATCGACATGTTTGTTTGTTTTGAGAGAACATGCTTTTTAAATGGACCTCAATCACCAATCGTAAACAAACACCCCTCAAGTCACGTGACAACCATCAGCTTAATCTAGACACCAACATGGAATCTATTGTTAGAAAACCACTCTTGCTTGTAAATTTTACTTTTGTTAACTTGTTAGAATATTGCAATGTTATAAATGCAGCACATGCATGTGACAATGATTACAGACACGTCATTCTCACAGGACAAACATTGTTCAAAGAACATTTTGTGACAGAGATTAGATTTAAATCTGATGAAGAAACACGTTGTCACTACGTTCAGGCTCGAGTCAAAGCCGAGATGAAGAAACATTCTGCGTACAATGTTACTGGAGTGATTAGCTACAATGGAAAGGTAAGGTACTTTTAAATTACCATAGAATCTATGACTATCGTACTATAGAGTAAAGATTTTTGATCTAGATTAGTCAATCTACTTACTTAAAGACTAGATCTAGATCTAGTACTTATTGACTTATTTAACTTATTAGTTAGGCCTACTAGATTACCAGGCACTATTACTGAGTATTAGTATTATGACTAGAAATGTTGAAAATTAATGATTATAGATCTACTAATTAATTAATTATGTAATACATTATAAATTAATAAAAATGATAAATTTAGCAAGTAATATAGTCTCTAGATCTACCTGGATCTAGATTACTTTGACTTGAGATATAGAATTATAGGCCTATGCTATGTAATTCTTTTTATTGTAGTCAAGACCTTCTTTACTAGATCTAGATTACTTTGACTTGAGATATAGAATTATAGGCCTATGCTATGTAATTCTTTTTATTGTAGTCAAGACCTTCTTTACTAGATCTAGATTACTTTGACTTGAGATATAGAATTATAGGCCTATGCTATGTAATTCTTTTCCTTGTAGTCAAGACCTTCTTTACTAGATCTAGATATATATATATATATATATATTATATATAGACCTATACTTATAGTCCTAGTCTAGAGCAGTGTTTCCCAAACCTTTTCCTTATCGAACACTTATTCACATGGTACCCTACTAATTGATTATTCCATTAGTTTATGGAACACTTATTCAGGCATAAGGTTCTGCGGAACACATTTTGAGAAACACTTGTCTAGAGTGATTCTAGAGATTAGATCTGGAATAGGGCTAGTTCTAGAAATCAAGATTATATATCATTTACTTATCACCTAGAATAGAGTGACAAGATTTATAATGTTATTAACACAATTTAAGTCATGAACATTGTAGGATTGAATATAATTCTAAACTGATAAATCTAGATGTCTACTACATTTTATCTACATTATAGATTTAATTTAAATTAGAAATCATATATTCAGAGGCTGTGCAAGAGGTATGCGAAGTGGGCATAATCTACAACCTGTGAGTGGGGGTTTTATAAAATTAGTCTATGCACAACTATTAATTTTAGAACATCTAATGCATTTATATATATGTAATTATTTTTTTTTTTTTAAATATAATTATTCTTTCAGGGCATTGAAGGAGAGTGTCAGTGAGCAGGGGGTTGCAAGCCCGCCTGTTGTAAACATCTTTTTGGTCTTCTGTCTGCTCTAGAAGACTATAGCAGAAAAGAAATGTATGCAGCACCAACAGACAAAATTTAGACATGGCATCAACCTGCACCTAAAGCAATTTCGCCTCAGAAAACGAAGGATAGTTTTAGATGTGATAAGACTGGTCTAAGAAAGTTTGATACCAGTGTTTCAATGTCTGCTTTGGCTACCTTACCTCAGAACACTCCTAAATTATCATGAAAAAGTGAGAAAAAATCTAGACGAACTTGTGTATTTAGAGAGAGAGACAGTGCTGCAAAATTGTGAGCAGTGGCGCAGAGAAAGAATTTATCGACTAACAGCATCAAATGTCCATACAATTCTAAAGAAGCAGGATAATTTTGTGAATTTCGCTGCTTCTTTACTGGCAAATAATAGAAAAAAATTTAGTGCTGTTTTGCCTGTGAGATTGGGTAAACTAAGGGAACTCGTAGTCAAAAATATTTTGAGAAATAAATTCTCCAAACATATATTCCGCAACATTGGACTAGTTGTTCACCCACTCTTTCCTTTTATTGGAGATTTTCCTGATGGGCTGCTTTACCATTATGACAATCCAATGATTGTAGAGATCAAATGTATATACAATCCTTCCAGACAAAGTCTTATTCAGTTATCTGATAAAAGGAAAGATTTTTGTCTTGAATATTCTAAAGACAAAGGCAACTTTGTGCTTAAAACAACCCTCAGTTATTACACCCAGATACAGATGCAACTGTTCTGTACAAATTTAGATACTTGTTTATTTGATTTGTATTATGATTTCAAACAGCCTCTTTTTCTAGAAGTCATTCATAGTGATCAAGCATTTTGTAAAAATGCCTTGTCTCTGTTATCTAAATTTTACTTTCAATATTATCTTCCAGAACTTGTTTCAAGGGATATCTAGATGTTTTATGCCTTGTTCAATTAATTGAAACAGGAGCCAACTTGGTTAATAATCATCATCTTAAACCCACCCAACTATTATTATAATACTGTATATAGTATTAATTTTATTAATTTTTTTTTATTTTGTGACTTTTTGACATCATTGTCTCGAGCATTTAAATCAAGCATTTTGTTAAAATGCCTTATCTCATTTATTGTTTTATGAATGTCTAGATGATGCCTTGTTCAGTTCATTGAATCAGTAGTCAATTTGGTTTATAGCTATTTTCTTAAATCTACCCTCAACTATTATTGTACCTAAATACAGGCATCTATATTTTTTTTTAGCTTTGTGATTTTTGCGATTCATTTAAATAAATATGATACATTGTTATAGCAAAATAAAGTCTTTGTTTCTCTACAAGTGTATTTTTTTATTGAATGATATGAAAAAGTATATTGTACACAAAGAAGCTGATATTATTACTAAAAATATATACATATATACAAATTTTAAACATGAAATAAACAAGCTTATATTAATAAAATATGCACACCAATTTTAAACTTCAAGTTGCCAGATAAAAAATTGATAAGTCATAATAAACCAAAGTAACAACATTGTAAGGGGAAAACTATATTAATAAGGAAGTAATATTTAATATTTTTGGGCACTGGTCTGTAGAAGTACATAATAAAATAGTTTATATTAATAAATTATATACACACCAATTTTAAATTTATATGTTGCTAAAATTCATTAGTCATAAAAATGCAAAATCAAGTCATGAGTAAACATTATATTTATAAGGCAAAGTAATATTATTTTCAATTCTTGGGCACTGCAGCACTAAAGCTGACTAGAAGAAGATTTGATTAAGCTATATTTATTAAAGGGTCTAGGAAGTTAACCAGAAAGCAAATAGCATAGTGAATCTCATCAATGATATGTAATAGAGCATATGGGATTTCCACAGCCAATGTTTTAAAATTTTTAAATTCTGCTTATAGCTCTTTCTACATGACATCTGTGACAAGAAACCTTCTTGTTTTCTCCTCTTTCTGTAACCTCAAATTGAGATTTTTTTTTAAAAAAGTTGGGAGTCAAGAGCGTTATACCTTTGGCTTCAAAATTATCTTTTAAAACAGTGAAGCCTCTGTCTGCCAGGACACAGTCTCCAGGCTCCAACTTCTCTATCAGTCTACTTCTTAAAGTGATTTCTTTGTCTGATATAGAGCCATTATATAGATCAGAGATAAACGAAATCCCCCCACTCCGTGTAATGCCAATTAGTGTAAGCATGTGAAGCCAGTGTAACTTTTAAAGGTTTTATCTCCTTTTAGTTTCAAAGAGTCATAACACAATTTCAACTGAGCAACTTCTTCCAGAAGGCTAGCATTGCCTGGTTCCAAAGTATTTACCCTCTTTAGAAGATCTGTAATAAAGTCTTCATCAGTTTGCACAGTGACATCTCTAGTCTTCTCCTCAATGGTAGTATCTTGGGGTAAAAGAGGTTGTCTAAAAGGAAACAAAATATATTTAAGTGTACAGTCAAACATGATCATCATAAAAATATTTACTATTAAGATAAACAAATGTCAAACATAATTACTGAAGATATTTCCAAACATTGACCTCAATTCATATTTGGTCTTTTTTCAGCATGGTGTACTTTTGGAAAAAGAAAACTTGGTCGGCACAGCCCCAGGCTTTAGAAGTCTGTGATCTAAATGGAATATATAATGTATATTAGTTTTAAAACACATTTTTTTTTTCAAAATAATCTACATAAAAGTTACTAGACCTATAGATCTATATACCATCTGAAAATAAGCCATATAAACCTAAAAATATGTATATTAATAGGGAGGCCTACTGATCAAATATTAACATTAGATCCACTACTTGTAGTGTACAAGTCGAAATTGAATATACTACTACTAGATTGTAACTAGACCAGAATTTAGCAAATATTAATAGTAATAATAATAGGCTGTTTAGTATTATTTAAAGTCGAATCAACGCTAATAGAATTCTATGTCTATATCTTATTCTATATAGTATCCAGAATGACTAGATCCATCTAGCAGCTAGCTACTTGTAGATCTATTTCTACTAATTTCTAGTCTAGTCACTAATGACACTAGTCTAATCTAGAAATATTATAATCTAGACTAGTTGTTTTATTATTTACATGCTCTTTAAATTTAATTTATAAACTTTGAATGATAATCAGATTTAAAAATCTAGATCTAATTCTGATTGTAAATTTAATAGAATGTATAGATATAGACTCTAGAATACTAGAATAGGTCTACAGATTCAGATTATACAGTAGATTTGAGTGAATCTAGAATAATCTAGATTACTAGATCTAATTAATATTTTAAACTATTTATATCTAGAAATTCTAGAAGTAGAATCTAGATATAGATTCTGAGCTAGACATATAGCTATGCTAGGACAAATTTGTACAAATACTCCTCCTTCCCTAGTGCTATTAGAGCATGGAATGGGTTGCCTGAGCTAGCCAGAAAAACCAGTGACTTGGCAGAATTTAAGTCATTGGTTAATATGCATGACTAAATGCATGACGCGTATGACGTAATCATCTTCTTTTTTGAAGTAACGTCTGTATTATATAAGATAAGATAAAATCTAGTCTAGACCTACTAGTCAAAGACTTAAATATCATCGTATTACTACTATTAGTATATAATACTTTTTGATGAAGAATATAAATATAGATTAGATCTAGATTCTATAGATTATTATATGATTATAGATCTATCTACTTACTTGTAAAAGGCTGGTAAATAAAACAGCCCTCCTCAAAATGCTCAGAACATATTACAGAGTGTGCACTTGCAGTGAAGTTTTTTCGTTTCAGTTTTATAACCCATTCTTTACATAGCTTTGGATTCTTCACAGGAAAACGATGAAAACTTTTTTTTTTCTCTACATTCTTTTTTATGTTCATAATTATTACAGTCAAATGCAACGCATTGCTTCCCATCTTTCCAGTACTAATCTATACACACAAGTGAATCGTTGATGGTTGTCACGTGACCGTACGTTTCGGTGAATGAGGTCCATTGAACAGATGTGCGCAATGGCTACAGTCTTAAACCTAAATATTTTATTTAATGGGATGTGTGACTGAGCTACGATCAAATTAAAAGGGGGGGGGGAGGGCTTGACTTCAAATCCTGACTAGAAATTTTTATATTCTTGTTGCTAAGCGCCTAAAGGTAGCATGGTAGCCTTCTCCCATTTACCGTCACCACATCATGTCTACGTAATGGACTGGATTAGAGTGTCCACTGGGCATGCTATAGAAATAGAAGCATGAACAACGTTGTCTACACCCAGCAGTAATAATAAATAATAATAACATATAAAGGAGATAATGACAAATGACCTCGCAGACACTTTAGAAATATATAGAAGTAAAAAAAAAGTATTAAGCAGACATCCTTTCGTTGTGAGCGAAGTTATGAGCCAAGTTATGAGCCATGTTTATCTTTACAAGTCAATAGCCTTCACCTTTGCATACTTGCGTCAACACTCATATAATGTAAGAAAATGAATAAGTTCAATAAATTGTATTTAAACAAGTCGGGAAATATTTTCTAAATGTATGTGAATAACATTTTTTTAATTATTCTTTGTCTCTCTCAATTTCCCTCTCACTGTCTCTCTTTGTCTCTCTCAGACTCTCTCTATTTCCCTCTCACTGTCTCTCTTTGTCTCTCTCTATTTCCCTCTCACTGTCTCTCTTTGTCTCTCTCAGACTCTCTCTATTTCCCTCTCACTGTCTCTCTTTGTCTCTCTCAGACTCTCTCTATTTCCCTCTCACTGTCTCTCTTTGTCTCTCTCAGACTCTCTCTATTTCCCTCTCACTGTCTCTCTTTGTCTCTCTCAGACTCTCTCTATTTCCCTCTCACTGTCTCTCTTTGTCTCTCTCAGACTCTCTCTATTTCCCTCTCACTGTCTCTCTTTGTCTCTCTCTCTATTTCCCTCTCACTGTCTCTCTTTGTCTCTCTCAGACTCTCTCTATTTCCCTCTCACTGTCTCTCTTTGTCTCTCTCAGACTCTCTCTATTTCCCTCTCACTGTCTCTCTTTGTCTCTCTCTCTATTTCCCTCTCACTGTCTCTCTTTGTCTCTCTCAGACTCTCTCTATTTCCCTCTCACTGTCTCTCTTTGTCTCTCTCAGACTCTCTCTATTTCCCTCTCACTGTCTCTCTTTGTCTCTCTCAGTCTTTCTATATTTCACTCTCATTGTCTCTCTTTGTCTCTCTCTTTCTCTCCATCTTTCTGTCGTTTTCAAAAATGCTTATTTCTCTCTCTCTGTTTTCACCCGTTTCTCTCTCTCTCTCTCTCTCTCTGAGTCCCTCTCTTTCTCTCTCTCCTTTTTCACCCGTTTCTCTCTCTCTCTCTCTGAGTCCCTCTCTTTCTCTCTCTCCGTTTTCACCCGTTTCTCTCTCTCTCTCTCTCTCTCCCTCTCTTTCTCTCTCTCTCTCTCTCTACATAACTTTTAAAATTGTAAAATCACAGTCTGAATTATTTTTTTGAAGCACACATTTGCTTATCTTTATAAACTAAAGCTATGCTAAAAATAAACTCGTCTAAGCTATTATTAGAATAGACACACACACAAAATTAGATTTGTTGCTTTCTGAGTAAAAAATATGTTTTCATGACATCTAAATAGTACTTAAAATCTTTAAAACAAAATTGGATGTGATCAAATGAATGTCTAAACAGGATTTTAATTGACTCAATTAACGCACAGGTTTTTGTTTTTAAAGTTAAACAATTGAAATCGAAAATGCAGACAAAGGTCATAAATATTTCCATCTTCGAAGGAGACACAAAAATTTAAATATTAATTTTATTTACCAGAGCCCCACTCAAAGCCCAATTTCATAAACCACACTGAAACTCACTTAATGAGCCTGACAGAGCCCCACACAAGGACCACGGAAAGTACTAACAGCCCACACAAAGCCCAAAGCCACCATGTGACTACACTATGCCTTCACGAAGTCCACCCAAATTCCCTCACAGCTGACACTACACAATGTCTTCACGGATTCCAAGCAAAGTCCTTCACACAAAACTCACGGATCACACAAGGCCCACACAGAACCCATTCGAGAATTTTTTTGAGAACCCTTATGTTTTGCTTACGTCAATCATAAAACTAACAAAAAAACAAATGAAAATGTTTCTAGACTTTTCTTAAAACTGTTAAAATTATAACTAAAGTATGAACTATATTTTCTCGTCCATAGATGACGTTGGAAGGGAGGAAATCCAAACAAATACGTGTCTTAACCTTGTATTTATGCAGCAACAATTGAGAGACAACTCTTAGAACGAAGTAGCAATGCAAGAGGACCATGTATTTGAACATTATTTGTGTACATTGTAAAGAAAGACAACTCGTGTTTTCCTTCATGATGAAAAGACAAACAAAAAATGTAAAGAAAGTCAGAGACACCGAAGACGAACGAGAGACTCTGGTCCTGAGTTTTTTTATTGTGACTGTACGTTGCATTGAAAGGGTCTGTAATCATCCAGGGCTACTGGCTGTTTACTTGTATAATTTGTAGGAATATTCCTAGCACTGTGATGTTCGTTGGAAATGCCAAACACTCGTGACATGAAAGCAGAGTCGTGTCTGATGGGAGCACGAGGAAGTCGAGGGGCAGGGGGTGGGGAGGTGTGAATGGTGAGACGCGCGTGACTTGTACTCGCGGTCCTGAAATTGGTACTCCTTCCGTTACATGAAAGAGACAGGGTACAGGTGTAGGGATTCAAAGGTCAGGTGTCCGAGATGAATGGGTTACTTTCTAGGTTACATAGGTCTGTGATCAGTTCAATTATATAGGTATCTGTTCAGTTAGATTACATAGAAGTGTGATCAGTGGAGTAACATAGGTATGTGATCAGTTAGATTACATAGATATGTGATCATTTGGATTACATAGGTATGTGATCAGTTGATTACATAGGTATCTGCTCAGTTAGATTACATTGGTATCTTATTAATTAGATTATTTAGGTATGTGATTGGTTGGATTACATAGTTATGTGATTTGTTAAATTTGTTGGATTACGTAGGTATGTGATTAGTTGGATTACATGGGTATATCGTATATGATTAGTAGTTAGACTACATGGATATTTTATTATGGTATGTGATACTATCTCTAGATGTTTTTTAATTTATAAATCCTCGACCTGTCCCTGGAAAAGGAGATTTAAAAAAAAACGCACAGGGAAGACTGCATCGACCTTCGCTTGACTCAGACCAAGAGTTTGGGAAACTCACGACAGAGACCAAAATGGAGGTCTACAAGGCATGCGTTCTGAGTTCTGAGTACGCTGCTGTACGGCAGTGAGTCGTGGACTACCTACGCAAAGCAACAGAAAACTAAACTCATTCAACGCTGTCTCCGAAGGATCTTGAAAACTACTTGTCAAGAGAGTGTGCATTACTGAGATCCTTGCGCGAATGGGCCTTCCAAGCATCTTTACTGCCCTCAGACAGCGCCGCCTGCACTGGCTCGGACATGTTCGCCAGATGGAAGACAATCGCATCACGAAAATCATTCTCTACGGGCGACTCGTGTCTGGCTCAAGAAAAAACTGGTCGCTCCCAACTTCTTTACGTGGATGTAATAAAACGGGACCTAAAAACAGTGAATATTGATACTGACCAATGGGAAGACATAGCCGTAGGCCGCACTAGTTGGAGAGAGACGGTGACCAAGAAAGCTATGAACAGTGAAAAAACAACATTGGCCTCAGCTCTGGAAGAAAAGCGTATAGTACAAAAAATATATATGAGCATAAATCCACTTTCTTTTGTGCGTTTTGTCTGTCGGTCTGTCTGTCCCACACGTTAAGGTCGAAAAAAAAAAGACTAAATCTATTGAAAATCTGATTAAACCTTTAATCTAATACCATTAATTAAATATTTGGGATGTCTAGCTTGAAAATTAGATGTACCATGACCTTGTAGAGAGATTTTTCAAATTTGCAAGCCACAGTGCATGGGGAATTTTTCATTTATCTTCTAGTTTTTGAGATCTGAGTGTTACAGACGGACATTTTGCACAAACCTAATAGCGGCTTTTTCCCTTACGAGTGCCGCAAAAAAATATAAACATTATCACCAATTACAACAATAGATGCCAATAATTACGTAACACTTCCTTTGAAGTCAATGCCGTTGGTTTTTTTCTTTTCATCTTTTTACCTCTGTCACGCTAGCAAGCTTTATAATAGAATCATTGGTCTTCATCTACAATTAAACAAGTGATTTACTTCAAGCCTAAAAAGTGTATCTAACCCTTCCAATGTTTTATCTCTGGATGCGATCAAACAAGTTTAAATAGCAATGTGAATGTAGTGCATTTTTACATTTCGTGATTCACATATAGAAGGCCTCAACACTGACCTCCCAGGTCACAACCTGTGGGCAGCATAGATCCAATAGCTCGTTGACACGTCGTACACACCTGTGATGTGAAGACGAGTTATTGGTCTAGTCTACCCACAGGTTGTGACGTAGCAGGTCTGTGTTCAGGCCTTGTATAACGATAGATCTCGGCTCAACATAGACTTAAAGCATTCGAAAAGTTTCAAGTGAAAAAAAATCTCTTCATGTCTCTAATTCATTGATAAATAACCAATGCACTAAACCCTTCCATTCATTGCAATCTTCTTTCTGACGTCTGCAACGTGTAATATATATATATTTATATTTCACTTAATGTCATTCCTAACTTCACATAGAAAAGAACTCTAAAACTATCAGTTCACATCATCAATGTTTCTCTACGTGGAAATGAGATTCCAACAAGGTGCAGCGCGGTCGTTTGGGGCTGGATGATAGCCATTCATGGACATACTGTAGACATGTCGGGTAGAGGGAACAAATAGCAGGGCGAGGACACGCTAAACTAACAATGGAAGTACTCACCGAAACAGCTTTTGTTCTGGTCACCATTGCGATGCCGCCATTGATTTTTCGGTGACCGCAGGTCATCTGTTTAGCGGTTTCCCTTAATACCATCAGACACATGATCTCATTACGACCTGGGACTCCTGGGGACTCTCGGAACGTTCCATAATAGTGCTAGCGATCGCTTGGGTACCATTAGTACTGAATACGTATAGTGAACGTTTTATGAAATGAGAGGCGGAAACCTCTTGACTACGCATTTGATGGTGCTGGAGTTCAAGTCCCGATGTAAACTAAAAATGTTTCATTTGAGATTTTAATATAGCTGAGTTTGTGTTTGTTGAGCTGCATAATAAAGTAAAGTTTCCCTTTCAGACCTTGTGGTCTATAGGGCAGATGATGTAAAAGTCATCTGTTTCTGTGGCCCACGGTTAACTATAGTGTCATGTGGCCAGCACAACGACCAACCACCTTTACTTTTTCATAAACTAATGTCAGGTACCCATTAGAGCTGAATGGACACCTGGGCGCCCAAAAGATCCCAAAATTGAAAATCCAGATCTTCACCAGGATTCGAACCCGAGCGCCCCCCACCCCCGCAGCCACCGCGCCTCCCGAGCGGCCTAATGGTAGCACGGAAACCTTCTCCCGAATAGTCTCCTCCACCCCACCCCCCCCTCCACGTCTCCAAAAGAGATTGAAACAAAACACGAAACGCATGGAATACGAGCTATACAAAAAGCAATAATATTATTGGGGATAGCTTTGTTACTTTGAGAAACGAATTGAAACCTTGACCTTAAAATCTCTTTAATTAGCTGTGTGCTAGTGTTACAGTAAGACGTGCAAATCCTTCCAATAGTTTAAAGCTAAAGTAGACTTAACACGGAGAAATTCTTATTGTTTGAACGTTGGCCATCAAGTTGGCTGGCTCCTAGTTCACATTTCTTTTAGGACGTGATGGCTCCAGGGGCCAGATTTTCAAAAATGTAGGGCTCTGCGCCACCAGGGGAGTCAACTTTTAGGGCGCCTGCCTAAATAAAAAAAAAGAAATAGAAAATTTTAAACAAAAATATGGACGTTAAATATAAGAACCAAAAGGGAAGTAAGATTACATTTAAAAATACTCACCTCTGTTTCTGTCTTCATAATAATACATACTTTTACAGTTCTTCATGTTATTTAGTGTATGTTCAGTGGCGTAGCTTGGGTGGTGGGAGGAGGGGGTAGAATTTGAAAATCCCCCCGGCCCCCCACTTGAGAGGGGCCCCCAAATGAGTGTTTTTTTTACATAAAAAAATAAATATTACGCAAAATGCAGGGGACCAATAGTTAAAGCCTGGCTTCAGAATGTATATAGTGCAGTCTACACTCTTTCACTGTTAGGTAGTGTGTCACAAACTTTTGGCCTATATGTACTACTTTTATAATTCTTGTATTTAGTTATTTAATTTAGTAAGAGAACATAATAAATGAGTATTTAAAAAATCAGCATAGTTAATGAGGTGCAACGCGTACGACTCCAAAGTCTTCCCGTACTTCTGGGGGGTACGCGTACCCACTTTGGGAAACACTGTTGTAAGGGAATGAGCTAGACATTAACTGGACTTGAAAATCTCAAAAGAAAAAAAGTACAACTCAATTCAAAGAGAAGTGACCACTACCAGGAGGTGACCACTTGAAGAGCTCTTCTGTTATCTCTTCAGCACACCAAGGATGAGCTCCAATTGGCAACAGGACAGAAAGTTCCCGCATTAAAAGTACTAAGATCAAGGTGTCGAAATGACCGTGCATAATAAGTAGCTGATAACATGAGAGCCCCGGGTTCAACTATGGTCAGTCAAGCAGATATTTGTTTTTAGGAAAATGAAGATACGTGTGTTACTAAGTGCATCGGTCAGTGATACCTGCTAACATGCTTGAACTGTTAATACCATCCAAAATTGAAAATAGATTAACTTTATTTTAAGGGAACCTTGGGTTTCATGAGCTCTGTAGTCTTCAACTCTCGCAACTAGTTCGTTTGTTTGTATGTTTGTTAGATCAGTTTGTAGTTTTAAAAAAAAGTAAAGTATCTCAAAGACCCCACCCCCCCCACCCCAATTTACATTTTTGCTCTCGTAGGAAAGTATTTGTAGGTCGTTTTGTTCAAAGTTAGTCACAAAGAGAGAGAGAGAGAACGAGAGAGAGTGAGAGAGAGAGAGAGAGAGAGAGAGAACGAGAGAGAGTGAGAGAGAGAGAGAGAGAGAGAGAGTAAGAGAGAGAGAGAGACAACAGGGTACAAGTGGGCCTTCGTCTTCACCTCCCACACCCATATGTACAAACTTTCACCTTCAAATAATTATATAATAGTCATAAAATAGGCGCGGTGGCTAAGCGGTAAAGCGCTTGGCTTCAGAACCTTGTGTCACGGGTTTGAATCCTGGCGAAAACTTGGATTTTTTTTTTATTTCCGGATATTTGGGTACCTCTGAGTTTCCCCAGCTCTAATGGGTACCTGACATTAGTTTGGGAAAAGTAGAGGTGGTTGGTCGTTGTGCTGGCCACATGACACCCTCATTAACCGACGGCCACAGAAACAGATGACCTTTACATATCTACTGAAGAGTTCTGCAGCTCAGCAGCAAAGAGCTGGAAATAAACTTCAGCTTGTTCTTTGACAAAATCTTTCCAAACTATTGGCTACTTCAGACAAGCACACTCCCTCTACGTACAGTCACACGACAGACGGACTCGAAGAGATAGCATGATCTAAATGGAACAGACAGACAGACAGACATGACTGGACTCCTCGCGCGCGACTGATGAGCTGGTTGAACGTGAGGAGGCATAACCGGGGAGGAGGGGGGGGGTAAGCAGCGACACTTTTTTTTTAGAACTGCAGGGGAGCTAATAGACGCCGGTACTAGAAGTTATGGGCCATGGCAAAGTGGAAATCCGGTCTCCACAACACACAAGCAGCCACACACTAGAACTAAAATATACTTAAAACTCTACAACAGTCGAAAGGGAGGGGGGAGGGAGTCCACTTTCCAATACTTTAGCATGTCTAGCATTCTGCACGCTCAATAAAGCCAGGTAGATGGCGATGGAGGTTCAGGAGAAGGGAAAAAAAAAGTAACAACCAACGCTAATTGGTTGGTACATAGTTATTAAGATAGAAATACCAGGAGCGTGTGTGCTTAAGGGTCTCTGCATGGGTAACGATCGCGACTATTAGATCTAGGAAGGTAGGTAAAGTTGAAACCCTTTGTCAGAATCAAGTCGAAGGTCAGCTAAGGGCTGGGTGGTGCTGGGAATAGAGGTTGGAGGGGTCACTCATTTATTGATTGACTTGGAGTGTGAATGAACTTGGTAATTGTTGACACTATATATGTGTCGTGACTTTGTGTGTGTTCATGTGAAGGTGTGTGTGTGTGTGTTAGTGTATGAGTGTGAGAGAGGCTGAGCATAGTATATTTACACAGAAGGCACACCCTACATGGCCAGGCATGATAAAGTCATTAGGATCCAGTAATTAGCTTGTATGAACGGAACTGATGGTGTGGTTCGAACTAACAGGCCACCTTGGGATCTCAATCTCAGCGGTAGGCCCGCTGACTCAATGCTCGCCTTGCGGGTTTGTGGGAAAATCGTCAAATCTTGGTAGCCAGCCATAAGTACTAAATTTTAGTCTCGAGATTAAAACAGAATTACCATTACAGTATTGAAAAGTGTTTTATTTTTAATTACTTCATGTCTAAAAGAAGCTGTTAAATCTTTCCAGATCTAAAAGTTATTTATTGATCCAGATCTAAAACACATTTAACTGTGTTTTCAAAATTAAAATATTTTTTATAGGTTTTAAATAGACTTAAAAAAAAAACTTTTAATTGAACACGACATAATGCTAACCTGTCAAGATTTGAATTTCCATGCATCGGCAAAAAAAAAATGTATTTAATATAATGTAATTAATGTCACGTAGGGAAAGACATTTTTTTTCTTAAGTTTAATTTTAATAGTCTGAAAAAAATGAATGGATTGCATGTTCTGAAGGCGTTCTCAATCTACATTTCTATACACACCGATGATATGACGAAATTTTTATTTTACGAAGCTTATTATCAACTTTGTTTGTCTGTTAAAAAGTTTGTACACGCTATTTCTAAGACACCCAATCTAACATTTAGCAAACATTTCTTTTATTTCATAAACAAGAATCAATAAAAAAAATAAACAATTAGTTAATTAAGTATTGGTAATTAATTATTTTGTTTGTTATCTCAAGGGAGGGACAGAAATTGTACTTGACTGAGGTGGTGGTATAAGCTGAATTAGTCCCCTTTTATAGGTTGCCTTTTTAAAGTAAGTTTGTAACAAGTAACCAGTGAATCGTTAAGTATGCCGAGTCTGTCAATGAGAATGATGGGGGTCCACCTAAAAGTTTGTGTGTAAACTAGATCAATCACTCCTTTTGTCACCGTGTGTGAGTCTGTTGTTGTCAGTATGTGGTACAATGGCAGATCATTTACAAGTCACACATTATCATGTGAACTTATCCACAGGAAACGCCTATGAGTTTGTGTGTAACTTTCTCTCTTTTTTGTTTTGTTTGGACTTTGTCATTGTCAGTGTGTCACTTCCTGTCATGTCGTCGACTCCCCACCAAACAGCATTCAGTGCCTTCCCCCCCCCCCCCCACCTTATTACGGCTGGGTGCCCCAGCATAAGATAATTCACCCTGTCGTTCAGCGGCGTGTCCTCCAGTACGTTCCTGAGTGCACCCCAGCGTTCTCCCCCAGCTGGCATAGCTCTGTGGTGGCTGTACGGAGAAGGGAATGGTCCTGCTGTGTTGACCCCACCCCCACCCCCGCCACCTCATCTCTTCAAGTCTCAGCAGACTTTCCACAAGATAGAACCGTTAATAGAGGAAGGGTGAGGGAGGGTATGAGAGGGAGGAGGGGGGGGAACTGGGCATGATATTTCCATTATGTTTCACAGAAGAGTTTTAAACTCGGCGGATCATAGATCCGGACTCCCCCTTGATGGATATTAATGCGTTTGTTTGTAGAGATAGGGCGAATGTAGAAAAGGTCGACAAGAACTGCGTAAGGTCGACAAGTACTCCCGTAAGGTCATTTACAATCACTAAAAGGTCTTTATATGACAAGATGTGAATCCTGTCAAAAAAAGTTTCAAGTCCCTTTAAAATGGCTATAATATAGTCCGTTGAAACACGGTTTAAATCCATCAAAAAGACAAGATACAAGAACTCTTTTGATTCCTTAGCAATTCGTCATTGAAAAAAAAAACAACAAACTTCACTCGTAGTGTTTAACTGAAACTGTGGTACGAACGTATGTATGCGTACGTATAATCCTTTGTTATGTGTAATGTACAATTGTGGAAAAGGATATAGAAAGATGCTTGAAATATATTATTACAAAAATAACGTAGAATATTCATAGGTCACTTCCTACGACTGTAATGTCTTTAGAATATACTGAGATATAAGCTTGTAGTTTAGAGTATGGTCATCGATTGCTAATTGAAGAAAAAAAAAGGTTTAAAATGTACACTTTGATTTGAGTGCATTAAAAGGACAAATGATGTACATTCTATTAAAACCATAAAAGTTTGAAGCACTTAATTGCTATTCCAAAAGTTCAATTCTGAGCTCAGTTCGTACAAAGTGTGTAATAATGAGTTCAGATGGTGCAATGAAACAAAGGCTGAGTCTCTCTGGGAATGCAATAAAACAACATTGATTTAAAACGGATTGTCCTAAAATGAGATCATTTCCATACAAGGCAAACACCAATAGGATGCAGCTACTCTAGTTAGTGTTTGGGAAAAGAGAGAGAGAGAAAGAGAGAAAGAGAGAGTGAATGAGAGAGAGTGAAAGAGGAAGAGAGAGAGGAAGAGGAAGAGAGAGAAATGAGAAAGAACAAACCTAAACTCGGGTGGTACCGAAAGAAAGATTAACTCTCACGAAGGAAGAGTGGGGGAGGGGGGGGAGAGGTGGTAACTAATCTCTCAAAGTTTCTGCCTGACTGTCCATCAAAGTGAGTGGGTCAACAAAGAGCCTCTGGTCAGCTGGCCAAGTGGACAGTACTTCCAGATAAATATAGCATTTCTCACACCAGAAAAGGAAGCAAGGACTTTAGGTACAACACACTAACTCATCTCTGAACATTCATAGACAAAAAAAAGGAACTGTATATTTATCAATGTTCTATTTTATAAGACCTTCTTCAGTTGTAACGACTATGGCTAATCTAGTAGAACACTTTTTCAGGTGACTATGGAGCCCTATTGTGGTAAGACACTCAGGTCCACTTATATTACAGTCTAATGTGGCTTTCGCTTTGGTGGTAGAAGAGCCAGCCATTTCACTCCGTAACGATGGGGTCAGAAATCTATGAGATGAACATGAAGACAGTTCAATAACAAAACCACTTTGCAGTAATTAACAAATAAGTTCGGATGGTGTTTTTGTTGTTGGGTCAAAATGAGAAGTAGCTAAAGATTTATAATCCTCTTCCTCTATTAGACGTAGTGATAAGTTTAAGTGACAAAAAAAATAAGTAAAATTTTATGGAGAAAATAAACTAGATTTGTATTCATAAATATCTAGAAGCTTTTCATATCAATATACAAATTTAAACATAAGATGTTCTAAGATTATTATAGAACAACTATTACATCAGGTAATACACACAGAGTTGTCAAGTTCATCTGCTTTTATTTTTGGTCTACTATCTACGCCCTACGGGGTCTCATGTGGCCAGCAAATGACCAACTGCCCTTTTCCTCCAACAGACGACTGGCAGCCATTAGTGAATGGAATCCTAAAGTCCGTAAGCTTAAAAACATCACAATTTTCTATCGGAACTATTATTTCACAATCAAGTTTTGCATGACCTGGTTATCTACTTTCTAAACCTAGATCTATGCAACTTTGGAACGTGACATAATTCATGAAAAATCTCATTTCTAACCATGATGGTATTCCGTATTCCAGGTTATCTTGTCAGTCATTCTTGTAAGAAAAAACTTTTGTTTATATTGTTTTTACTTAAACTTATATAGAAAAGTAAAAAATCAACAACATTGACTACTTGACTTTGTAGACCTACTTAACTTTGTAGAACTACTCAACTTTGTAAACCTACTTGACTTTGTAGACCTACTCGACTTTGCATTACCAGGAAGCACCTTTTAGTGCAATTTCATTGAGCTAAATGAGTCGAGCCCAATCGTTTTAGAAGGCTTTAACATTGACCTGTAACGTCACAACGTGGGGGTACTTTATACCCAAATAGCTCGTTGTCACATGGTAAAGACCTAAACTGCCCATTGGTTGTGACCACGCAGGTCAGTGCTCAGGCCTTCTATAATAAATGGTCTCGAGTGAAGCAAGCTTTCATAGCGTAAACCGCGACGGTTTGTCGAGTATACAACACATAAGCTGGTACAACAAAAAGCACTAATTGATTTTCGCCATTAGATACGCCCATGAGAACCTTTAGCTTCCTTTTCTTGGCCCAGTTCACGCCGCCTCTCTGCTGTACTGCTTTCCCCCCAGCCCCCTCCTCCTGGCCGCCACATCCGCTTAACAATAATGTCAAAAACTGTTGGGTCCCCGCAGATGAGGAGTTCACGCGAGGGTGTTGCTGGGAAGAAAGAAATAGCTCCCCCATGCACGTGCTATGGTTAAAAATAGCTTTTTAGTCCACAGGAACTTATTTTCGGTAGTATGCCTCCTGGAACAACGACTTGAAAGAAGAGTTTGGGGAGGCAGAAGGAGGACGATCTCAGGGGCGGATCATCCTGAAGTGTTGGTGGAGAAATGAGCACTTTAAATATTTCAAACATGTGGAACGTCATTGCGGAGAAAAATAAAAGTTTGATTTCTATAATGTTATCGTCTAGTTGAATGAATAGGTGGAACAAGCAAAATATAAAATATACTTTAAAAAACAAACAAACAAAGATTATATAAGGAAAAGAACCGCAGTATTACTGCACTATCGTTCAATAATGCAAGATTCTTCTCCTTTTCTATCAAACAAATTTAAATAATTACCACTAATGAATTAAGTAGTTAGTTAATATTTTAATTGATTCATGTGTTATCGAGAATAAATAATTTTACAAAGTTTCAACTTGATCTGAGAATATGAAGTGGGAGAAATCACGTGATTTGTACTAGACAGACAGACAGACAGAGTTAATCTAAGCTTTTTATAGACAAGAGTTCTCGTCCTTGTGGATGTCGAATATTTCATTCAAACCTAAATAAGTGTTTACTATGGAGTTTGGCTGGGAGTGTTTGCATTGGCTAATTTAGTCTGATTTCACCATGAGTAAGACCTCGCAAACAATTTTATTTCAAGGGAGGGGAGGGGAGTGATGACAGAAACATCAAAAAGTTACATTTTAATATCAGTTCGTCTGTAGTAAAACTGATGGTCGTCTATAATTTCTTATTCTATTTTTTTCCCTTTACGTCTGCAAGGAGTCTCTCCAGTAAGCTGGAACAGTTATTTTATTATTTTACACTCCATCTATTTTATACATAACAGCAAAATGTATACACATTTTTATTCATTTATTCAACTCTTTATTTTAAAAAAAAGGAGGCGGCGCGGTGGCTGAGTGGTTAATCGATTGGCTTTCGAACCTGGTATCCAGAATTTCGTGATTTACTTTAAGTAAATTTTACAGGTTATAAATATTTAACTTCCCCCCAAAAGACTTTTTAGCAATAAATATTGTCTTTCTAACTTCCCCCAGATTTTCTGTTTGTTTGTAAAGCCGGTGTGAACTTCCGAATTCAAAATGTATTTTAATTAAATTCTGGCATTCAAACAAATTATTATTTTTTTTTTTTTTTTACAATTAGAGGCTTTTTAAATAAAGGGGTATTCAAATTAAGTCTATTTAAACTAAACATCTTTAAATTCATCAGTTTCACTGAACGAATGCCAACTGCCAACAAATCATTTACTAGACTTGAGTAATAGTACATCTGACTAGTGTTTGATAAAGTGTTGGGTGCTCTGTATTCGGCTTGATCCAAAGAAGATTACTGGCTTCTTTATTACCGTATTTTAAATACGATTTCGATACATTTACAACAATCGAAATAAAGGTAGCAATGATCTACTAAATAAAACTGGTTGATACAACGACGACCAAGGAAATCTCTATTCACTATGTAATGATCGTCTTTTGTCACTAAATTCTTTCATTACTAGAGCAGCGAATGCTCGATGCTTCACGTACAAAGCCCAAAGACCTCCTCGATTTTGTGGGCTCCTATTCTGCAACGTCATGCGGTCTTTGTCCCTATTTCTACCGTCTGCTAACATAAGTGTGCACAATTCTCAATTTAAAATTGACATACTCTCCAAACCAAAGCGTTACACTAGCCAAGATATAACATAGTTCTAGGAATAATGTGTACCGTATAGTATTACATAATAATATACAAAATAATTGTTATAGAATACTTTGTTGTTGTTATGGTATCGGACGATTTTTATTTTGAAAGAAAATTTGAGTAACTTAAAATACAGCGACTGAGATTTTACCAGATGTGAAATAGTCCGGGCACTGTTAGTTAGTCACGTGATCTCACACATCGCGACGGTTACGTCTCGCCTTCACTAGCCCAAAGCTGTTTTCTTTTTTTTTTACTATATCTCTTAATGATATATCTGCAGCTTTACAGTTTTTGAATAATTAGAATCTTCATGTAAGTGTGATAACAATAATAATGGATAAAAAGAAAATCAAAGATGATTGTTAGGAAAGAATCGTGATAGAATCGAGTCTGAAATATCTGGAATCGCCCAGGTCCAACACATTATCACATCTTAAATAAAACCCGGCAGCCATTACAGCGACCAGCTAATTAGTACAGCAAGAAACTAAATAGGATACCATATATCAGGACTAGAGTCATCTTCACCATTATACAATGTTTATCTCTTGTCTATTTTTTTTCTTCATCTTCCATGTTTCTCAGTGGCGCCACCACCCCGCCCTCTTCAGTAACTATTCCGCCGTTGACCTGGTTCCTGCTTCTCAAGAACTCTCCTGCCACATAAATCAATGGAAGGACTCCGACCTAAAAAAAAAAAAAAGACTACAAGTTTCCCGGCATCCATCCACCGTGACCTACTTTAGCTACAAGAGTCTTTGACTACCTCTCTGAGACACACGAGGATGTACGAAAAGAAAAAAAAGTAACTTCCGCTTGCCAGATTTTTTTTATATTCCAGCTCCGTTAAAAAAAAAACACGGGGGGTTTTAAACCCCTTGTATCTTCGCTGTCAATAATTTGATTCAAAGAGAAGCAAGGCCGGCACCCCCACACAGGCGAGACGCCAAAACTACCTCCCCCCTCCCCTTTTTTTTTAATGTCACGGTACTTGTGTGATGATTGCAACACCAAGTGCTTTGAAACACCGGAATCTTCAGCTGCGGGAGATGGGAACTTGTTACAATCTTGTGGTATCATCGCTTCCTGTTCGGCGGCAATGGACGACTTAATTAAAAAATAAATCCCCTTTAAATTCCTTTTGTTGTGTTTGCTTTTATATCGTCTGCATCTTTTTTTCATAAATGAGTTAACTCTCTTAGTATGACTACAAAAAAAAAACCAACAAGAAACTTAGCAAAATGAATGGCTCTCTGTGAATACATAAGTTTGTTCTAGATCTAAATGTTTTGCTTTGTTTTAACATAGCGTATTACTGAGTGGTTTTACGTCTATGTTAGACTTGGCAAATGCTCCCATCAATATTTCGTTTAGCCACGAAAATGAAAGTAGAGTGTGAAAATGGTTTGCCCGTTTAACCGACCTATTGATATCATATATACAATACAGCGAAAACGGGTTTACCCGATTTGTTAAAAAGTTTCGTTTTTTAATAGAGCTAAATAAAGGTATTTGTTTTATTTAATTTTAAGACCTTCCTGTTGTGGAAAGGGACATTTAAACATACACTACGGTCTCCGCCATGATCTAAAGAGCATTTATGCCAAGTTTTATCAAGATTGGTCAAACGGTTTTGATTTCTATGTGGGACATACATACACTCATGCATACATACATATCATTTACATTCTACTTTATATATAAGTTAAAATCTTGCTGGTATTTATGCTGACCGTTTAGAAACAATGATCTTTGCGGGACAGGGTGTGGCCGATCTGATACATACTTTCCTGGACTGGAGCATGGGTTGGCTATCAACAAATAGTGGAACTGGCCCTTAAGTCCTTAGAGTGGAGATTCAATAAAGACTCGCTAGCCCAGTCCGAAAATCCGGGGAGTGGTTCCACATTAGTGAGGGAGGGAGATAAGGGGTGCCTTCCTCATAGGGAGTGACAGTCTTTGTGGATTGAGGTGCCCTTGTTCTATTCAGATCTTAAGTGTATCTGAACATCTTTGGTCAGTTTTAAGTGATTGGTCATCCTGATAGTCACAAACCGGAAGTCACATAGGCCTAACGAAATGAGCTTACATGTAAATGCAGGTAATTAGCACGGCCCCAAGAAGCTTATGGGGGGGGGGGGGGAACTGGTCTAAAACAGTTTATAGGTGGCCACAACTTAAAACTGCTGTGCCAAGGCCGTCCCACCAATAGGGCGCCAGACGCAATGTCTAAATGCGTGGAAACATGAATAATACGGTCAGCAAATATGTGTTCGCGGCGTCCTGATTCTTAGCTCTGGCACTAAAATAGATAGGGAAAAAAAGGGTAGGAAGGAGTCTGAAGCCAGTTAAAAGTTTGCAAATTAAAACGTTTCACTTCAAATCAAGCCAGTTATTGTTACTCCACCAGCCCCCCTCCTCATGTGAATATTATACGGTCTGCAATTTGCCTCTACCACTTTCTTGTTCAGTGTATGTCACAAAATGTCACAAATGGAATGACTTGTCTTAAAAATAAATGTCACTATTGTCATTTTTAAAGGATTTTTTTTTCTAGACAATGGAAGACGGCAGATATTTTTTCCCCTCTGTATTTATAAGTGCTACGTTTGAAAGAGTGCATAAAAGTTTTAGAGCTGTGCTTAGAGGAGGACCAGAATAATAAGACCATTGGTTCTTGCAACGGAATTAACTGAAGGCCAAGTCACGCGCAGTCATGTGATTTGATTTCGTGGCGCAGAAAATATTTACCTGTTTCTATTAGCCAGATAAACACGAGTCCAGTTAACACATTTTGGTTTATCGAAGTTTGTCCAATTTTAGTGATTAAATTTGATTTTTCTTACAGACAATGAGATTAGTATGACATTATTACTGATAAGTTAAGAAATGAGTAAAGACAAATACAGGATTGGAAAAATCGAGACTAGGGTTCACGAACAAACACCTAACCACTCGACCAAACAAGTACTAATAATTTTATTTTGTTAAGTTTTATTCAGTGGTATCGATTTCAACGTTTAAACTTTAAGTATTGATTGATTCCTTACGTTCTGTTTGGTCCTCATCATTTGTTTCGTATCTCTAAGTTGTTCTTTATTGGCTCTGTCCTTGATTGCTGGTCAAACTATAAAACTCATGCCTAAAATACTTCTACTAATCTAATAACGACATTAATACACAGACTCAGTCTGAACAAAGCCTGTAACTAGCGCAGACCGGAAGGTAAGTTTTAGGGAAACAAAAAATTGGCGATAGAGAGAGAGAGAGAGAGAGAGGGTGTGTGTGTGTGAGAGAGAGAGAGATAGGGCGTGGGCTGCAGCATTGTCCAGACCTTCATTAGGATCCAATAAAACGTCCAGTTAAGCACGTTCCCATCTTTCCCCCCCCCCAGCTGTGTCCTAGGCTTTACGGTCAGTTAATAAAGGCAGTAATGGTCTAATTACTCACGGTTCAAGGTAAAAGAAAAAGGCTTAGCTCTTCATTAGGAAAGGGGGAATCGAAGGTTGCAAGCGGAAGCTATTACATTCAAAATTACAGGACTTTTGAGCCTGTTCATCAACTTATCTGCGTGGTAACTCTGGCGTGTATGGGGAGGATAAAACTGTATCCCCCTTTACTGTCTGAGTACTCACTTCTAGTTGTTGTGGATCATACCGAGCATGCAAAGATTTTATGTAAGCCGAACCATGGCATTCTACAACATCAGCTACATCTATGTCGTGTAGAGAAGACCTTTCAAATGAACTTTTCATTTCGTATGAGAAATTAATGTACGTTGCTCAGATATAATTTTATATGATAAGAAATGAAGATAAGAACTGAAGATAAGATGTGTACTTTGGACACTAGATTGTTGGACTTGATGTACTTTTGTTTCCCTTAGCAAGTTCAAAACAAAGTTCTCTTTTCGCGTTTGCTTCCGCCTTAGGCAAAAGCTTTTCTTTGGATCTCAGATGTGTTTCCCTCGACCTCTGTAAGAGTCCCCAGCTGTCCATTCCATAAGCCTTTGGATCTACTTGTTTTTCTCTATGTCGGTGATGGCAAACTGGTTACTGATTTGGTCTTTAAAGTGCTTTTGATGGGCACATCATTTTAGCCATCCTCGACAGAAAATAAGTCCGCCTTATGATAAGTTCATTTCTCATGCGGGACTGATGTTCTACCCAAAGCAACTGTCAAACATTAAGTAATGCCTCTAAACTGTCCCCACTGGCGTTAGCAGAACTTATTTAAACCCACGGCGGACAACGCTCTCTCTGCACGATGTCTGGCAAAATATGCAGGTCGCAATAGGGTCTGCGTAGTCACTTGAAGTACTGAGTTCATTTAAAATATTTGGACTCGAAGATAATGGATTCACAAAAAAAAGTATGGTTAGTTCTACGTTGTTTACTGTTCATAAAGTACAATGGTTCTCAGTCTGTCGGCACTGTCTTCATTTAGTAGCTTCCAACAGAGATCATGCTTCGAGCACCATTATAGTGAGATGAGTTGCACATTCAGAGCTCGGACCACTACAGAAGCATGACTTGAGTGGTCAGTGGAGCACAGAATGAGATCCACTGCGCTGGAGCTTGATTGATGCTTGTCCGTGACAAGGCATCCGCCAACACAATCTGTAGAGACACACTCAAAAAAGCGCAGACGTCCTGCAAACGTTTTGTTGATATTGGTGTTAGATCTTCGCGCCATATTTGTTGATATTTCTCATCTACCCGTGCACCAGATCTACGAGCCCTCCGCATGAGGCGCCCCTGCAATCTGGCATGTAGCTGCCGGCTTACGGAAACCCAAATGTTTATATTCATTCATCAATACATTGGTTGCTAAGAGACCACATCAACAGTTTACACAGGGCGGCGAGCCCCAGGAGTCTATTATCTGGATCATATATTGACCAAGTTAAATTATAGACACGTTACAACAGATGCTTGCGATAAAATCCAATGTTTAGATGGATCGAACCCACATCTCAACACACACACACACACACACATACATAAACACACTTTATCCTCATTTTGTGTGTATATTGCATTTATTAATAATATCTTCCACCTGGCAATCAGATGCAAACGAAAAAACTAAACACACAAACAAAAGTGCTTTTCAAAAATAAAAATAAAAAAATTCTGCATTTTCCAGAGTAAAAAAAAAATATAAAAAAAACAAGCAAAAAATACCAAATCATCAGAACTTTGAATGGTCTTAATATCATGATGTCGGATTTTCAATATCTTTTCTAGTTTTCGAGATCTAAACGGGACGGACGGAAGGACAGACATTCCACACAAAACTAATAGCGTCTTTTCCCCTTTCGAGGGCCGCTAAAAATGGATTACTAAACTAAATACTTTCTGTCATACTAACTACTTATATTTCAATCAAAATGTTTTATTCTTTAAAGAGAAAAAAAAAATCTATTTAGTATGCATGTGAGTCAAATATAATTTAAAACAACAACAACAGTTACTAAATAACGTTCCATATTATACACCGTAAAATGCTCTCCATACATGAGAAACCAGTGCTTTATTGTGGCGGTACTCACCGGTACGGCGTACCGGCACCTTTTTTAATGTGGGGAAAAAACTATTAATTTTCTTGTATTTTAACGTTCATTATTAATTTATTAGTTGTTAAAAGTTAGGCAATCCGTCACTGAGTACAGGCACCTATTTTTTTTTATTTTTTTTTACAAAAAAACAAAAACACTGATGAGAAACACAATGCATATCTCCCCTTAGCTTAACAGGTCCTACTGTCTATTTAAAAAAAATGAATTAATTAACACAATTAACTAATTTATTTGTTATTTATTCATGTGTTGTCGTAGACAATGAAAAATTGTGTAAAGTTTCAACTTCATCCGAGAATGGGAAGTGGGAGAAATAACGTGGACAAGATTCCACCCTGAAAAACACAGAATGAGTGGATAAAAGCTTTGAAAAAAAAGGAACTTTAGCACATCAAAACTCTTCGTTCTCCTTGAGACTATGTTTACATATGACCTGGATTCGCTTGCACAACAGAAAGGAACGACGTCAACATGGGCCCAAACTCAAGACTCCCCCAAACTGACTCCAGACCTGACACACTGGGTGGTCTTAATGTCCCTCGCGGCACTTCTTTCCCTTGTCTTTTGGACATGAAATAAATATTTTAGCGCCAAGCATGCGCAGTGTTAATCCCCCAAAAATGTCCCTTAGGGAATTGTGTATAGATTTAGTTCCTTCTCTTTGGAGAGCTTCGACCAAGTGATTGAACACTGGAAGCGAATTTAAATTCATCCAATAGACCATAGATGATATACATTATACACTTAGTATTGGTTAACGATTTATACCTTTAAAGAGACTATTACCTTTTAGTATCTTGACCAGGGATTCTCAACCTGTGGGTCGCGACCCCCTTGGGGGTCGATTGAAGATTTGCCACGGGTCGTCTAAGACCATCAAAAATATGGATTATTTTTTATTCTTCTATTGCTGTATGTGTGTGTGTGTGAGAGGTGGGGTCGCGGCAGAGTTGGAGATTGTAAAAAAGGGTCGCCGTGCTTAAAAGGTTGAGAAGCGCTGATCTAGACTCATGCCTTATAAAACTATGCAGCACAGAAATTGAATGTCAAAAATATTTTATAAATTCCGCTTTTCGATTTACACATTATTCATAGTGAAAGAAACAAAAAAACCGGGGTGGACACGAGTTTCGAAAACAGCTCTAATGATTGTCCTATAAATTTAACAGTTTATGAAATTCTTTTCGAGGATATAGTATTTAATTGTTAATGCTAAGATAACATATGTACGACTTTTATGATTTTTCAAAGTATAATAACAATTAAGTTTAGAATTGGTCTGGAGATCTAGAAAATCTATATCGTAAACTGACATACGTAAGCGGGTATTCCCGCATCTATGGACCATAGATTTTAATAAATACATACATTTTGCGCACCGCCTACTAAGCCTGGATCTATAGTCCTATTATTAGAATTATATATACTCTGAGTAGATTTCTTTAGACATGCGC
This sequence comes from Biomphalaria pfeifferi, assembly GCA_030265305.1. NCBI lineage: Eukaryota > Metazoa > Mollusca > Gastropoda > Planorbidae > Biomphalaria > Biomphalaria pfeifferi. The sequence goes on from JASAOG010000028.1 coordinate 2,184,584, forward strand.
TTAACCAGCGGGATCGGGGCTAGGTAAAAATGTTCCTTTTTTTTTTAAAGTATATAATTTATTAGTTATTAAGAGCAAAGCAATCACTCTTACAAAAGTGATCACTCTTACAAAAGGTGATCACTCTTACAAAAAAGTAATCACTCTTACAAAAAGTGATCACTCTTACAAAAGGTGATCACTCTTACAAAAAGTAATCACTCTTACAAAAAGTGATCACTCTTACAAAAAGTGATCACTCTTACAAAAGGTGATCACTCTTACAAAAGGTAATCACTCTTACTAAAGGTGATCACTCTTACAAAAGGTAATCACTCTTACAAAAGGTGATCACTCTTACAAAAGGTAATCACTCTTACAAAAGGTGATCACTCTTACAAAAGGTAATCACTCTTATAAAAAGTGATCACTCTTACAAAAGGTGATCACTCTTACAAAAGGTGATCACTCTTACAAAAAGTAATCACTCTTACAAAAGGTGATCACTCTTACAAAAGGTGATCACTCTTACAAAAAGTAATCACTCTTACAAAAGGTGATCACTCTTACAAAATGTGATCAGCTTCACAAAGACAAAATGAGAAAGAAACTTTTTGTATGAGACTTGTTTGGTCCATAACTTCTTAATGACTTCTTTTTTTACGTTTGAACAGAGTCTTAGCCCAAGTCTGCTGCAGATCTCCACAACAGTCCAGACATTTAACTCCCCAATATTTCCAAGTATAATATAACCAGGTCTGGACCTGTGCAAATCAGCAATAGACGAATCATTGATAGGAATTTATTGGATCTTAACATTTATGTTGTACTAATATTTTATTAGCTCACTGTATCTGTCTGGTGCAAATGTTGAACACGTGATTTCTCCCACTTCCCAGTCTCAGGTACAATTACAAAACGTGAATAAATAAAAAAAAAAAAAAAAGAACCAATAAATTAATTAAATAGTAAAAAAGTAAGGAAAGTGGGAGACATTGTGATCTATAGGGCAGAGGATTTAAAGGTCATCTGTTTCTGTGGCCTACGGTTAACAAAGGTGTCATATGACCAGTACAACGACCAACCGCCTTTAGAGGTAGTGGTAATTAATTAATTTTGTTTGATATCGAAAAAAGGAAAATAAATCGTATAGTATTGAGAGGCATGACTGTAAATGTAAAATTCTTCCCCCCCCCCCCCTAGATAAAGTTTTTCCGTTTCTTTTTTTTTTTTTAAAGTTTTTTTTTTTTTTTATTTTGCTTGTTGCTGCTCAGCAATCTAAAGACATCTTCTGAAGACATCAGCTAAACACAAGCTTTCTCTCTTTATTTTGTTTTGATTTGACTACCACGTTTAGGATCAGACCTCGCTGGTGCGCCACTGTCATTGTTACCGTTGAAATTGTGCGGCATGCACGTGCCCTAGAGGCAACCTGTTGATCATTTCCTCTATTGTTATGTTCTTCCCCGCCCCGCGCACTTAACACAGTGGTTGCAGCGTGTGGCGCACAGTTAGCCCAAATACCGCTGAAAACAAAGTAGCATAACGCCACACGGCAGGGTACATCTTTGAGAATGTAACAGATATCGGTCTTATCTCTCTGCTGTCTTATGGTACAATTGAACTCTTCAGTAGTCACGTAGGTTTATATATGGTCTAATAATGATATATTTGTTATGTTCTTTTGTATTATCAATATTAACTAAATTTTTCTAAACTAGAATGTTTAGACAACATCTTAATACGTGTAGCTTGATCCAATGTGAAATGTGAATCTGAAAGCATTATTTATGTACTACAAGCCTTCTGCTTTTTGTCTATGGGAGTAATGTCCCTTATTTTGTGTGTTCTTTTTAATGAGTATACCGTCCTATTATAAACATCTTAATTGAATGTTACATTCCAAAGTTAGTTACTAAGTGATGTTCTTTCTTGGTCGTATTAAATTAATATTTTAAAGTTTCCTTAATTAGTTATTTTTTTGTACCTCTGATGTTATTTTAAAAAAAAAAGAACATGATATTCTGTTGCAGTAAATACTAACAGTTGTTGACGCTTTGAGCTACAAGACAGCGGAACAGGAACTAGATCTACACACAATAAAAAAAGCAGACTGAAATGCCCTCCTTTGTAAGGCTCTAGAGCATTTCGATCCCATCAGTGTTGAGTCTGCCCACGGCATGGCAACTAGCGTTTGAACAAGCTGTCTGTCGACGTTCTGAGAAAAAAGTTGTGACTAGATGGCAGAATCATGAAACATTTGGGCAAACTGAATGCGTGCTAAACACTAACATTGGAGAGTTTGAAAGTAATTTGCATATCATTTAGAAAGGGACTCGAGGGAGAGTGAAATATGAATTCCGTTAATCAGGCTGTCAGTTAGTCTGTCAGTCCCTCTCTCTCTCTCTCTCTCTCTCTCTCTCTCTATCTATCTATCTATCTATCTAATCTAATCTTATCTATCTATCTATCTATCTATCTATCTATCTATCAAATCTAATCTTATCTATCTATCTATCTATCTATCTATCTATCTATCTATCTATCTATCTATCTATCTATCTATCTATCTATCTAATCTAATCTTATCTATCTATCTATCTATCTATCTATCTATCTAATCTAATCTTATCTATCTATCTATCTATCTATCTATCTATCTAATCTAATCTAATCTTATCTATCTATCTATCTATCTATCTATCTATCTATCTATCTATCTATCTAATCTAATCTTATCTATCTATCTATCTATCTATCTATCTATCTATCTATCTATCTAATCGAATCTTATCTATCTATCTATCTATCTATCTATCTATCTAATCTAATCTTATCTATCTATCTATCTATCTATCTATCTATCTATCTATCTATCTATCTATCTATCTATCTAATCTTATCTATCTATCTATCTATCTATCTATCTATCTATCTATCTATCTATCTAATCTAATCTTATCTATCTATCTATCTATCTATCTATCTATCTATCTAATCTAATCTTATCTATCTATCTATCTATCTATCTAATCTAATCTTATCTATCTATCTATCTATCTATCTATCTATCTATCTATCTATCTAATCTAATCTTATCTATCTATCTATCTATCTATCTATCTATCTATCTATCTATCTATCTATCTATCTAATCTAATCTTATCTATCTATCTATCTATCTAATCTAATCTTATCTATCTATCTATCTATCTATCTATCTTATCTAATCTTATCTATCTATCTATCTATCTATCTATCTATCTAATCTAATCTTATCTATCTATCTATCTATCTATCTATCTATCTATCTATCTATCTATCTATCTAATCTAATCTTATCTATCTATCTATCTATTTATCTATCTAATCTAATCTTATCTATCTATCTATCTATCTATCTATCTAATCTAATCTAATCTTATCTATCTATCTATCTATCTATCTATCTATCTATCTATCTAATCTAATCTTATCTATCTATCTATCTATCTATCTATCTAATCTAATCTTATCTATCTATCTATCTATCTATCTATCTATCTATCTATCTATCTAATCTAATCTTATCTATCTATCTATCTATCTATCTAATCTAATCTTATCTATCTATCTATCTATCTATCTATCTATCTATCTATCTATTTATTTATAACAATTTTTTTTTACATTAGCAAAAAAAAAAATAAGAAAAAGAATATGTTTTAAATAGTTCTTAGCTTACATTGTTATTATAATTGGTTGTTAATTGAAAATGATTCCATTAAATGCAGTCTAAATGATGACAGAGGTAGAGATAGAGAGAGAAAGAGAGGTAGAGATAGAGAGAGAGAGATAGAGAGGTAGAGAGAGAGGGATAGGGAGAGAGAAATAGAGAGGTAGAGAGAGAGAGAGAGAAGTAGAGAGAGCGGTAGAGAGATAGAGAGAGAGAGCGGTAGAGAGATAGAGAGGTAGGTATAGAGAAAGGTAGAGAGAGAGAGAGACAGAGAGGTAGAGAGAGAGAGAGACAGAGAGGTAGAGAGAGGTAGAGAGATAGAGATGTAGAGAGAGAAATAGAGAGGTAGAGAGAGAGAGAAGACAGTGTGAGAGAGAGCAGACGTGAACAGTAACAACATGAAATATCCCATCATCGCATTGATCTGTGGTGGCTTTTTGTTAGCGTGCAGTGGTTCTCACTTGGTGAACAAAGACTTCATCTGCGTCTTGCTCTTCTTTCTTTCACGTTACATTTCATTCGAACTTCCAATGCAGATGTAAAATATGACTGCAATACGAATCACGTGCAGTTTTAGTCGTCTGCTGGCATTGTGTGAATCCAAACATGGCCTGCGGTATGAAAACAAAATGTTGAGAACCCTCTTTCTGGAGATTTTAACACCGCAAGGGAAGTAATCAAAAGTATGACATTTCTTTCTCTCGGCGCAGACGATAGAAATCCGCCGCGCGGACAAAGGGACATAACTCCGATGTGTCTAGCTTTGAATGAAATGCTCTTTTTTTCTTTGTGTTTATCATGGTATTTATATTTTGTGTACGTCTGTGTTGAACAGTGGGGGGACAGGGGAAATAAATGACGAAAAAGGCGGGAAGGAGGTGATGAAGATGACGGCAGGTTAGGGAGGGGATGCTATCCCACCCCTCCCTTTCTGACATACGTTGAACTCATTTCGTTGACGGCAGTGAAAGAGAAAAAAAAAAGGGAAAGGGGTGGGGATTGGGGTAGAGGCAATGAAGGTAAGGGTACAGAGTTCACGTAAGGACAGAATGTCAGAGGCAGCCCTGCAGGATGGTAGGTACCATTGACTCATGATGCAAGTGAAAAGAATATTTGAAAGGCATGGAAAACTCAGAATGACGTGACTAATGGAATTACAGATCCTCTACTCCACAAAAGAAAATACCATACACATATAACCGAGAGGTTTGACTACATATGGTTATTGATACATTTTCTAAATACGAGAACGCAAACTATGACTGAAACGAAAAGAGTGGTTCTCGTGGCGATTTAGCCACCAGATGACTAGTGTGTGCCTATGCATCCTCGCCGTTAGATAGAAGGAGGGGAGAAAAAATATAAAACAAGATTAAGATTACGATAGGTTAACATCATTATGAATAGTAAACCATTTGACGGCTAACATTTTATTTTTTCAAGAAACGTCTGATCCTGAGATTAGAATGATGGGCTTTAAAATGTAACCTACTTTTTTTTCCCTTTTTAACATGGGATCATTTAAAACGTGACATGATAAACTACTTTGGTAAAATGCTGAAGTACTGGTACTTGTGTGGTGAACTAAAAATAACCATCGCATGGAGATAAGGCGCCGGATTAGATTTTAGTGACAGAAATGGTTTGCAAAATTTGAATGAGACTTATAGTCACTTAAACTCTACTGATTATTTTACAAGTGGTCTAGTTCAGGTGGATTATTCGTTGAGGTCTGGAATTCTCCACTTGTAGCTTGCTAGCCATCAGTATATGAAACATGTATCTTTATAACTCAAAGGATTACCAAAAGAGAGAAAAAAAAGCTTAACCTAGCAGTTATGATTATATTTGTGTGTGTGTGTGTCTGTGTGTGTTTGTATGTGTGTGTGAGAGAGAGAAAGAAAGAGAGAGAGAGAGAGAGAGAGAGAGAAAGAGTAGGAAAAGATTTTGACTTTATTACTTAAATTGGAGTTGAAAAAAGAAATCATACGACTCAGCAAAGTCTGATGTCAATGGTGTGAATTTTTTTTTCTTAACAATTATGTTGGGAAAAGAAACACAATTCTCCTGTTTCAGTGGTCAATTGGCTAATGGGTGCTATGTAGCCAGTACAATAGCCAACCACACAGCCTTTTTCTACCCACACACACAATTTAAAAACTTTTCAGCCTAAAAAACAGATTAAAAAAAACAACTTTTAAATAGGTAACAGCGCTCTGCCCACTGACTGACTCTACCCACTGACTGACTCTATCCATTGGTTGGTTCTACTCAATCGTTTGTACAGCTATAAACAATAATACAAATGACAGTCACGTGACAGGCTCATACGCATGTACACTTGAATTACCAAGCTAATATGAACAAAATACTTTTTGGACAACACGTAAATGTACTTTTCCATTCAACTAGATATTGACTTTATTCTTTTTCACTTACGTCTTTCAATCTTTTCTTTTTACACTAAGTGTATTTTTTTCCCTATGACAATGTCTGTTCTAGGGTCAACGACCTTGCCACATTTGAGCCTAACCGTTTAATAAACCCTGAGCCTCCTCTCTGGAGACAACCATTGTTTTGACTAGGCTAAATATTTCCTCGTTAGTACGGACTAATTTCTGACTCTCTCTCTCTCTCACGTTCTCTGTTTCTCTCTTCTTCTTTCTCTCCTAACTATTCGTTTGTTTTCGTTCCTTCCGTCTCGGTCCATCGTAGTCGAGAGAAAAAAAAAATTATCATTACAAAAACATCGTTGCTTTTTTTTTCTTTTCTTTTTTTTTCTTCTGAGAGTCCCTCCTGGCACCTGTGATTTAACTCTTAACATCTGATGAGCCAGAAGCTCTTTCACGACAGCTTCTTTTTTTTTTCTCCATACTTCTATTACTTCTGGCTCTTCAACATCGCAGATATCAAAGCTGATTTTTTTTCCCGCCATTTTGTCCGTTTGAACCAGCTTTGAAGAATGCGGGCCGCATTTTGATTCAAAAGAAGACACCCCCAGAAGCAAGACATTTCTATTCAAGTCTTTTTAATTAGATGCAAATTGAAAGATAAGTGAGAATGCAGTTAGTTTTTTAATTCCTCTCACACTCACCGTTTTGATATTACAGTAGGCCTACTAAAGGATGGCTTCGTTCAGCGCTGGTTTTAGGACACTGAAACCTATGCAGCCGCATCATAACTTATATATAATAACAGGGTTTCCACAGCCTCCTGGTTTTCCAGCACCTGCTGGAAATCTCCAGAAATTGCAAAATATACGAAGTCCTGGAAATTTGAAATTATTCAAATCTCCTGAAAAAGTCAAAATTGTTATTTTGGGATGCCAATACTACGTGCGATTAAAAAAAAAACGACATTGTCAGCTTTCATTTAACAAAATTTATTGCAAGGACGAATTTATTTTCTAATACAAATATCTTAATTTGACATTATGCTTATCCCTACCCAGACTGGGCCCCGCGCAATCAGTTTCACGTAGGGCCCCGCAATTGTTAGGGCCGGCCCTGGCTGCGTTGCTGTGAGGTTGCTAGGGACTGTCGTCAGGATGGTCACGAATTTGAACCCGCCATCCCAGGCCTTCTTATCTTATCTTCTTCTTATCTTATCTTCTTCTTACATATGACAGACGTTATTTCATGTGTCAATCTAGTCATGCATGTTAATCAATGACTTAATCTCTGCTAAGTCGTTGGTTTTCCTGGCTGATTCAGGCAACCCATTCCATCCTATGATGGCACTACGGAAGAAGGAGCACTTTTAAGAGTTTGTTCTAGCGTACGGACTAAGAAATGTTACTAGAGATTTTGTGCTAGAATGTAATAACCTTCATTTCTTAGGTCAAGTTGAAACTTTCGAAATGCATATACAATATAAAAAATAAACTAGAAAAATATAAAAAGATGTTTCTGTTTTTAAAAAATGAAAGGTTATGTAAGAGAAACAATTACATTTATAGCCATATCTATCAATACAATAAGATTTATTCCCTTTAATGAATATCGAACTAAATTAATTAATTATCAGTAAATAAATAAATGTATTTATTAATGGTAATTAATTAATTTTTGTTTGATATAACGAGAAGGAAATACATCTAGCAGAATGAAGATATATAGCTGTAAATGTACAGTTCTTTCCCTTTTAACCAATTTTTTTAAAAAGTATTTCGATATTTTGTTTGTTTTATTCTTAACAAATGAGCTTTCAAAGTTCTGTTCATCTCATTTATAATGGTTAACATTTTTTATGACAACCTATAAAAGCTTATGAAAATAAATGGCATTCCAATGTTGTAGCCAAATTGATGGTGTCATCTAGACTGCTCGCTTTAAAAAAAAAAAAAGTGATTTGTGATTTGTGATTTTGGGCACATCGGCACAATTTAGGCCATGTCGTGCCTGCAGTCCCTCAAGGGCCACTCTCCCTCCACACAACAAGGGCCAAATTCCATACAGTCAAATCATTAAAATCAAGAAAAAAAGAATCTCTTAGCAAATGTTTAGGTTTTAATTCTCTTTTCTAAAGTTTCGTTTTTCTTCCTTCCCTCCCCCCCCCCCCCCCCCCCCAACTTCTTCCCTTCTCCTCGTGTGTCCGGGCCATCTTGACACTGTAAGGACATCAGGCAGAGGGCTCATCTCTCTTTCATTCTCCAGTCAGTGTTGGCCTCATCAAATAATGAGATCTTTAAGGCTAACGTTTCCATTACATTGTATCTGCACACACACTTTCACACACACATACACATATGCAAAGACACGTGCACACACACTCGCACGTGCGGGCAGAACGAAGCAAATCTAAATTACCGAGTTAAGAAAATGAACTTTATTTATTTTCTTTTTGGCCTCAACTTGTGAAACCTGATGAAGTTACGGAATGTTGAATATGAGGAGAGGAAGAGGTCAAGAGGAGAGATAGAGGGGTTGGGAAGGGAGGGGAGGAGGTATGCTTTCCTTTTTTTTTTGTTTCTTCAAATTCCTCTTTTCAAAGATGTTTAGGTCTAGGCACTTGTTGGTCTATGGCAGCTATTGTTAAGGTGGTTGGTTTGACTGACAGTGTTTCTATTCGTCTACAATTAAGATTGATAAGATCAGATTATGGGAGAACCCTTTAATATCAACTATAAATGTTTCCCTTTTATTTTTTTGTGTATCACCGCAGCCTGCTGAACTGGGAAGGGGAGGAAGGGGGGGGGGGGGGGGTAAGAGAACACATGTGGCGTTAAGAACTTTTTTTTTTTTTTTATTTATATATATTTTTTAAAAAGATACATTCACACTTATTGGCACTTAACATTCAGAGTATATTGCCCCCCCTCCTCCCCCCTCAAATAACTTAATCTCTCTCTGTTTGAGGTTGTTGTTTTTTCTTCAAAGCCCCTCTCTTCTTTTGCCCAATTTAAAAAGCACGCGACGCAAGTAAAGGGAAATAATTAAAATGCTTTCATACGATAATGGCGTTTTAACTCTATTAGTCGTCACTAGTACTCACGGAACACTTTGAGGCACAGCGCCGATCCAGGCCACTTAAAATCATCGCTCCCCCCCAGCATCCCTCCCCTACACACGACTGGCTTGCTCGTCCCTTGTCAAAGTTGCGGAGTGAGTAAGTTTGTCATTAAGCTAAATAATTGAATTGGAAAATAGAGTTTTGTACTTGTCTCTTTTGCTCTCTCTTACCCTCGCTCTTTCTCTTTCTCTGTCTCTCACTCTTTCTTTCATCTCTATTTGTTTCTATCTCTCTCACTCACTATTTCCACTATCTCTCACAAATCTCTCTCACAAGTCTCTCTCACAAGTCTTTCTCTCACAAGTATCTCTCTTTCTCTCACAAGTCTCTCTCTCTCTCTCACAAGTCTCTCTCTCACAAGTCTCTCTCTCACAAGTCTCTCTCTCACAAGTCTCTCTCTAACAAATCTCTCTCTCTCACAAGTCTCTCTCACAAGTCTCTCTCACAAGTCTCTCTCACAAGTCTCTCTCACAAGTCTCTCTCACAAGTCTCTCTCACAAGTCTCTCTCACAAGTCTCTCTCACAAGTCTCTCTCTCACAAGTCTCTTTCTCTCACAAGTCTCTCTCTCACAAGTCTCTCTCACAAGTATCTTTCTCACAAGTCTCTCTCACAAGTCTCTCTCTCACAAGTATCTCTCTCACAAGTCTCTCTCTCTCACACATGCCTCTCTCTCTCACAAGTCTCTCTCTCACAAGTCTCTCTCTCACAAGTCTCTCTCTTACAAGTCTCTCTCTCACAAGTCTCTCTCTCTCTCACAAGTCTATCTCTCACACAAGTCTCTCTCTCACAAGTCTCTCTATCACAAGTCTCTCTATCACAAGTCTCTCCCTCATACCAGTCTTTCTCACACAAGTCTCTCCCTCACAAGTCTCTCTCTCTCTTAAGTCTCTCTCTCTCTCCCACTCTTAGAGTGTCTCTTCATCTGTCTCTTTAAGACAAACTCTTTCTCTCACACACGCACATTATCTCTATCATTTAAATTTCAGTCGGCATTACTCTGGTGCTGTCCCGCATTCTTTTCATCTAGGTATTTAACACTAGACTAAGTTTTACGGTTCTATCATTGTCATAAACTGAAATGCTTTATGTCAAAAGAAAAACGATTCTTAACACTTAATCACCTATCTCCCCCCCCCCCCTCTCTCTCCAGCCGCCTCAAATCAACTCCCCCTCTCTCAAACTGGTCCTCTCAGAGAGCACGAATGTACCCTCTCCCCAATGCCACTTCGACATTTTTAATTGCTGGCACTGATTGGCTGCCCCTCTCTTAAACATCACTTCTGCCTGGCCCCAAGTGAATGGGCCAGGTGCAACTAGTTTCGCCTTGTGTCCTTAAACTTTTGGGAGAGAGCAGAGATGTGTGGCAGAAGAAACAGAATGTCTGCGCTTGTGTGTGTAGGTGTCTGGGTATGGGAGAGGAGGAAAGTTTCAGACGATGAAGAGACTAACCTAGTGTCTGAGAGGGAATGGGTTTCAACCCATTAAAATATAAAGTAGACAGTGAACCGGTCTAAAGATGCTAATTCTTTTTTTTTTATCTGACAGATGAGCAATAGTCAGCTGGGAAGTGGGGAGGATAACTCTTGAGGAAAAATATTTTGACAGTAGGTAATAGAACCAGAGCCACGCCCTAATTTGATTTTACTGCTCGACGATTTAATTTGAAAACAATTTCTTTAAATACTTAAGAATTAAACCTTTTTTTTTTTTAGTACGCATTGAAATGAAAAGTCTAAATTAGCACTTCCGAAAAAATCCTTCCCAAAATACCTCAACTCTCTTTTCTCTTGTTATAATCAGTAAACTGAAACTGCAAAAAGATCTGTGTGCCTGAGAGAGAATGTTATACTGAATTTAAAGTACATTGTCTAAGACAATAAAAAAAAAATATAAACATAAACAAGTACAACAGATAAGAACAAACAGTATGAACTAATAAGTATTATTGACACAAAATTATGTCAAGAACTTGTTATGAGAACTAATTTTAGAAAATAATTTTAAGAATTGTAGCTAAAAATTAAATGATAAGAACTGATGTTATGAAACTACTAATAAGATAATGCTAAGAGCTAAGGGCAAGAATAATTAAAATTTCATCTCAACTTTTTTTTTTTTTATACTTTTCTCTGTTTTTCTATTAAAAGGAAGATCCCCAAACAATTTTTTTCTTTTCCCGACTTGTTCAGTTGTTGTAAGAAACATTTACAAATCCCGCCCCACCCAACCCCTTCTCCCTCCCCCACCCAAAAAAAAAATCAAAATCATTGGATTTAGAGTTAGTCATTACTTCCCCTCTCCTGCTGACTGATACTCCGACACTATTTGACTTTGTCTTTTTTTTTTTTAGAATTATAAGCTTTTGTTTGAATCCCTCAGTATTAATGACGTCACGTGGGACATTTAGATGTTAAAAAAAATAAAAAAAAGGGAACGAATCAAAAAGATAAATTTAAACGAAGTTGACATGGGAAGACAACTAGAGCATGGACCTATACTGACTAGAGCTAGAGCGAAAGTTGTTTGTTTGTTTTTTTTTGTTTTGTTTTTTTTGTTTTCTCTACAGCTCGACTTAATCCGACTGAAACAAAAGGCAGTGCGTTTGTTGTTTTTTTTATATTTTTATTAATAGATCGGGAATTTCACCTTGTTAATAGACCGCGATCTTCCTCTTTTTCTTAACTTGCTTTGCCACCGCATTCCTTTATATCGTTTAGTCTTCTTTTTCTCTCATACTGAAAATGTATTGCTTAAAGAGCGTGGGCAGAATCTTCAAAATCAAATTGCAACCAAATGGCAAGTCACTTCGATTAACTTTTAATGTGAGAACCTACTGTATTAGCGGTTCTCAATCTGTCAGTCGCGACCCATTTGGGGGTCGAATGACCGTTTTCGAGGGGTCGCCTGACACCATCGGAAAATTGATATTTTCATCGTAAGTTTATATATATAAATATATATATATATATATATTCTGTCTATGTGTGTGTGTGTGTGTGTGTGTGTCTAGTCTAACGTGTTGTAACAAGCCTATTTGGTCTATAGTCGTTATACATATATATTCTAAATGCCAGGATTGGGACAGTATTCAGATTATATTATTATTATAAGCAAATTATAAAACGACAGTCAAGTATCATTCAAATAAAAAGTGGGAATAACAAAAGCTAGATCTAAGAACACTGACACATAGGCAGGGGATACGAAGGACACTTTAAGTGAATGTATCATCATTGAACGTAAACATGATTTTTTCTATATTTTTTTTATTATAATTTTTATTTGAAAATATTTGGTTAGGGTTAGGGTTAGGGACCACATCTCCGTTGTTGCTGTATACTTTTTCAACAACCGAAATTACTGTCCATTAAATGCATCGTAACGCCATTGCGCGATGAAACATTTCTATGGAGATGATCTAATCACGTAGTGAAGAACATTTAAAACTAACTAAATCCCATTTACCTAAGCCGATGAACGAAATAGATTTTATGGTTGGGGGTCGCTGTCTAGTTTAAAATTGTATAAGGGGGTCGCGGAGCTTAAAAGGTTGAGAACCGCTGTCCTATACAAAATGTATTTAAAGTTACCCAGGTCTCGAACCAGATTCACAAAACAATATTGCTTCCTTCAATGTTAATATGGTGGTCTGGTTGATAAGCTGTTGGCTTCACAGGTGCTGAGGTTAGGGTATAAATCATGTCAGAGTGGAACATAATTTCGCTTTAAGCAAAAATAATTTGGATATATTATCTGAAAAATTTAATGCTGAATTCTAGCTCTTCAGATATATGAAATGGACAAATGGTAGACGTGTTTATTTGAAATAAAACATAGGAGATTTTTTTTAAATTCAAAATTTGATTCAATAAATATTTGGTAAATGCTCATTTCTACACTGGGAGGTTACATAAACATGAAGACATAGAAGACTTTATCGTGTCAATTTTCATATTCGGAAGCGTGGTCGAGAGACCAAGTGCTTGAACTTGGCTTGGCTTGGCTACCTAGAAAGGGGCTCGAGGTTCGACACCCGACTCGAGCAGAGTTGTGTTTACTGAGCACCTAAAGGCAGCACGGAAAACCAACTCCAAGATACCGCCCCCCCCCCCCCCCCCCCCACTGGTCCACAAATGAGATTGGACCAAAAGCGCTCTGAGCATGCTATAAGCATGAAAGCAGCGCTATATAAAAGCTATAATAGTAAAAATAATTGATTAGTTGCAGTTCAGAAAATTGATATTGCTATATTTTTACAAAATAAAATTCAAAGTTTGGCGGCTGAATAGTGGAGGTTAACTCTAAGATGTTTAAATTCATTTTTGCTTTTAAAAATCTTCTTCAAAACTCTTTTTCATTTTTCTGAAGATTTTCATTCACCTGAAATCCATTAGAAAATTTCATTAGAAAAATTCGTTTGCCTTTGAAAGTTGAGCAGTTTAATGTGACTTTTACAAGACGAATGAGATTTTTATCTAAACTTACTTGTCCACCCTCCCCCCACCCCTAAAAAAAGAAATCCAAGGGTTCATACTTGGAATAAGGACATGTCGCTGGAAGACACATCTCTTATGCTCATAGCGCAGAAGTTCTCAGAATGAAACCAAAAAAAATGTTGCCATTTCATCGCTAGAACAAAGCATTTTTCCCCCTTTCCCCCAACCCTCAAGATTACTCTGCCTTGTCCTTAAGCTCGACTGATTCCTCGGACAGATATCAGTCGACACAACTTCAGATTTCAAAACTCCAAAACAAGTCGTTCATCAAAAGTAAGCGACGTAACAAATAACTTGCAACTTTCGCCAGAAGTGGGAGAGACAATTGAATTTCTGACTAAGCACTTGCAATGTTTTCAGATGATGCTATCACGTGGCATCCTGTCTTACGATGGTTTCTTGGAGATTTTTCTTGCCACGAAATTATTTCTGTTTTGAAATGTTCTGTATTTTTGATTCTGAAGGATGTGAAAAAAAAAAAAAAAAAAAAAAGGATGTTGATGGGACTGATGGTTTCTGAGTGGGTTTTAAATGGCCGGCGCCAGGCTTACATCACGTGATTAAAGATACTCTCTGATCACTGTTATCGTCTACTTTCTAGTCTTTGAACTTGACTTTCTGCTGCAGAGAGTAGACAAAAAAAAACAAGAAAATATTTTTTAAAAATACTTTAAAGAAAAAAGACAGAGCTTATATTAAACATAGTTGTATCATGTCGTTTGGATCAGTCATGTCATTAAATTTGTAATGGATCTAGACAAACAATAATAAATCTGTGCGATTTTATAAATAGTTTTACCTTTTTTTTTTTTAAGCGCAATTTCATGCTTTTATCTTTCTCAATACGTTATGTTCATAACACTTGTCTAGACTAGTTTGGAAATAATAGGGATCTGTGTGAATGCTACGGTGAAGGCTTTTTAAATTCATTTATAAAAAAATAAAATTGAAAGACAAGAATTTGAGCTCTAGGGATCAAACGAACACACTTACCACTGTGCTAGCAAATCGTTTATGAAAATAGAAGGTTTTAGAATTATCTATTTTTAGATTCAAACTTTTAAGTGGCGACCTACAAAGTATGAAGGGGACTAGTTCAGCTTTTACCACCACATCAGCCAAGTACAAATTCTTTCCCTTGTTCGATAGCAAAGAAAAAAATTGCTGATAGTTAATTAACTAATTGTGTTTTTTTTTCTATTGATTCTTATTTTATAGGCAAAAATAATTTAGCGAAATTACAGCTTGATCCGCGATTGGGTGTCTTAGAAATAACGTGTACAAACTTTTTACCAGACAGACAGAGGGAGTTGATATAATTTAAACATTGTAGGTCTACATACATGAATTAAAATGTGTGCTAAGTATGGTTTTGAACTAAGTAGGTCAAATGACGAAGTATACTTTCAGCAGACGATAGAAGAGTCTGACAGTTTTTGGATTGATTTAATAAAAATCGTATGGCGTGAGAGAATAAGCATTAAATCAACTTTTTATTTTGTTAAATGTCTGACAAGTATTTGGTAGCATCAACGGAGGATACCAACTGCGCATCTGTTACATCTGCATCTTTACATCAGTGTAATTGACATGTTTTTAATCGCAAGTTGTTTTCCCTTCCTCTTGTACAATCAGTAATTAGAACCAAATCAGAATTGTGGAAAAATAAATAAGCGGATGTATTGGCTTACACGAGTCTTTCTTATCAGCTACAGTTGTCAATTGCGCTACCTAACCAACATGCTTGCTAAGACACACACTTACAAACTAAAGCACACTCTCTCAATTTCTCCAATTTCTCCACTGACATACAGGTGTTTGTGATATCTTAAAAGGCCAGCTCCATGTCACCTCCCACCTCTCCACAGCACTACCCCCTTTCCCTAAATTCTGACACTAAGCTGTGCACGTGTTTTTGTTTTGTTTTGTTTTTCCTTCAGCCATCTTTTACTTTGTATTCATTAGATCAAAATACTTTTCAACACGCGCCTTTCACATCAACGTTTTTAGCCAAAGGATGAGATTTAATTACAGTAAATATTGTCTTGGATTTAGATGAATTTAAATTTGCTAAAGCTTCTTCACTTGAACAAACTCCCGGGACTACAATAGAAACGTCGCGTAGCGAAATTAGGACTTTTTGACAAGTCAATAAAATAAATAATGTCCAAAACGCCTTTTTTTGAAAGATATCTGTTGCCATTTAAAAAAATAAAAATGACTTTGTGCTATAAGCAGTGTAAATAAGATATTTGATTCTAAAATTCTAATGAGTCAACACAAGAAAAGTGGCTTATTACAATGCTTCGCTTATCAATACCTCAATATTCTGTACACCGGAAACATTAAAGAGCTTACACTCCACGGAACTGCCACCATATATAAAAATCTCTGACTGTTTCATTTGTTTTTTTAAAAGATAATATTGAACTATTTTTAATAGCTGGAGTGGAAACATTATAAACGTTTTATTGTAGACTAGTAAAAAAAAATGTTTTCTTTATAATGATATCCAATTACAAAACTATCTAACGAAAGAGTTTATCTCTTTGTTGTATTATTTTTTTATTCATAAGCTGCCCTTTTCAATTCTGTTCACACACCCTGGCACTCCCTTCCATAATTCTCCTCCCCTGAGCAAACGTTATCAACACCCTCACATTCTGTAGCCAAGGACCAAATTTTTTCCATGCTGCACACCCTCAGGCAGCCTTTCCTTCCTCATCCGCCAAACAGTATTGCCTACACACACGCGACCCAGTCTGTTACTCAATCGCCACAGAATTCCAGACTTGATGACATCATACTTGCGCGCACACCTGAGCAGAAGACTCTTCCAGTGCACACCCTTAAGTCGCCATGACATATCAGTGCCTGACTGTGTCGTCAGGCAGGCAATCGTGACATCTAAATGTCAGCCTCGTTTACATCTTTTATTAGACTGACCCCAGGAGAAGAGCACTCTGGAGACGAAGAAGCCGTCTGCTTTACCCTCTGACCTTTCCTTCTAGTCTCAAAGACACACTTTAAATTTGATTATTAGAAACGTCTCTAAGGAATTCTTAGCTGAAATTCCTTTATCATAATAATAATAATAATTTAGTATAGTTTATTTATAGCACTGTTAGCAAAAATAGTCTAGAAAACATTTTTAAAAAAAACTAGAACAGAGGCTAAATAATAGAGTTATGATATTTATAACTAACGAGTATTCACATGTCACATGTTGATTAGAGCAATGATGCTCAAAATGCGGCCCACGTGGTTCCAGCCTGCCGAAACGTTGCACAAAGTGGAGAAAATCCTATATCGCCAAAAAGAAACTTTCAGAAAATTATCTTGCCCTACAAAAGAGCTCTCAATCTTTTTATGGACTGTTACCGATAAAATAAAAACAACATATTTGTACTATAAAGAAAGAGTGGCTCTTTTTTAAAAATACACACACAGTGTAAACGCTTTATAAAACAAAACACGTAAATAAATAAGGCGGCATTCTTTGTTTGCGACACGATTGTTAAATTACACCTAGAGTTTAGGATTGAAAAGAATATTTACTATAAAAAAAAACCCAAGAAAATGAGTCTGCTGTAAGACTTGCTACAGAGTTGCTTACATTGTAAGCAGAAACATAAAGCCATTTTCCGACGGCGAATACATAAAAAGTGCTTGCTAGCAGTGATGGAAGAAATGTGTCCGGACAAGAAGAATGCTGTTGAAGCTGTCTCATGACAATTACAAGGGAAGTGAAATATATAGGTTAATATCTCCATTTAAAACGGACAAACCAGATTTCGAAATAGTTTGTATTGCCCTGACGAGTTTATCAGCATATCTGATACCTCTCAAAATCTATTTATTCGCGGTACAATAGCAGCTTTGAAATCAGAGTAGTTAGATATAAGGAGCATGCATGGCGACTGTCATAGAAGTTTCAACCATTATCTTACTCTTCCATGAGAGAAATTAGTGGGAGTGATTTATGATGGTGCTACAAGTATGATTGACAACAAGAGCTTTTGGAAAAGTTGTCGATTCAAATGTAACCGAGCCATTGTGGCTTCATTGAATTATTCATCAACGAAGTGTATGTGACAAGATGTTCAGTCTGGACCGAGTGGTGATGACCGTGTTCAGAATGAACAATGTCGTTTAAAAAATCCATCTGTGGCCTATGTGTCAAGTGCCTAGACAAGGCTGCAACTGGAACTGATTGACTTACAAAGCCAGACATCTCTGCTTGACAAATTTCAAGTGATTCAGACTTTTGACTTCTACTCCGTGTTGCTTTAAGAAACTTTTCTACATCTCCGAAAACAAGCGTTAACGATGTCCATAATATTTACAAGCAACTTATTTGTGAGGACAAACCTTTTCAGTGAGGAATCGGGCGAAACCTCTATTACGTAACTGTGTCATGGATCGATATCTAGAATACTGGATGCAGTATTTTTTACTTGGCGTCTCATCTATGTAGTCGGATATTTAACAGTTTGTTTAGGTAAAGTTCTCGTGAATAAATGTAAGTACTAGATTCACGGAGTTTTAATGAAAATGGTTTATGGTATATTTCCTTTTTTCTTTTTTTACTTCTGTTGATGTGACCCGTAACACGAGTGTCGGAAATTAAAATGCCCTGGGCTACATTATAACATCCAATTATATTGGAACAATTCTGTGCTATAAACGGAACAGATTAGAAAATGTGATTCTTCCGTGGTAAAAAGTACAAACAAATTCCCATTTAAAAACATAGCTAACCAACACTACCTTTATTTTGTATCCCGTACCGAATACACCAAAAAGCTTATAATTTTAGTTTTGCCTTGTATGAAAATCTCCACCAGAATCATACGAAACTATACACTTACACGACTCAAAGCACATCTCTCTCTAATGTAAACTTATTGCTACTTATAACGACTTGGTGTTAGCGCAGTGTACACAATAGTCCTGTCCACAAACCGCGCCTCGTACCTGCGTTGGACAAACCCAAAAATGGTCTTGTGAAGAAGTAATCTAACTGTAGCATACAAAAGAACAGAGCTGACCAACGAGTTTGGCCTGAGGGGAGGGGGGCTGTGACACTTTCTTTGACGCATATGTCTTGTTTATCGCATCACTCCAATATATATATATATATATATATATATATATATATATATATATATATATATATATATATATATTATGGCTTTTATATAGCGCTACTTTCATGCTTATAGCATGCTCAGAGCGTTTGGTCCAATCTCATTGCTTATAGAATGCTCAGAGCGTTTGGTCCAATCTCATTTGTGGACCAGTGAGTGAGGGGGTATCTGGAAAAAGTTTTTTTTCCGTGCTGCGTTTAGGCGCTTAGTAAACACAACTCTGTTCGAGACCGGAGTCGAACCTCGAACCCCCTTCAAAGGTAGCCAAGTCTAATTCAAGCGTTGTTTTTAGTGGAATCAATCTTCTGTGTCCTCTTTATACAGCGCGGGCTGATGTTTCGAAGGACCGGATAGCATGGCGTCACGTGCCAAATATGACCCCCCCCCCCCTTCCAGGGGGCATCACTAGCAAGAAGTTATGATGTAAAGAGTGCCAGTTTACACAGAATGTGTGTCGTGGTAGTAAGGAGTAGGGCTCAAATCAGAGCTCAAATAAAGGCACATTCCTCGTCCCGATATGCTAGGACAAATTTGTACAAAAAATCCTTCTTCCCTAGCGCTATTAGAGCATGAAATGGGTTGTCTGAGCTAGCCAGGAAAACCAGTGACTTGGCGGAGTTTAGATCAATGGTTAATATGCATGACTAAATGCATGACGCGTAATCATCTTCTTTTTTGAAGTGAAGTCTGTATCATAAGATAAGATAAGATAAATCAAGTTTGGTGATGCTGCTAGGCAAAGATGGTGAAGTCTGACGAAGGGGCTAATACAAAACTTACGAGCGGGAAAAGGGGGGAGCGATTTATTTTTTACAAAGCTTGTATCAATTTACTTTGTCTGTCTGGTGCACATTTGGTAGTTATTTCTCCCACTTCCCATTCTCGGATAAAGTTGAAACTTTGCAAACTTATTCATTGTCCCTGACAAAACTTGAATCTATTTTTAAAACTATTAGTTAATTAATTAATTAGAGGTAATTAATTATTTTGTTTTCTGTTAAAAAAAGGGAAATAAATCTTACGGTATGGATATATGAGCAGTTCTTTCCCTTATATAAGCTTGTTTTTTTAAGTTTTTTAAAAATGTTTTTTAATACCTGTAGATGTATTTAGGGCAATTTACATTTCGAAAAAACCGATTGACAGTAAACAGCGAAATTTCCAATCTAGAAAATATAAAGCAAGAATTCTGCGACATTTCAATAACAGCGCTATCAAGAGAGACAAAACATAGGAGGCAGTGGTACACAGAAGACTTAACAATGGAAATGAAGTAACATAGGTCAACTAGGGGAGGACCAAAATTACTTATAACAGAATTTTCTTGTCAGGATATACAGCCCCCACCTTGATTCTCTTTAGTGGAAGAGTTCCCAATAACTGTTCTATTAGCGTCATTAAAATATAGACTTGAGATTCTCCCATCAAGACTCTCTCTATTTAAACCACTCACACTTGGAGTTCTTCCCGCTCGAGTCTAACCACCTGGTCTATACAGCCCACCTACCTGGAAGTTCAAGACTTGGAATTCACAGTGGACGATTTATGTCACAACCTGGAAGAATGGCGGGGGAAACAAAACTGCACTTTGACAATTCTAAAAATAGAAACGAGCCGATCTTCTATCCTATTTAAAATGAAGAAATTTGGGTTAAAAATAACAAGTGCTATCTAATAAGAAACCTACAAGCCTGAAAATTCCTATGGAATTTTTTTTTTTTATTTTGTTCATTTTGCCTGAAATAAAGCCATTTACAGTTTTCATATAAAATCATTTTTTTAACAGATTATATGGCTAAACGATTGTACTGGAAAACCCGAAATATATGTGTATAGATCATGGGCGTAGCAGGATTTTTTTTTGGGGGGGGGGGTTGGGGGGATTTTTTTTCCCCTCGAAAAAATTATATATATATGTTTGTATGGTTGTGTGTGTGTGTGTGTACATAATTAATCTCTAGTACATTCTGACCGTTCATTCTTTTGGAAGACGTTTATTGTGCCCAAGAATAGGTTCGTCCTGGAGTTAGTGAAAAATTGTAGACTCCTCGCCCTTGCCAGCAAGGGGTCTGGGGGAGCGCTGAGAGCTTCCCCAGCGCAGGACGGAGCCCCGCCCCCCAGCACCATTTTTGGTATTGAAAGTTAACTAAATGCATATTCTGAGGTACCTACAGTGCATTATTTTGCTATTAAAAAGTTTTATTTCAAAAACCTAATGTGCTATTCTTACTGACTTAGACCCTCCCGCGCCGTTCGGTGCATTTGCTGGTAAGCTGTTTCCACAAAAATCACTGGCAATGTCTGAAGCCTCTTCCCACCTGCTCTGAGGACCTCCATGAAAGTGTGGTGCCAAGTTGTACTAGGATGTCGTCGCAACTCTTATGTGTAATTCATATTGTCGAAGAACATGCCCCGCAAACCTCATGCGACGCTCTGTCACAACTTTACTCCCAATTCGGCATAGGATTTCCTTGATTTAGACCCGATCTCTATAACTGACTCCTAAAATCCGTCTTAGCCATCTTTGTAGAGCCACATTTAGTGCTTTTCAATTTCATTGCACTTTATTAATGGAGCCCTGCCACTGGTAGACATGTGTAACTTCTCTTGACTACGATTTTGGAATTAGGTGACTATTTTGCGTTAGATGTTATATCGAAAAGGGAAGTTTTATCGTCAAAATCATCTGTTGGGGGGTTTTAAACTAAAATATATCTGGAGTTGTTGTGTTTTTAATTCAAAACCTCATTTAGCTACGGTCATAGAATTTGGTGACTGTAGTTTGCTTTAGAAATAATATTGAAGAGAGAGGCTTTCAACCTCAAAACGCTCTGTAGGGGATTTGAAACTCAAAACTATCTTGAGGGGTTTTAAACTTTTAAAACTTTTGGCTATACTCATAGCAATTTGAGTGCGTAATTTGCTTTTTTTTATATTGATCAGGTATTTTTAGCTTCAAACCCAGCTGAAGAGGGTTTTAAACTCAAAACCCTTTTGGCTACGCACATACAATTTTGAGTATGTAATTTGCTTTTGTATGTTGAAGATGGGTTTATCGTAAATTTTGGAGAGGGGTTTAAAATCAAAATCTCTCCTAGGTGTGCTCTTGGAATTTTGGGATTGTCGTTTGCATTTTGTTTTGTTTTGTAGAAGATGGGGATTTAAATGCAAAAATCCCTTGTAGGGGGTTTTAAACTCAAAACCCCCTGGTATGGTGTTTCAAACTCAAAACACCTTGGTAGGGGTTTCAAACTCAAAACCCCTCTAAACCGCCTGGTAGAGGGTTTCCAACTCAAAACCCCCTGGAAGGGGTTTTTAACTCAAAATCCCCTTGGCTGTGCTAGGTCAAGTGATGGTTTAGTATTAAAATTTCACCTAAAATAAACAAAATTAAAGCAAAAGATCAAGCACTAAACTCCGAGTTTAATTTCCCTCCCCCCCCCCCCCATGGCTACGCCCATGGTATACATTATGTAGTATCTGGGATGTGATACTTTTGTGGTGAGTGTAGTGTAAGATTTGTAAAAATTGTATGTGTGTGTCCTGTGTTTGTGATGTGTATAAATATGATGTGGCGTGTGAGGTGTTCCTAGTATACCAATAAAGATCTATTGTGTCAAATAAAATTACTATATAGATCTATGGCTTCAAATAAAGTGACTGGAAATTTTAAAAAAATACATACAAATAATAAAATCATTCATTTACAAAAATCTTTCAGTATCAACTCGTCTGGTGGTCTGGTTCTAAAATATTTAAAATATACCTCCACCTTTGCTTTAAACTTCACACTTATCAGTGTTAGCTCCCTTTGGTTAGTGTTTAAGTTTTCAGGTGGTCAATGTTTACCTACCTTGTTTGTCATTCCCAGCAGACTTTCGACTGAACAGGAAGCTGAAAGTTAACAAACCAAGTTGGCGGTATTAATTTGACCATAAGACTTTCAAGATTTAAGATAAATCCAAGATTGCGATCTTCGGTGGATGTTAGGTCCTCACAGTTTCTGGCAGGGCGCTGGGGGCCGAGCACAAATGTAACATGAGAGAAGGCGACAGAGACGTGGTAAGCTGACCTACTTATTACCCATACTGTGAGAACTAGGAACTCCAACAGGGCGGAAGTCCGTCTCACGTGCAGTCCCTGGGAGGTCACGGTCGACTTCAATTTAATTTGACACTGTAGTCTAATCTTTCCTTGTTTACATGTCCTGCTAAATATTTACACGATGTACGCTGGATACCCATATGTGGAATAGACCCTTACAAAGGAAGCCTCAATGGTGCTCTGTTCGTGCGAGTTGGATGTGAAAATGTTTCGCTTGACAAATTTGTAGTCATCTTATCAGATGAAATGTCTAGAAAAGTGTACCAAATTGTAAAAAATAAAGAGAACTTGTAAAAGACATTAAATGACGAAAGTTTGAAGTCTTACAGCATTTTAATTTTACTAAAGAAGAAACAGACTTAGAGCCAGTATGTAGTATGCTCGACTTACAAATAGACGTTTTCAGTATCTGCGTTTTTTTTTCTTTAACTCACCTCGAGGAAAAAACTTTTTTACTACTTTCCATCAGGATATTTAGATCTCAAAACCTAAAGTGCAATTGAAAGAGGTTAAAAGTAGATCTAGATTAATCTAAAGCTACTTGATAGTTTGAAAATGTTGCTTTTCCATTTCATTTTGATAGAGTAATGTTGTGGCGACAACGTTAGCTCTTCTGAAAGCAAAACTCATATTTTTAGTTAATAATTAAATAAGCAATGGACTGGTACAAAGATACACACCTTTTTTAAACAAAGATTCAAAGGTCATAAAAAGTGTGTAAAAAAAAGTTAGTAGATTAGCAGTATATTACACCATAAACATTGAATTCTTTGGTATGCATCAAATAAATGAAGTAAGATTATAAAATGTTAAATATGTGTTCATACGTGCACCAGCCATAAATGACTTTCCATAGTGTCCATTTTTATGTCTAAATAACGAACTCTACATAAGAGTGAATATGTACATACCTTTCTAAAAGCGAGCTTTAGAATTCAATACATGTTTCTATAAATTAGCATGGTGGGGCATCACGTGACGCCAAATGTAAGTACAACTGCACAGCAGAGGTCAACCACGAGCTTAATAAAAACTCTCTGTAATGTCCTTATTATTTTTTATGGAAATGAGAATAAATTGTCATTCTCTGGCACTTCCAAGGTCGTTAAAGGGAAACAAATTCATTGTAATTCCCCTAATAATGTCCATTGAGAAATTTTCTGATGATGTGGCAGGTCCGCAGTAGTACAGCCTTTTGAATTGTATACAACACAATTAGAACCTAAACATTTAGGGTAAACTGTACAACTTTAGCAACGAAATTCAAGGGATAATCTAGTAGAGCTAGTGCTCTGGGCCAAAACCTGATGATGTGGCTGTGACTACAGTTATATAGGTGTGAGCAGGTCAGGGTGGCGCTACTGAGTGAGGCCTTTTTGTTATCTGCTGCTCAACATTTGTTCATTTTTTTTTACAGTAGGCAGGTGGTAGCTCTACTGGGTGGGCCCAATCTGTGCACCTCGGTCAGCGACCAAGGGGCTGGAGTCGCCTAAGCAACCAGACAGCACAATCAAACTAAACTAAACTAAACTAGCTAACTAAAAGTAAAACAACCAACTAAAATTATAAAACAAACTTATATATACTTTATTTACATGAAACCAAAACAACAGTATGAAAACTAAATTTACACACCACTAAACTATTTATCCACCCTACTTAACTGAACCTAACAAATAAAGCAGCTATTCGGCAAACTACAGCCGTAAGCTACTACACAGAAATAATGGCAGCTGTACAGCGGCAATAAAACAACAGCTATAAGGCAACAACTATAGGGCAACAGTAATAACTGCGGCAGACAGTTAGGCAGCAGTAAAAGCAGCTAGGCAGACAGGCAGTAAGGCAGGAATTATAGCCTGCAATTACAAATATAAACAAACATAAGACATAATAACAAAATAATAATGAACTAGACCTAGTCTAGCACATACATACCTAAATGCATGAGGTAAATACAATTACCTTCATTTAGCTAATAAAAAGCCATACATTATTATTATTATGATACCTACTTAAAAGCATACGCCACAACACATGTTGGGCCAGACAATAATAAACATAAATCTAGATTTGGCTAAACAAAGCCGCCATCATGGAGCGTTGAGTAGGATGCAGCCATCATTTACATTAAAAATTAAAATCAGACACATGCCAACTTGTTAGAACCGTTATCCTAACAATATTATAATATTAATAAAAATACTTTTAGAAGACATAAAATAATAAAATATTTACAAAAAGACAAACAATAGAAAAACAATAAGGGGATCATTAAGGATGGCTAAAAGGGGTGACGCTACTCAAGTCTACGGAACTTCCGGTTCCATCAGAGGTAATCATGGCTAATTAACTAGCCAGTGATGCCACTACACTAACCAGTCTGCATCCAGACTATAGCAATAGATGTAGGAATAATTAATATAAACCTAACTAAAAAAAGTAAAAATAAAAACACTTT